>CM070494.1:35601964-35689464 GCA_036324585.1 Champsocephalus esox
AGGTCTTTGAGTTCAACATGTGAAAGTAGAAAGTACAGGTATTTGTGTTCAACATGTAAGTAGAAAGTACAGGTATTTGTGTTCAACATGTAAGAAGTAGAAAGTACAGGTATTTGTGTTCAACATGTGAGAAGTAGAAAGTACAGGTATTTGAGTTCAACATGTGAGAAGTAGAAAGTACAGGTATTTGTGTTCAACATGTAAGAAGTAGAAAGTACAGGTATTTGTGTTCAACTTGTAAGAAGTAGAAAGTACAGGTATTCGTGTTCAACATGTGAGAAGTAGAAAGTACAGGTATTTGGGTTCAACATGTAAGAAGTAGAAAGTACAGGTATTTGAGTTCAACATGTAAGAAGTAGAAAGTACAGGTATTTGGGTTCAACATGTGAGAAGTAGAAAGTACAGGTATTTGGGTTCAACATGTGAGAAGTAGAAAGTACAGGTATTTGGGTTCAACATGTAAGAAGTAGAAAGTACAGGTATTTGAGTTCAACATGTAAGAAGTAGAAAGTACAGGTATTTGAGTTCAACATGTAAGAAGTAGAAAGTACAGGTATTTGAGTTCAACATGTAAGAAGTAGAAAGTACAGGTATTTGAGTTCAACATGTGAGAAGTAGAAAGTACAGGTATTTGAGTTCAACATGTGAGAAGTAGAAAGTACAGGTATTTGAGTTCAACATGTAAGAAGTAGAAAGTACAGGTATTTGTGTTCAACATGTAAGAAGTAGAAAGTACAGGTATTTGTGTTCAAAATGTAAGAAGTAAAAAGTCGTCAGAAAAATAAGTAGTGGAGTAAAGTACTGATACCAGAAAAATGTACTTAAGTACAGTAACAAAGTATTTGTACTCCACTACTTCCCACCTCTCCTTGTGTGTTAACCCTCCGTGATTCTTGACTCTCCAGTGAAAATAAGTCTGACTTCATGAGGGAGTGTGAGAGGAACTACTCCATGTGGACGTTCTCTGGAGGATTCAGGACTTGGGTCAAGATGTCTCTGGTGAGGACGTCCGGGAAAAGCCACGAGGCAGTGGAGTTTCGGCAAGAGGTATTTTATATCTTACTATTATCATTATAAATAAATACATCAAATGTTTAAAACAATTTAGAAAAGTCCTAATGCTAAATAAATATAATAAAAATACTACTGCTTTTTAATGCAAAACTATTTCCTTTTTTAAATCGTGAATTATTATATATTTTATACAAACATGATTATTATTTGTATTCGTATTTTCTTAACTGAATTATTATCATTATATATTTTTTAAATAGAAATAAGCCAACATGTAATAAATAAAGTGTTTTTTCAAATAATTAAAGTCCGCTGAGGTGAAATACAACGACAAAAGGCCGGACTCGGAGAAAAATAACCAGCTGTTCTTTGCCGTCTTTGAATGGCGCGATGCCTTCATGCAGGACATCCGATTGGTGAGTTCTCTTTACCCTTTTTACAACATCTCCGTTTAGCAATATTTAAAGGTCCCCTATGATACTGTTCTTCATCAATATATCCCAGGTCTCAGATATATACAGAGCCTGTCTCTGATTGGCTGAAACACCAAACAGATCATTGCAGCATTACCCATAATCCCCTCTGTTTCAGCCCTGTTTCCAAAGTGCTGATTCTCTGTCTGTTACTTCAGATGAAAACAAGGAGCCCCTCCCCCACGCCCCTCTGAGAGACATCTGGTTACAAAGAACTCAATGGAGCTCTAGAGGAGCTTCAGGTGATAAGGGGGGGGGGTTACCTTGGTTGCTGATTGGCTAATGGTTACACAAGACAACACATCGTTATGACATCATCAAGTGGCCAAAATCTGATCAGCTCATTTTCAGACAGGTTTTTATAGAAATGGATCAAAAAGAGAGAGAATCTTTGTTCCTGAAACTTTCAGAGTCTCTTTCCACAGAGGGGACACATGTTGATGTAGAAGAGACATGGAGAAGAGGGGACACATGTTGATGTAGAAGAGACATGAAGAAGAGGGGACACATGTTGATGTAGAAGAGACATGGAGAAGAGGGGACACATGTTGATGTAGAAGAGACATGAAGAAGAGGGGACACATGTTGATGTAGAAGAGACATGAAGAAGAGGGGACACATGTTGATGTAGAAGAGACATGAAGAAGAGGGGACACATGTTGATGTAGAAGAGACATGGAGAAGAGGGGACACATGTTGATGTAGAAGAGACATGAAGAAGAGGGGACACATGTTGATGTAGAAGAGACGTGAAGAAGAGGGGACACATGTTGATGTAGAAGAGACATGAAGAAGAGGGGACACATGTTGATGTAGAAGATACATGAAGAAGAGGGGACACATGTTGATGTAGAAGAGACATAAGAAGAGGGGACACATGTTGATGTAGAAGAGACATGAAGAAGAGGGGACACATGTTGATGTAGAAGAGACATGAAGAAGAGGGGACACATGTTGATGTAGAAGAGACGTGAAGAAGAGGGGACACATGTTGATGTAGAAGAGACATGAAGAAGAGGGGACACATGTTGATGTAGAAGAGACATGAAGAAGAGGGGACACATGTTGATGTAGAAGAGACGTGGAGAAGAGGGGACACATATTGATGTAGAAGAGACATGGAGAAGAGGGGACACATGTTGATGTAGAAGAGACATGAAGAAGAGGGGACACATGGTGATGTAGAAGAGACATGAAGAAGAGGGGACACATGTTGATGTAGAAGAGACATGAAGAAGAGGGGACACATGTTGATGTAGAAGAGACATGAAGAAGAGGGGACACATGTTGATGTAGAAGAGACATGAAGAAGAGGGGACACATGTTGATGTAGAAGAGACATGAAGAAGAGGGGACACATGTTGATGTAGAAGAGACATGAAGAAGAGGGGACACATGTGATGTAGAAGAGACATGAAGAAGAGGGGACACATGGTGATGTAGAAGAGACATGAAGAAGAGGGGACACATGTTGATGTAGAAGAGACATGAACAAGTGGATTTTGTATAATATGTCCCCTTTAACCCAAACGCTCCCTACCTACGGACAGATTGTGACGGCTAATCCCTGGAACTCCGTGGCCATCCTCTGCGGCGTCTTCATGGCTCTGTTCAAAGCCGCTAACTTTGCCAAACTCACCATCCAGTGGATCATCAAAATGCGGAAGAGGCATCAGAGGAATAAAGCTCGGGAGCTGAACCAAATCCAGTGAGAGACTGTTCCAGAAACACACGGATGGGAAAAAACCCTAATCATACAAATGAAGCTCAGCGCAAGTTCAACCAGGAAGACCATCTTTACTCGTTCATTTACTATTTCCATGTTACTACTCTCTCTCCTCTCAATCAGTGATCGGGGGCGTCACCCGGCTGCAAAGGGGCGGAACATTTCCGGTACATTTCCAGAAAGTTAAGCTGGGGAATTTTGGAAATATTCGATACAAAATTAAACAAAAAACATGACATTTCAACAGATTTATTTTTCTTTTTCTTTTTAAGTAGAACAGAACAAGTTTTAATTATTTTATTGAACAATTATTTGTTTCATTGAAGAACGAAAACAGGAATGTTGAGTTAATTATTACTCATCTGTGCATGTGATGGAGCAATGCACAGTGCCTGTGGGGGTGTGGTCTCAATAGGTGCAGTAAGCAGTGTGCTATGGCATGGAT
This sequence comes from Champsocephalus esox, assembly GCA_036324585.1. Classification (NCBI taxonomy): domain Eukaryota; kingdom Metazoa; phylum Chordata; class Actinopteri; order Perciformes; family Channichthyidae; genus Champsocephalus; species Champsocephalus esox. Next base: position 35,605,623 of record CM070494.1, read on the forward strand.
ATTCAAGTGTACTTGAATGGCATCTGTTTGTTTTAGTCAAGATTATGCTAAAATATACTTTCCCCAACTATATTTAAGTTCCCTATGAAGAGCCAACCTTCAATTTTGAAAATTCCCAGTTTTTTCCCGTTAATTCCCGTGGAAAATGTCCATCTTTGAAAATTCCCGGAATTTTGCAACCCTAGTCACTCCCCAGCTTAACCAATCACTTTGCTCTATTCTCACAAGCCTATCATAGCGCTCCGCTAACCCCTTTTAAATCTGCTCTCCCCCCTCTGACAGCTGTCATTTCAGGTGACTCGACGCAACCCCCCTCCTGTCCCTCTGAATCCAGGGTTGCGTTCCAATAGTCCATTTAGTTTAGGAACCTTCCTAACGGAGTGACCCGGAAGTCCCTCAGTAGCAGCCATGATAAGTGCCGTTCCAATTCTCTAAATGAAAGGAAAGGAGGTTTCAAACTTCCTTTATAACCTCCTTTAGCTTAGGAACCACTGGACCTCCCTAACCGAAAGGAGAGGAGAAAACGCTGCCCCACAATGCCTTGCAGCCGCAGCATTTGCCGTCACTCAACAGTCGGCCGTTCACGGAAACAACCGATTATGACGGAGAAATTATATCATGAAAGTTACGGTGCTTATTAAGCATTTTAAAACATAGGTGGTAAGTTGCCAAAGTGCTTTGTTTTGAACGTTCATCAGTATTATAATCAAAGAGAGAAATATGAACGTTAGTTTTTACTGAAATTATCAAATAAAGTCAACATCTCAGTCTTTACTGAGCTGTGTGGAGTTTGTTCAACTTTTAAAAGATGTTTGAATGGTGATATACACAGTGATAGATGTTAAGGACTAACGTTTATAATAAATACATTTGTATTCATTTGTATTAATGTGGACCGGAGGGAGAGGGTGACGAGCATAAGTTTCACTTTCCTTTTTTATTTCAATTCCAGCTTTGGTCCTGAAGAATATGTTTCTCTGTTGTCCACGTTCATAAAGCAAAGCAGCAGCATCAGAGCACGGTGCAGAGTCTCAGATGAGTTTACAGTAGTCCCTCGTTCTTATTGAACATCCATGTTGTAGTCCGCTGTATAGAAAACTGTAGTTTCCATGGTTTCCCCACAGCAGCAGACGCACATTCAGGACGTCCGCTGGCGCATCATAAACACGTCGGATAGTGAAAGTGCATTCGGATTCTCTAAAGTACCGCAGTCTCTTCTCCTAAGTCCTTTTAATTCTCCTATCCACTATCCCTTAACCCCGTGACGTTTCACTCAGAGGTCAAGGAATAGGCGATAGGGTTAGAATTTAGGAGCTGATTTTTGGATTATCGGAATGCAACCCAGGGTCAAGCTAAGCCCCTCCCCTTCAGACCGACCCCAACTATCCATTCACCACCACCAGGGTCAAGCTAAGCCCCTCCCCTTCAGACCGACCCAACTATCCATTCACCACCACCAGGGTCAAGCTTCAAGCTAAGCCCCTCCCCTTCAGACCGAACCCAACCATCCATTCACCACCACCAGTGTCAAGCTAAGCCCCTCCCCTTCAGACCGACCCAACCATCCATTCACCACCAGGGTCTAGCCCCCGGGGGGTTTCATCGGATCGGTTCTCCCCTCCCGAATGATACTCCTGCACAACGGGGCCTAATCGTCAAAACTCCATTACATTCATTCGTGTATTCCTGGCAATAAATATGTATTCTTGCATCAAAACCATCTGTCCTGATTGAAGTGAGTTTTATCCTGAAAATGTAGATTAAATTAGATTAGATGTTCCTTACTGATCTCAAAGTGGGAAATTATTTTTGTTACAGTAGCAGCAGATTAAGAATGCATATATAAACAGTAAATACACATATCAACAACCATCAACAACACAATGTCAAATATGAAGAAAAAGTGAGAAAACATTATATTAGACCACCCTATAATACGATATATACACAACCTATTAAATACCATATACATGCGGTTGCAGTGTATTCTTTATCATTATGTAATGATTGGTAATGATTATCAATACTATTTAGCAATTTTTAGATTTTAAAACTGCCGCCGGATAAATCATTCCCCCCCCCAAAGATCGACAAGAATTCAGTGGATTTTAAAGTGGCATTTCAAAATAAGAGGTATTATATAAATGTTTCGTACGCATATAAACTAAATTGTTTCTGAAAGCTGAATGTACTTTATTAGCTTTATTCAGGATGTTTTATAGAGCTTTGTGATATTTTTGACAACTCCAAAGGGATTATTATGAACTGCTTTCATTCTTCTGTTCCCTCTGACATGTGTCTTTTGTGTCCAAATGTTTGCTGATTGTTGTTAAAATGTACTGTGAATTAACGTGTTTTAATTCAAGTGTGTATCTCTCACGCTGTGTTTCTGTACATCTTGGAAATAAAAATATATTTGTAGGCCTGAATCGTGTGCTGAAAATGAAGAACAACACCAGATCTGATTAAGTTTTCAACGCACATCCGGCCTGTCGGCACGCAAGTAATTAGTGAATAATGCAAACTCACACAGGAAACACACACATCAGATAAAAGTGTGTGTGCAGATTAAGTGAGAAGAGATAACTTTTTTTGATTTTAACTGACTTCTACTTTACTTAAGTAGTTGCAATTGATGCCATTTTATTCTACTTCAATCATTTGATAACTAATGTAATAGGTTACTTTGAAGATTCCGTTTATTAACACAACATATACCTACACTAATAAATACTTATGGAATATTATAGGATTACTATTCAGCAGTTTATAAGGTTGCTACAATTATCCCCTTACCAGCTGCAGCATTAAAGTGATGAATCCAGAAATATATGATATACATAAAATTGATATATGCCATACTTGATAGTGTGTACTTTTTACTATGAGTAGTTCAAGTACATATTGTGAGGATCAGACTTTTGTACTTATACAAAAACATAATAATGCGGGACTTTTAAATCATAAAGTATTTACATAATTATAAAGTACACGATTTTCCCCCCAGATCTGTATCATTGAGTTTGTATGATCCTACTTCTATACTCTGTTAGCTGTAATTTAGCCCGTCAATGGTGTTTGATTTATAAGATAGTTTAGTATGAAAGGTAAAAGTGATCTTTTTTTATTATATAAAGTCAGAACTCACAGTTTCTTTAAAAATGTTGGTCACATCCCAATTTAGTTTCCTCGTGTGGCCCTAATCCTCTTCCGCACAATCCTTTTTCACGACATTGGACGCCTCATTTGTTTTTTCCGAGCACCGAGCGAGGCTCCTGAACGCCCCTCGGGAGGAGGAGGCGGATGTTGTTGTTTTAGCTTCGCGCTGGAGGAGAAACATGCAGTAGCTTCATACACATCTGGATGTTTTAAAGGTAGAAAACAGTTATATATCATATATATTTAATGTATAAAAGACACTATGACTTAGCTGAACTCCCTCACGCTTTTATAATTTAGTAAATCATTGATTACCTAAAGAAACGTTGGTGTACGTTTGGATAGCATGTTGTTGCTAGCATGCTAACATAGTAGCTAACTGTCGCTCTTACTTTACAGTTACGTTTAATTATGTTAGAAGTCTTTTGTATGTGTGCTTATCATTTTAGTTTGCTTCTAGAGCCATTCATAATGACCTGTTATTATGTATGCGAAAGTATTGAGCAGCTAGCCACAGCTAGGCTAACAACAAACAATGATTCAATCCATCTGCGAGTTCACCAATATAGTCAAAAGATAGTGTTTTTTTTATTTGACTGAACTGTAAAGAATTGTACAGTTGTTTTGCAGCTTATTAACTTTGCATGCTTTATACCATCAGTTATAATTCGTATTGTAACTCCAGCTGCTCCATTGTAATGTGACTTGTTGATAAACTCATGTACCAAGTTAGCCAAAAAGCTAATTTAACACCTAACCTCTTCTGTTAAAGGGCTTTGTGCAGATGGTTTATTGTTTGGCTTTGAGGGAGATTTATCAACTCGATGAATCTTCTAAGACAAGGTGTCCTCTTCATTGTATGCACTATGTTTGCGGAGGAAAGCTCTGTTGTGGGTTTCCTAAAATACTTCCATATCAAACATCCTCCTCTATCCCCTGTGTGTTTGCCTGCAGTTTTAACATAACTACCTCAGTGCCTAATATCAGATGATGTTGATGTCCCTCCCTGCCCTGTGTGCAGCTCTGTAGATATGCAGTGGCTGAGAGGGAATATATAACTATCATATGAAGTTTTAGAGTGGACTCTGGATCATTAGGAAAGGACATATTGCCTACATTAACTGTGCATGCCTTGGCGGCCTGTTGAACGGCTTTGTGTAGACAGGTTTGACTGTGTATGTGTACGACTGAGATATCCTCAAGCTGTAAGAGCTCTGAACTATTTAACTTCAGAGGCAATTTCTCATTTCCCGTACATGGACTATGTTTGCTTTGCAGAGGAAAGCCCCGTGGTGGTTTTCTGAAATACTCCCACATCGAACGCCTTCCCCTGTCCTCTGTGTGTTTGGCAACAGTTAAAGGTGGGGTGGGTAAGAATGGAGAAACCAGCTCGAGTGCGCTAGAATTTGAAAGTACGCACCCGAAAAAAATCTGCCACTTCCTCACAGAGGGAGAGCCCCTCCTCCAACACACACGAACGCGCACATGACCAATGAGGGCACGAGATAAGTGTGTGCCCCGATGGAAGGCTGACAGGCAGGTAGGCCATCCAGTTACTTTAGCCGGCTCAGATGATTGGTCGTGCTTTTTACAGCGCCACGGCTTCCACTGATTAAAAGTTGTTATGTATTTTTTGTCAAAGCATTTCATGTATTCATTGCATGGAATATAACAACAAGAGTATCTCGAGCCGGTTTCTCAAACTTACCTACCCCACCTTTAATGTTTTATGTGAGGGACCGCGGATGGAAAGTAGCTCAAAGCTAAATCTGCTATATTTACACTTGTAAGTGTTCATTAAAGGTGGGGTAGGTAATTCACTTCAGAAACACTTGTTATATTCCATGGAATGCTCTTAACATCCCGAGAGCAATGAATACATGAAATGCTTTGACAATAAATACTTTAAAAAAAGCCGTGGTGCTGTAAAAAGCACAACCAATTATTTTAGCCGTGCAGTGTGGTTGATGGCTTTGAAGACCATTATGAGGACTTTGTAGTTGATCCGGTGTGTTCCAGGGAGCCAGTGGAGTGAGTGAAGATTGGGGGTGATGTGCTCTGATATGCGTGTTTTTGTGAGTATCCGGGCGGCACCGTTTTGAACATATCGCAGTCTCCGAGTGGTTTTTGTCGGAATGCCTGCAAGCAGAGAAATGCAGTAGTCAATGTGGGAGGTGATGGAGCAGGTTTTCTGCGTCCGGGTTGGTGAGGGAGTGTGGTGAGTGGAGATGTTCCTCAGGTGGTAGTATGCGGCTTGGCAGAACGTCTTCCAGTTATACCGTAACTACCTCAGTCCCTAATATCAGATGATTTGACGTCTCTCCCTTTCCCTGTGTGCAGCTCTGTAGATATGCAGCGTCCAGGGGGAACATGACCCAAGCATCATGCAGCTTATATTATTAATAGCTGCCCTCTGGTGCTCTTGCAGGGATAGGGAAATGGTGATGGGGTATTGTGGGACGTGATAATGTAATGAACCGAATATAGGCTTGGTCCTAATAAAGCCAAGTCAAAGTTAATTATTGTTGTTAAAATAGGAGAGCTGTGCAGATGGAAAGAAGGAAGCCTCGTCAGGTTTTTCTTTTCCGGAGCGTTATGATTTGGCCCCGTTGGCTTTCTTAAAGTCAAAGAGACACACTACCCTGGCTTGATCTTGATAATCGTCTTTATATTCAAGAATCCTTACTTCTGTGGGTTTACCGAAAGAAGGCGAAGCAAAAAGTCAATCTTCCTTTTCTGTACAAACGCATTTGACCGTAAAAAATCTCTACAAACAAACGGTACTTTTTGTTGTGTTTAACATCTGCATTGATGATGATACTAGAGATGCAATCCAAACCGTATTCATACTCGGGATGGGAATTTGAAAGAAAATGTATATTGGAATATTCGACCCCCAAAAAAAACGTTAACCGAAGTGTACATATCCTATTTGAAAAATAAATACATGTTCAAATAAGTATAGAAACCAAGTGGAATGTGTCGAATGTATTGAACTGGTGATCACAGTTTGAACAGTTGACCGCTATAGGCCTACAGCTTTCATGCTTAAAACATAACTTGGTTTTTAAATGAAAGAGGGATCAAACACGAACAACATCACGGGTTAGGGTAACGTAACCCGTGACAACAGGGATCAACAACCTGTAACAGGGCCTGTGCACAGAATGCAGATATTCAATACTCATTCTTGTTTCAGAATATGAGCATGTCATCAGGGGAGAGGCGATTCACAATCAGGCCAGCTGTAGGGAGGGAGAGAGAGAGAGGAGAGAGGAGAGAGGGAGAGAGGGAGGGAGGGAGAGAGAGAGAGAGAGAGAGAGGGAGAGAGAGGGAGAGGGAGAGAGAGGGAGAGAGAGGGAGAGAGAGAGGAGAGAGAGAGGAGAGAGAGAGGAGAGAGAGAGAGAGAGAGAGAGAGAGAGAGAGAGAGAGAGAGAGAGAGAGAGAGAGAGAGAGAGAGAGAGAGAGAGAGAGAGAGAGAGAGAGAGAGAGAGAGAGAGAGAGAGAGAGAGAGAATCCCCATAGGCCCCGCCCACTCCATCGGCCGATTCCGGCGATCGGCCCCAAAATTGTCGATCGGAGCATCCCTACTAAAAACCACAACGCTTGAGTTTTACAACCTGCTGATACCAATATCTGTCCCCAGTCATACCGGAGAGGCTCACAACGGTAAGAAACTGAAACGGAGTCCTTCATCCTGCAGCTTCAGAGGGCAAACCATCCAGATGAACTGTTTAATAACTTCTCTTTGTCTTAAGGGTTGGTAAATATGAGTGCCTGTTCTCGTACGCAGAGCCTCTACTGTGGGAAGATATTTGTGACGGCACATATTTTCATAATTTGAAATTGGAGTTCACATTTTGGTGTAGGAAGATTTCTCTGAGACTGAAAAGGCAAAATGGCACGGTTCAATATTAAGATATGGTTTTCAGAGGCACACACATTTAAGCCCATAGGTACAAATTAAGTTAACAAAAACTAGGGATGCTCCGATGCTCTCTCTCTCTGCCGATCGATCGGTGCTCTCGAAAAATGCCGATCGCATGGCGTAAAAATTATGACATAAAATACATGACACTTTTCTCTGTGCGGCAAAACAAGCTCGCCAAAGTGGCTTCACCGGTCTGGCGGTATTTCAAGGTGTCCGAAAATGACAATAAAATAGCGGTATGCAACGTGTGTGAAGCAGAAATCCTGCTGCTCCGCCCGCTGGGACTGACCGGAGAGCGGAGCAACACACACGCGCGCGCGCACACACACACACACACACACACACACACACACACACACACACACACACACACACAGAGTTAGCCCTAACACACTTAGCTATTTGATCTACCTCTGGAACAAGATAAACTAGTTATACATATGATCAGTACTGGATCAGTGAGCTGTGTGAGAGAGAGAGAGACGAGATGAGAGAGAGAGAGAGAGAGAGAGAGAGAGAGAGAGAGAGAGAGAGAGAGAGAGAGAGAGAGAGAGAGAGAGAGAGAGAGAGAGAGAGAGAGAGGAGAGAGAGAGAGAGAGAGAGAGAGAGAGAGAGAGAGAGAGAGAGAGAGAGAGAGAGAGAGAGAGAGAGAGAGAGAGAGAGAGAGAGAGAGAGAGAGAATTCGATTAATCGTTCCCATCCCTAGTTCATACAAACAAAATAATGACAAATACATTCATTGGAATAATAATTATACTTATGATATAATAATATACTAAGTTATATTTTTTAATATCTTATTTTTTCAGTCCAAAACAATATATATTTATCTTTTTCAGTCGGTCATGTAATCGATTAGTCCGCCAGTCATTGCTGCTCTACCGGGAAGTTTCCTCTCGGGCTGTTGTCATGGTTTCGTCTTTGGTTTATTGTCCTTTACACTTTGCTGTTACAAATACACCACAGTGCTTTCAAACTTTCCTCTGAACTTTTACAACCTCAAATCATTTAAACCCGTGACATTTTAACGCAGAACAATCAGAATCAGAATTCCGTCATTCGTCCCACAGTGGTGGAAATGTACGGTGTCACATCAGAGAATAGATTTAGAGACGAAGAAAATAGAACAGCATTATATAACAAGGTGTGCACCTAGAATTTAAATTCAATTGGTCCGTACATCCATCCATAACAATCACCTGTTTGCAACTTATATATCAATATTAAATTACTTGTATGTGGACTATTCTTTCGGGACGATCGGCAGAGATACTCTCTCTCTGCCGATCGCGAGAGCCGATCGCATGGCGTAAAAATATGACGTAAAAATACATGACACTTTTCTCTGTGCGGCAAAACAAGCTTGCCAAGATGGCTTCACCGGTCTGGCAGTATTTGAAGGTGTCCGAAAATATCAATAAAATAGCGGTATGCAGCGTGTGTGGAGCAGAAATCCTGCAGCTCCGCGCGCTGTGCCGGAGCGGAGAGCGGAGCGACACACACTAAGAGTTAGCCCTAACACACTTAGCTATTTGATCTACCTCTGGAACAAGCTTTTTATTTATTTAATTTTATTTAACCTTTATTCAACCAGGTAAAAAAACATTGAGATGAAATATCATTTGCAACGCTGACCTGGCCAGGAAGGCAGCAACGTTACACAGAACACAAACTTATAAAATACAGAGAACGCAACTCAGAAAACAAAAGACGAAAAGCAGTCGCCGCATTGAGCACATCAGGAGAAAGGTGCACTGCTTCTTACGGCAGGAGCAGCCGGTGGAAAGGACCTCAGACAGCTTGGTCTGTAGGGACGTCAGTTTGAGGCGCTATTGAAGGTCCTTCCAAGACATAATAGAGAAGACTCCTTTCTCCAGCCTCGGTCCGCACGGCAGGAACCTGGACCCGCACCAGGCTCTGGGTCCGAGGCTGTGAGAGTCACAGACTGGAGCAAACTGGCTCAGTGCAGTGGAAGCTTTCCTCAAATGGCTTTATACATTAATACAAACCAATGCTGCATCCTACGCCTAGTAAGTGAGGACCCTCCAGTTAGGATACAGTGTGCAATGATGAGTCCTATCGGGTGCTTTGGATATGTATCGCAGTGCAGCGTGGGAGAGTGGGTTAAGTTTGGCCAAAACAGTGGGACAGGCAAATCTATAGATGGTAAACTAGTTATAAATATATTCATTCTTCTCTGTCACTCATTACTGGATCAGCAAGCTGCATGAGACTACTGACAAAGTTAATGTAAACTTGAATAATGTACTTCATCTGAATGTAATAATGATGGTGGATGTTGTTGTGGAAGCACCAGTGAATGAGCATTAACTGAGTTTTAGACATCACTTTAAATGGAAGATCCCCATAGGCCCCGCCCACTCGGTCGGTATCGGCCCGATACTCATTCTGGCGATCGGCCCCAAAATTGGCGATCGGAGCATCTCTACTATTCCTGCACTATCTATTTATATTCTTGATTTTGATTAGATTTATTTTGAATCTGTAAAACAATAATACAAAAATGTAACATGGGAATTATTATACAATACAAAAATAAGCAGTTTCACATTGATATTCAATAATATGCCTCTACTTTATTACACATGCAAAAAGAGGTGGGAAGAAGTTTACACTTATTTAGTCTCACCCTTTCTCCCAAAACTACATTATTAACAAACAAAGCATAAAACATGAAAAAACAAATAAATAAACGGATACATAAACAAACAAACAAACCGAGGTAAATGATATTCAAGGAAAGATAAAATAACAAACCAAATAAATAAATAAACTGCAAACACCCAGTTATGATTAAACGGCGTCAAATCATGTCCTTATACCTTTTTAAAAACAAAAACAGTTTTAATTTAAAGGGGACCTATCATGCAAAATGCACTTTGATGTCTTCTCTACATCAACATGTGTCCCCGGTGTGTCCCCGTGTGTCCCCGGTGCGTCGGGGAACTCACGCAGCGTCAGGAAATAAAACCCTCTCTCTTTTCCTCCGTACCCAAATCTCTAAAAACGGGGAACAACGGAGCTGATCCAGATTTGCGTCCGATACGACGTAACATCTGAAATGTGGACCCACGGCCCAATCAGAAACGTTGCTATCAGAAACAATGCCTGACTGTTTTGGACGTAATATGGTCGGTGTTTACATTAGCATCGCTAACACTCAGAGCTAACCTGTACTGGAGAGCATGTGTGTGAAGAAGCAGGAAGTAGAAAGGAACTCACCTTGTGGTGTAACCGGGAGAGAGAAAGCCTTTGAGCTCCAGACTGTTTCAGAGCCTTGATGATCCATGATATGGAGTTTCATCACGGCAGCATTTAGTTTAGACGGTAGCTGCCGGGTCCCGCATGAGCTCAGACCCTCCTCTTTAAAGCTTTATCCCAGAATCAGCACTTTAGAAACAGGAAGTGAAACAGAGGGATATGAGGCGTGGCTAGAATGGTCTGTTTGGTGTTTGGAGCAAAACACTTCATAGACATGTTTTTTATATATATTTATAAATCTGAAACCTGTGCTGTTGCCTAGAAATAGCATGATAGGTCCCCTTTAATGTTCTATTTTATTCGTATTTACTTGCACTATTCGATCTGTTTTATTGTGTTGCTCTGTTGGAAGAGCCTGTGACCTAAGAATGTCATTGATATATCTACACTGTAGCACACACGACAATAAAAGCCTCAGTCTTGAGCAACATGACCAGAAGCCCCTTCAGAGGGCAGTGTCGGTGCAGAAAGCCTCCGGGCTGCCCTCAGTGTCCCAGTTTGAGAGCGTCCAACATGTCCAGACTTAGCCCCCGCCGCCTCAGCAGGCTGTTATTAGACCCCAGGGTTCAGGTCGAACCCCGCTGACTTTCGGGCGGTGGTACCGAGGCATGTTGTTGAATATCTAGGAGTGGTTGTTCAGAGAAAATGATCTGTGAGCTCCCTCCATGTTGTTGGTGTGACGAGAACTCACAGAATTATTTTGAATGGTGACAAGATCCAACTACGGTTGAACCACATTCACCCGACTGCATTTAAAATATATTTATAATTCAGGTTAATGTACAGAACTGTGCCGCTTTGTCCTTTTGTAAGCTGTGATTAATTTAATGTAATTCTCTCTCGACAGTAATGGACTGATTTTCAACTCGTGTTCAAGATGGCGAGAGACAGGAAGTGTATCCTGTGCGAAACGGTCCACGTCTCCAAGCAGGTAACACTTTGTATACAATATTAATGTGTACATAATACTGTCTGGTTTTAATTCAGACATTCAGGAGCTGACAAAATAAATATAAAAGGTTTAACAGATAATCTGCAATATTGATTTCACAGTTTCTTCGGATTTAAGCAAATGTTCTTTTAAGAAGGTTAATACTTATGTAAATATAATAACTTGCTTTATATCTTGTTATTGTTAATTAGTTAATTCAACATTTTCTACTTTCTTGTTTATTTCTTGTCTTTGAATGTTGATGCTGCTGCAACACAAACATGTCCCAAATTGGGATGCATAAAGTTATCTTATCTTAATTACTCAATGTTTGAAACACCTTTTGCTCTTTTCAAATGCCGTCCAAAGAACATATTTTTATCTTAAAAATGTTCACCAAAAATCAAGTCATATAAACGACATTACCTGTAAACGGTTTAAAGGGAAGGCTTTCTTTCACAATATGTTTTATAAACACGAAAAACGTAATCCATTGGGCTCCGTATAATAAGCATCTACTGTATGTTATAAAGTTGTGATTAGTAAATCCATCGACCCACTGATTATGAACGGTTTGTATAAAAGTAAGAAAATGGGACTAACGGGAACTTATTCTGCTTTTTGGGGTAAATATTGGATTTTACATCGTTATGCAGAGTTCTTCTTACGGTCGTTACAAACCTGGAAAAGTCGTGGAAATTCAAAATGCTAATTCCAGGCCCTGGAAAACAATATTTGTCCCAAAGTTTTGGAAATGTAACTAAAGATGCATCAAATATAATTCATATTTTATCTAATCGCCGAAATAGTAACACTATAATGATAATAAATACTGCATCGTATAGTAATGAAACGTAAAATGGCTTTTAACTGACGAGGTGTTTTGCTGCTGAGAGATTTGAGTTGCTTCAGCGTGTAGAAGCTTTTGATTTGTTTTAGAGAGGCCCAACATGTTTCAGATGCAGACCTTATTTTCCTGTTCCATGTTAAAATAAACCATTTCCAGTGGTACGCTGAGAGAGTAATGTTTCTGGTCAATTAGGTAAAGGTCCTGGAGAAGTCATTGGTGAAAAAGTGAATGAACCCTGTTAAGTATTTTAAGTGGTTTTTTTTACTGAAAGAGAAGGAGAGCTTTCCAATTAAATAAACGTCTTGTCTTTCAATATATACAATATTGATGTGTAAATAATACTTTATGATTTTAATTCAGGCTGCACACGAGCTGACGAAATGCATATAAAAGGTTTAACAGATACGCTTTATTATTCCATTTTTTATAAATTCCTTTTGCATTTGTCAACTGCTATCCAACGGAAATCTATTTATGTTCATTTTGTCTCCAAAAAGTATTTCAAGTGTTTGTTTAGCTTAAAGATAAGAATATTTCCCCTTAAGACAAACATGTTGTCCATCAATTTGTCTGAGACGTCAGAAATGTGTATTCCTCCTCTTGGGCACCTGTAATGTGTCATGCACCACCTTGCTATCAAGCAAACCTGCAGGACGTGTACAAGTGTATGGATAGTATGGGTGCCTTAAATACATTCTGTATGTGTGTCTGCAGGAGATGGATGAACACATGAGGAGCATGCTGCACCACCGAGAGCTGGAGAAGCTCAAAGGAAGGTGAGTTGTTCCGACCCACATTTCATTTCTATAGAAACTGATAAACCCCAGTTTTAGTTTTACCTTTCCCTTTCTTTTCCCTCTTAGTTAAAACATTCCTTTAAACTTAAATCAGAGGGTTTGACTTGGATTCGAGCGTTTCGTCTAAATGTATTTGTGTCACGGGGCACGAGTTCGTTTCAGTTATCGAGCCGCTGGACTTACGGGCAGCTGTCTCGCTTGTGGCAAATATATTTAGACACAATCTCTCCGGAACAACGGGCATGACCGGGAGGAGGCAACTGGCTACCTCGTGACGGCCGTGCAGATTAGTGAAGTATGCGGCCTGTCGCTGAGAGGGAGGGCCAGCGAACGCTGAATGAAGGCCGGGTCGTTGCTACGTTACTGCGATTTCACATAAACATTGACCAGTAGAGACGGAGCCTTTTTGGGGGTCTTTTGCGGCTGGTTAATTTTGCACCGTGCCGCCTAGCTCCATTGTATTCAAGGAGAAGATAAGAGGCCATTTTGTTTATACATAAAAGTGGAAGAAAAGACTATTGCGCTAATCTACTTTTACTAAAAAGGGGACATTGTTTCAGGAATATATAAAAAACCTCTCTATAATTAAGAGGAAAAAATGTACTTTGTCCATTCAAATTTAACACACTTCTTATATATCAGGTGACATAATAAAATGAATATAGCTACCAGAAATACGTTGGGTTTTTACATCCTGTTCTGGATTTTAGGGTCATGTTAAGGGGATCTTGTTAAATTCAAATAAAAAATGAAGTGTAAAATCCAATATTTGCCACTTTATAGGCGTTACACCCGTTACATGCAGATTTCCTTTTGCTTTTCCATGCTTGTTTTTGTACGAGATGCATCGAGGATTACCGATTGATCTACTGAGTGTTAACTTAATTTAATCGAGTAATGGTTTAGTCGAAAATATGCATAAAGAAAGTCAAGCCCAGTCTGTCAGAGTCGAATTTGAAGTCTTCAAATGTCTTGATTCGTCAGTCCGTAACCCGAAAGATATTCACTTTATTCGTCGTTAAAATTGAGAAAATCAGGATATTAATATACAAAAATACATTTACTGACATTTCTGCTTGAAAAAGTACTTTAATTATTAATTTTTATTGAGTTAAGTTTGAACATAATGGAGAAACAAAACATCACATTGTACTTGTGGCTTTTCTTGGCTTTTATCAATGATAGAAAACACGAGTACAAGATCATAAATAAAAGAAACATCAAACTGAAATTCAACAGTCGTGGTTACAATTCACGGAATATACTTTTACTAGAGCGCACGATGGTGTTCGCCCAGGAAAGGGACGTAGCTACAGCTCTGTGAGGTCGACAAATTTCAATTCCATCATCACTAAATCTGGCTGCATTACTCCTATCGCCGTAGCTGAGAAATAACCAGTCAAATAATTATCAGTAACACTATCTGACCGACGGAGAGGGTGCCAACTGCACCAAGGGTCAGGGAAGTGGCCGCTTGCCATGACACAGATTTGAGCCTCTCGCAGAATCACGGGATGACATACTCGGGAGAGGTCTGTCTGAAGAGAGCAGCTGCGGGAGGCTCCGGTTGCAGAGGCTGTGGGATTGGTCCGGCCGGGGGTTAGGAACACATGCTGGTCTGAGAGGGAGGGGGGGGGGTCCTGAGGTCTGATACAGACACTTCGTCCTGCCGAGCCTCAGAGCGCAGCGACACCATCATGAAGCAGCAGTAGGCCGAGGTGCCGAGCCGCCCTTCCTCTCCTGCCGCGCTCCCGCCACCGATGGCCCTCGGAAGAACAACCCGAGATCAGGATGATACAGATTTTTATTGTGAACAAAATTACTAAGTTAGCGACCTCCTGATCTGTGACAAATAGAAGAATTCGGTTTTCATTAAGGATTGTCGAGTATTCTCCTCTCCTGGTTTTATATTAAGACTTTTTTATTTTTTTGACGTAACAAACCGTAGAGTCGGAAGCAACGATTTGCACGCTCTGCAGGAACTAAAACAAGATAGCAAAAATGCCCGAAGGACGGATTGATCGTCCCCTCTCGCCCTCCCTCCCCTCCAGGGACTGCGGACACGAGTGCAGAGTGTGCAAGGTGACGGTGGCGAGCCTGACGGATTACGCCGGACACATCTCCAGTCCCAAACACAAGCAGAACGTGGAGGCCGCCGAGCTGAAGCATGCTGGGAACGACCGCGACGAGGTGTACTTCGACCGGGCGTTCGTGGACCTCATCGAGAAGAGGAAGGAGCAGATCAGGTGAGAGATGCTGTTTGTGCTGGAGGTGATACGAGTGTCGCTTTAACGTCTTCCACTTCACGCTATGCTCGTTGGGGTTTTCCATTTTGCTCAATTGTGTTCTAGAGGTTTTAGTGCGATCCCCGAGTTCCCTCCATTGGACTCCTTGGTTTACTTCCTGAACATAGTGACATCACTATCTAACACTCATGCTCCTATTGGCTAGCGCTCCCACACATTGTACTTGATTGGCAAAGGGGCGGGGCATCTCAGAGCGGTTGACCAATCACAGCCCTCGGTTCAATTATGTCTCGAATGTTGTTACAGCAGTTTCTTAGTTGACACCATTTGTTTAATAATGTTTGACTATAAAATAATCCATCGAAAAAATTGTCAAAAATACTGGGATTAGCTTTTGAGCTGGAGGGGAAAAACATGCATTTTGTCTACATGTCTCAGTGCGTGTCAATTACATTGTTTTTGTTGTTATTATGAGACAACTAAGTTATTAAGTTATTTTAATATCATGTTATCACTAATCCAGAGCCTATACGAAACATTTTGATGTATTGAGTACCGCTCATCGTGAGAAATATGTTCTTATGTATTGTTTTGACCAGTTTGATACATGTGTGTATACATGTGCCTGAACTCAAATGCTAGTGTGTGCATGCACCATGTATAGTCACGGTTCAGCTGTGCTCCGCTCACTGCCCTGTTATAGCTGCGGCTTCAGGTCGAGCTGCGGCTGGAGTCATATGTCAGGACTGAAGCCCAAAATAAAGCGTTACAGCAAATACACACGGCAGGCCCTCCACAGATGGTCAAATACAACCAGAAACCTCCGCTATAAACGCTCTGAAATCTGGAATAAAATACTCAGATTTTCCTTTTAAGTGTGTAATTGTAGTTGTAGACATTATAATACACACATCTCAAATTAAGCTACCTGTACCGCTCTTAAAATATGCGTTTTGTGTGCATGTTTGGCTGATCACACGATGTCGGACGTCTCAATGTCAGTTAAGAAAGTTGGATATGCTTTTTGAAGCTGCTTTCACGCGTCTGCTCGCCACGTGTCGGATCACTTCCGCCTGCTCGTCATTGCTTTAGGTCAGACTGTAACGCCGACCGTGACACCTGATCAGTCTCGTTAAACAGAATCCAGCGTATCGGATATTCAGTTTTCCGACGCAGGAGTGAGTCTTAAACTTGCATTACGCATTTGAGGGCCACTTGGGGCTCTGTGGAATTCACTACACTGATGTTTTTCCTTCTTTAGTCTCAAAAACACAGATTCATGAGAGTATTAAATAATATAGCAAAGACCTCGTAGTGTATATTGATGCCTCTGTTTCTAAATATAGTGGAAGAGTAGCTACACTTATGCACAAACATGTAAAAAGTCCTAAGAAAGAGAGATAACTGGTTACTCTGTGAACTCATGTGGGATATGTCCAGGGCCGGCCCTCGGCATAGGCAGTATAGGTGAATGCTTAGGGCGCACCAACCCATAGGGGGCGCCGGAAATTGAGTTAGACTTTTTTTTTCATAACAACACCATTTCCCGATGTTGGATCAACAAAGTACATCTTATTATCTTATACTAACAGAACTAGCCTATATTGTGTACAGCGCCCATAAACTATGGCACCCCAAAATCAAGTTGAACTGCCCCAGCCCCAGTAAAAACCAACCAGAGGTTTATGCGAAATTGTTATTTTTTTTGAAATAATGGTTTTAGTGTGCAATTATAGGTTTTAATTTTATATTTGTGTTAATTTAAAATAAATCAAACTCCAAAAAAACGTACACAGCTTCTGTGTGCTTTTATTAACATTGGAATTTACTGTGTAAGCGGCCGCGAGGGGGAGAGCTTTAGAGAGCTCTCTCCTGAAAGACTGAGCGGCTCTGATAACCTCAGCTCAGTGAGCTAAAGGCACACCTCTATATGATCATTATAGCTATACAAAAATAAGAGAATAGGTGAAAAACAGGTATAAAATACTATGAGATTAAAAAAAGTTGTTATTAATAAACAAGAATACAGTTTAAAAGGAGAGTGATTTGTAAAGTTTCCATAAAGAAAAAGAAAATCTACTTAGAGTTCTGTGTCATCTGGGTGTTGAGAGATGTTTCCATATATTTCCTAATGTTGCTCTCAAAGTGCACCAGATTGATGCTTTTAACTTCAATATTACACAATATACACCACAACCATGCATGCGTGAGTCATAGTAAGTGTAAGTGTCTGCATTTGGGGCTAAAATCTTGCCTAGGGCAGCAAATTGGTCAGGGCCGGCCCTGGATGTGTCGGCTGCTTTTGGAAAACAGGGAGAACTCAGGATAACAGACAATCCGAGCACTTTGAACCACCAGGAAAGAAATACTTACAAAGCCTTTATTAAATAATAAAAATCCGGTATGCTTCGACCACAGTAGCTCACTTTTTAGACAGAGGCTTATTATATGTACAGCCCTTAATAACATCCATTTTCTGGGCTCAAAACGTATCGTGGCCGTTTTCGTTGTGATCGCTAAATTCCCCGTGTTTATAATATTATCACCGTTCCAAGCAAACGAGTGCTTTTGTTTTGAAATCACTTTGTGAGTTTGGCCCCGCCCCTCGCTCCAACGACCATTCGACCATCTAGTAAGGCCTCTCGGACGCTCTTCCGTTTACTTGGATTCTGACCTAATCTGCGCTCTTATTTTTTTTTACGGTAACTTCCGGGAGCAGACTATGAAAAAACTGTTTTTGTTTTGAGAAGTAGAAAATGAAAATCATCCAGTTTTTTAAGTTTAGTAAATCCCCTTTTGACCATGATAAAGAAAAACGTCTTTTGGTTTTTCAATTTTAAAATGTAATATCCAGTCTTTTTGGTTTTTTGAATAACCATTTGTGAAAAGGAAATCCAATGACCACAACATACACTGACCCTCGCGGCTTGCCATAGCATGACAATTCCTCCAATTTGTGACGCGTTAACGGCCCCTACTCTGACATTACTAACCCACACATATATTTGTTTCACCTTCTAAATGTCTGCAATGAATAATGAGTTTTCTTATCTAGAATAAATGCCAGCTTGCATAGGAGAAGCTTGTTTGTGCGCCTGCTCACACACGTGTCGAAACAGTCACGAAAACAGCTTCGGGAGACTTCTACCTGCGTGATGCATCTCTGTTTTTGTATTTGTAGGAAAGAAAAAGAGGCCACTTCTGCAAAGCTTGCAAAAGAAGAAGCGGACCGCCGGAGAAAGGAGGAGATGAGGCTGAAACTAAAAGAAAGTAAGGAAAACTACCGGCTGGAGATCGTCCGGAAACAACAACAACAGCAACAACAACAACAGGCTCAGGCCTCCAGGGGATCCATTCACAACCGGACCTGGTACCGGGGGAACCACTTTGAGGGGGAGGCACCGCCCTGGCAGCACAGCCAGCCGCCGGGGAGGAGCGCCACCTGGCACGCGCAGGAGCCGCCCAACCTGCAGAAGTGGGCGTCAGCGGAGTTCGCCGGAGGAAGTTTACACAACCAGGGCAGCCGGCAGTGGGACCAGAATGGATTCTCCCAGCAGAGCCGCCACCCGTGGCTGAGCAGCGGCGGCAGCAGCAACGGCATCTACGGGAGGAATAACATCGCCCAGTGCCCACCGCAAAGAAGCCGACCGCTGAGCTTCTTCGGCTCTGCTCCCATGTTTCCACCTCCACCCATTTTGTTTTCCCGCCCTCTTAACCAGTTTCAGAGTAAAGTGAACGATCAGCAGGCGGAGGTCGTTCAGAACGGAGAGGTGAAAACACCGGAACCGGACCACAGCAGCGGGAAAAGCTCCAAAACCTGCGGGAGCAATCCGAAGCTGGACAAAGCGTGTCGCTGGACTACCCATTGCTTCACTAAGGGGTTTGGATCTGTGCCCCTTAAGGAGACAACCTCAACAGAGAAGCCCCCCACAGAGAAGCCCCCAACAGAGAAGCCCCCAACAGAGAAGCCCCCAACAGAGAAGCCCCCAACAGAGAAGCCCCCCACAGAGAAGCCCCCAACAGAGAAGCCCCCAACAGAGAAGCCCCCAACAGAGAAGCCCCCCACAGAGAAGCCCCCCAACAGAGAAGCCCCCCAAACCCCAGAAACAAGAGAAGCCACAAGAGGCTTTAAGCAGGCAGTCTCGGCCTGAAGAGAAACGGAGCGTGGAAGATAAAGGGAAGCATAAAAAAATCCCCAAACCCAAACCCAGAGACCGGAGCAGCAGCGGCAGCAGAAGCAGCAGCAGCACGCAGAGAGACGCCAAACAGGACGCCACCCCTGGAGCTTCAAATCAGAAAGCGAGTAAGCCGTCGCTGCAAAAAGACCGGAAGACGACGCCAGTTCCCGGTCCGGCGCAACTCGCCTCAAAACAGCTGAAGGCACAATCCAAATCAGCCAGATTGAGCTCCCAGGCTCCGGCTGTCGGGCCGCTCCAGTCGAGGCAGGAGAGGCAGATTCCAGAAGCGTTAAAGAAAGCCCGACTGAGCGTGTTGGAGAAGAAGAGCTCCTTGGAGAGGAACAACAGGACGGAGATGAAGCTGCACATCGTGGAGGATCAGAGTCCGATCGGAGTGAACAAAGAGAACAGGCAGAACGCCACTATACCCAAGCTGCCGGATTTAGTGAGAGCAGAAAAGCCTGCGTCGCAATCTCCAGACGGCGGCCGGTTCCTCCAGTCGTTACAAGTGAGCACCTCGACTCTGGAGGGCTCCGATCCTGCAGCATTACACCAGGAGCACGCGGAGAAGGAAGCGTCCTCAGCGGCCTCCGATGAAGCCATGCAGGCAGCAGAGTTCGGCCAGAGTTCAGAGAGCGACGCCTCCAGAAGTGGCGACGCTCAAACGGCGTCCGGTCTCTCCAAACAGGACCTGGCTCCCGTCCTGAAGCGAGACCTGACCAAACACATCAGCACCAAAAGCAAACCGGGCGCCCACGAGCCCAACCTGAACATCGCCCGGCGGGTCAGGAACCTGAGCGAGTCCCGGAGGAGCGACTCGGAGAAAGACTCGGGACTCAAACCCACGGTGAGGCAACTCATCAGCTCCTCCGGGTCCCGGCGCAACGTCAACTGGGAGCAGGTGTACCAGGAGGTCCGGAAGAAGCAGGACAAAGGGAAAGGCATGCCGAGGTGGGTGGTACTCCATTTACAAGGTGAAAGTCTGTACAGTTTGGGATGTCTAGGAATATGCTTAAATTCAAATACTTAAAGAAAATGCTGCAATCGTCCCGTAATATTAGTTTGTCGTCTCTCGGACACTAGCTTGAGGATTACATTATTTAGATCTTTAATGGCACATGAAAAAGAATTGTAATATATACATCTTTCAGTTTGTGTGTACAGACGGAGAGATCGAAATGCCGTTTCCCACAATCCCGAATACAAATATGTATATCCTATCAACACATGTTCACATATTAAGACATAAATAAAAGCACAACAATCAATATATATATATACAAAAACATACATTTAAAACCGAATATGCGAGGGAGGCCGTCACTAGGGCTGCACGATTTGCGATATTTGTTTTTAAGCGACCCAACGGAAGTTCATTGTAAAATGCGGCCATAACTCCGGCTAGGAAGGTCGCATCAACGTGCTCCCGTCTCTAGCACCCCGCAGCCCGAGCTACGAGCGAAAGAACTAAACTTACATGAAACTTCCGTTGGGTTGCTTTAAAGTCGAGCTTCAGTTTCAGATGCACCCTGTGATAGAAACATGTGATGGAGCGTCACTAACCTGACTCAGAAAGCATCTAAAGCTCCATTGGAAGCCATCTGGAAAGGGCAGGCACTTTCAAACAGACTTGGCAGGTGATTGGATCAATCTGTCTATCGCCTTCTATCATGGGCCACTTCTGATTGGTTAACAATGGCTGGTACATGTGGGGCACAGTACTTCTGATTGGTGTGGATGACTGACACACTAGAAGAACAAAAATGTATTTGCGATTTGATAATTGCATCATTTCAAATCGATTCGTCGTTCAGCCCTAGCCATCACCCTAAAGGCCTTATTGTGGGTCGATCAGGTCAGAGAAGACCCTGATATTTCAGTCTTTAGAATATGTATGGATCCTGTAGTTAGAGTTGTCTTTGATTCCCCCGAAGCTCACATTTTGTCCCGTGCTTTTAGGTTTGGGATCGAGATGGTGCCGATGGAGCAGGAGGACCAGAGCCAGGAGGAAGGAGACATTCCCCTGATCGAGGGTTTCCAGTGGGAGTCTTTAATGGACGCCCCCGCCTCCAGAAAGCGCTCCTTATCAGAGAGCAGCGTCGCCCCCGCGTCCACACACTCCCTGTTCACACCCTTCATCAAAAAGGAGGCGCCGGAACAAAGAGAAGCGGAGTTGACTTCTCCAAATGCTGCGTCCACCAAAAGGAACAAGGAGGAGAAGCAGCAGGTGGAGCAGATGCTGGGTCGGAGTGAGGAGAAAGCTCCGGAGAAGTTGACCTCGGTCACAGTGAGGATGCTGCAGAGGTCAGACTCTGTGCTCGGAGACAGCAGCTCGATGGAGGAGCTCTACGACGGACAGGGAACCGGGAAGAGGCGAAGAGCAGCCGGGGTGAGAACAGAGAGGAGGGTGAAAGAGGAACGGAGGTTTTATACAACATTCAGGACGGATAGGAAGACAGTGGTTAAATCTACAGGTCTATCCAGGGCCGTTTTTTTTATTACCCTCTCCGATAATAATCCAATGCAGAGGCAATAATGTAATATAATACAATATTTATATATATTAAATATTACATATGTATTTTTATAGTCTTGTATATAAAACTGGCCCTTTGAGTGCAACCATGATGCTAATGTGGCCGGAGATGACACCCCTGCTATAGGCGAACTATGCAGGTGCATAGGCCCCCCGCGGCCACTAGGGGGCCCCCAAGCTGAAAGTTCAGGTTCAGCCTCAATATATTTGGGGAGAATTCAAATCAGCCGTCTTTATTGTAGACTGCCGGGCCCCCTCCTGTGTTCAGTGAAGCATTATACGCTTAAAAATCAAATGTAGGATATACACACAACTAAACTGCAATGATGGCAAAGCTGTGGCTTTCATCGTTGGGCTGTCACATTGTTGAGAACATGCTGCATCTCTTGCATTTGTTGACGTAGAGGAGCCTTATTGTTTACCTTTTTAATATCATTTTTTGTAAGTTTCAATTGCTTTGTTTTCGTGAAATTTGCCTCTTAAAGCGTAACAGATTGATGCGTCTCCGCAGATCATCGTAAAGGCTTCGGACCCCCCCCCATTGTTTATACACGGTTCTTACGGTCATTAAAAACCTGGAAAAGTCGTGGAAATTCAAAATGCTAATTCCAGGCCCTGGAAAAGTCATGGAAATGTAACTAAAGTTGCATCAAATATAATTTATATTTTAGCTAATTGCCGAAATAGTAACACTATAATGATAATAAATATCTTATAGTAATGAAACGTAAAATGGAATTTAACTGACGAGGTGTTTCGCTGGTGAGAGATTTGCTTCAGCGCGTAGAAGCTAGCAAGCCTATTTGATTTGTTTTAGCTAGGCACAACATGTTTCAGATGCAGACCTTATGTTCCTGTTCCATGTTAAAATGAACCATTTCCAGTGGAACCGCTGAGAGAGTAATTATTTTGGTCATGGAAAATTAGGTCCTGGAGAAGTCATTGAAAATCATTGGTGAAAAAGTGTAAAAACTAGGGCCCCCAAACAGCATCTTGCACAGGGCCCCCAAAAAGCTAGAAACGGCCCTGGGTCTATCAGGCGAGAATGAATGGAGAAGAGAGGAAGAGCAGCCGGGGTGAGAACAGGAAGGGGGTCAAAGAGGAGCTGATGTTTTATACAGATGTGTGACAGACGTTGTTTCTGGAGTAGGGCTATTGCAAAAAAAATATTTCATACCATTTCTCCGATGTGGAAATAGAGGAAATAGCCATGAAGCATTTGGGACAGATAGACAGACATTAGTCTTGCAAACAGCTAAATCTAAAGGTCTATCGGGTGAACTACATGAACGCAAGGGACTGCCGATCTTTAAAAATTAAAATTAAAAAATGGGTACTAGTGGAGGGCCGGACTGGTTCAATATTTGGAGACCCTCAGGATGGAGTGAAGGTGTGCAATATACCGGCGGGCCAGATCTAATAGTAAATAGAAATTATCCTGCGGGCCGAAATTAAATCCACCACGGCCCCGATTTGGCCCCCGGGCCTCGAGTTTGACACGCGTGCTCTCGCTCGTTCCTTACCTCCGCTTTAAGGACACACTGAATATGTTGCAGGGACTTCGGTGTTAACTCTAATGAAATGCTTCCTCCCTCGCAGGACGTCCCGAGTGCAGAGACGTCTTGTTTGGAACACAATAGCAAAAGGAGGAAAGTCAAATCCAAAAAAGGTCAGTATCTATGAGTCCTCCTGCAGTGACGGATGTCCCGCATATGGACGGCCGATTCAAGCGAGGACGTTTATGCGGAAACGTCGGGAAAAATACGGAGAATTTCCGCTTTGTTTTATTTCATATCAAATAATATTGTGTGTGTTTTTGACTGACATAACATGAACTAAAGACATCCCGTTGGACTTTGAGAAACGGGGGCAGACATTTTTCACTATTTTCCAACGTGTACGGTTTGTTTTTGTCCCTGCTTGTGCAATCAAATGATTTTCGGGAGATAATGAAGCGTATTTCTTCTTCACAGAGCGCCTGCAGATCGACCAGCTGCTGACCGTCTCTCTGCGCGAGGAGGAGCTGTCTCGCTCGCTGCAGACGGTCGACTCCAGTCTGATCCAGGCTCGCGCTGCCCTGGAGGCGGCGTACCTGGAGGTGCAGCGGCTCATGGTGGTCAAACAGCAGGTACAGAGCACTTCTACGTTTAGGACGTGATGGAAATGAGACATTTAAAGCTGCCCGAAAACCAAGATTATACACGTGCCCTTAAATGATAGTGTGTGTGTAACTTATACTGGATGATAGTGGTACTATTTGGTTTATGCATTTATCACATTAAAGGTCACCTATTATGCAAAATCCACTTCTTCATGTCTCTTCTACATCAACATGTGTCCCCTCTTCTTCATGTCTCTTGTCCATCAACATGTGTCCCCTCTTCTCATGTCTCTTCTACATCAACATGTGTCCCCTCTTCTTCATGTCTCTTCTACATCAACATGTGTCCCCTCTTCTTCATGTCTCTTCTACATCAACATGTGTCCCTCTCTCAGTTCTTCTACATCAACATGTGTCCCTTCTACATCAACATGTGTCTCTTCTACATCAACATGTGTCCCCTCTTCTTCATGTCTCTTCTACATCAACATGTGTCCCCTCTTCTTCATGTCTCTTCTACATCAACATGTGTCCCCTCTTCTCCATGTCTCTTCTACATCAACATGTGTCCCCTCTTCTCCATGTCTCTTCTACATCAACATGTGTCCCCTCTTCTCCATGTCTCTTCTACATCAACATGTGTCTCTGTCTTCTACATCAACATGTGTCCCCTCTTCTTCATGTCTCTTCTACATCAACATGTGTCCCCTCTTCTTCATGTCTCTTCTACATCAACATGTGTCCCCTCTTCTTCATGTCTCTTCTACATCAACATGTGTCCCCTCTTCTCCATGTCTCTTCTACATCAACATGTGTCCCCTCTTCTTCATGTCTCTTCTACATCAACATGTGTCCCCTCTTCTTCATGTCTCTTCTACATCAACATGTGTCCCCTCTTCTTCATGTCTCTTCTACATCAACATGTGTCCCCTCTGTGGAAAGAGACTCTGAAAGTTTATCTCTCTTTTTGATCCATTTCTATAAAAACCTGTCTGAAAATGAGCTGATCAGATGTTGGTCACTTGATGATGTCATAACGATGTGTGTCTTGAGTAACCATTAGCCAATCAGCAACAAGGTAAGCCCCCCACCCCCCTTATCACCCTGAATCTCCTCTAGAGCTCCATTGAGTTCTTTGTAACCAGATGTCTCTCAGAGGGGCGTGGGGAGGGGCTCCTTGCTTTCATCTGAAGTAACAGACAGAGAATCAGCACTTTGGAAACAGGGCTGAAACAGAGGGGATTGTGGGTAATGCTGCAATGATCTGTTTGGTGTTTCAGCCAATCAGAGACAGGCTCTGTATATAATCGTGATATATTGATGAAAAACAGTATAATAGGGGACCTTTAAGTCTGATGACTGTCTTTCACATGTCCCCAGATGAGTGGAGAGATGAGCACGCTGAGAAACAAACGCATCGAGTTGCTCAAAGGGATGCAAGGTAAGGGCAAGCCTGCAATAGGAGAGGGGTCGGTATATGCTGTTGTGAAGGACACATATTTTATCCCGGACTATCGTCGCGGTTTCAAATGCGTATTTAACGTTGTGTACCAAAAAGTTTGGTTATGTGAAGTATGCCAACAACAACAACAACAACAACAACAAACGTAAACTGATTTTTTTTCTTTTCCAGGTAGCTTAGAGGAAGCCCCCGTGGTGAAGCTAAAAGACGAAATGCTGGATTCGGTAGAAGCTTATCCACAGATGCTCCCTTCCTCCCTCCCTTCCTCCCCCAGCCCAGATCCTCCTGCAGACCCCCCCTCCCTCACCTCCGCCCCCTCCTCCAGCCTCACCTTCACACCGCTCATCATCAAACAGGAACCAAAGTCTCCGATCCACGTCAGCTCGGAGACGGACCACGTGGAGAATAAAAGCCCCTCCGCTCACAGCACCACCCCTGAGCTGCGTGCACCCCCCCCTCCTGCAGCTCAGTCACCAGGTAACGGCACGCAGTACATTTATTTTCAAACATTATAAGAACAAACGTACACAATTGCAACATGTACATACTTTATGTCTTACAATCTTGTTGCATCGAAAATGAGACATTACTAGTACCGGTCATCGTGCAAAACCGATACAGAAATAATGACAAGATCAAAATACTAAACAAGAAAACATGCATTCATAGTCATAAATAATAACAATTAAAGGTCCCACGTCGTGCTTTGTCCGGTTCTCACCCGTCCCCTTGTGTTATGAAGGTTGTTCTGCATGTGAACGGTCTGCAGAGTCACAAACCCTCAAAGTGCACCCTGTAGGTCAGGGGTGTCAAACTCAATTGGTCAAAATGGACCAATCCGTGGAGCCTATACGTTACGTCCGCGGATTGGTCTACATTGACCAATCGCGGACTTCCTCACACACACACTCACACACGACACACACACGCACACACACACACACACACACACACACACTCAATCTTTTCTCAGCTGCAGCTACGCCGATTTCTCCTCCCTGAGACGGCGGGACGCGGCGAGGCTGGGAGTCGGTTTGTGAGCACACACACAAACTGGCTGCGGGTGTGTGTTCGGGCTGGGTTTCACAGTGTCTCCCAGACGGCCACTGGGCTCATAGAGCTCCAACAAGCCGTTAAAGGCAGAGAGTGAACACACAGACTATACAGAGACGCTGTGAGAAACCAATGTGAGTTCGGAACATTGAACAATGTAAATCTATTCTAGTAGACCTCAACAATGGAATTATGATCAGGGACCTTTAAGGGGACAAAAGAATAAACAAATGAATAAACAAGACCGTTTTAATGCAGAGTCGGACAGTTTGAATCAATGATATGTTAAATAAAGAGCAATGTCCTGGTAAAAGGCAGACTAAAGACGCGGTGTTCTGATTCCCTTGCATCTGAATCTCTTGCAGATCACAGCCCTAACTTCCAGCCGTCCCCTGAGCGTTACTCGACCAACACAGACCAGAAGTGGGAGGTCTTCAACGACCCTGCAGACTCTAAAGACAGCTTATCGGAGCTGGTGGAGACGATGGAGCGAGCCACGCAGGCATCGAGAAGCTGCCTCGACTCCAAGGCCTCCATCAAGCTGCTCTCCGTCAGCAGGCGGAGCTCCGAGGTCGGGAGCGTCGCTGATTCTGCAGCTTCCTCACACACCTTCGAGCCCCCGTCAGCTGTTCATCTGCCCACCTCTCCTCCCGAGTCGAGGAGCGGGAAGCGAGTGAGGAAGCTGAAGAAGAGGAAGGTGTTGAAGAAGGCCGGGGGCACGGAGCAGGCGGAGAGCAGCGACACGGAGCTGGACGGAGAAGCGATGAAGCCGCGATGGCTCCGACCCAGAAGGAGAACCGGCGGAGGGTCTCCTGTCAGCACCTCGACGCCTCCTTCAGAGGAGAGAGACGTGAAGAAGGAAGACCCCGAGACGCACAAATACAAGCTGGAGATTCCCCCGGCGGAGGAGGAGGAGGAGATGGAGGTGACGGAAGCCTGTCTGCAGCCCCACATCGCCTGCAACGAGGTCACCTCCACCAGCGACATGGACGTGTGCAGATCCTCCGAGAGGTGAGAGACTTCTGTACTCTGGGGAGAAGACTTTGAAAATCGAGTTCAATTTACTTCCACGGTCTGTTTTTGAACCGTATCATAGTTGTACGACAGTGTTTAGGGACATGGGGAGAAGAAACTGAACTTTTCCAAGACTTAAGTTGAAACATTTGATAAAAACTTGGTGAATTGAAGTAAAGTGAAACCTTTTGAGGAAATAATCTCCAAAGTGTGTGATATTTTTCCTCTTAATTCTTCACTTTACTCCAATTAACCAAGTCATACATTTATGAGAAAGAGAGAAACATTTCTAACATGAATCTCTAAGAATATCTCAGGAAAAACTTGATTACTTCTTTGACATTAAAGCCAGCTAATGTATGAAGTGCTCTCGTAGATTTAAGTCGAAAATTCACACGAGGAAACACTGAAATTCTACACCAGCGACATGGAGAGCTGAGAGGCTTCTGTACTTTGGGGATAGGTCTTTGGAAAACTCAAGTTCAATTTACTTCCACGGTCTTGTCATAGTTGCATGACAGTGTATTAGGAGCATGGGGAGTCATATTCAGAGACAAAACGGAGAATCTCCAAGACTTCAGTTGTAAAATTCGAAGAAAGAAAATTGGATAATCGGAGTAAAGTGAAGATTAAGAGGTAAAAATATCACACACTTCAGAGATTTTTAAGTCATGAGAAAGAGAGAAACATTTCTAACATGAATCTCTAAGAATATCTCAGGGAAAAACGTCATTACTTCTTTGACATTAAAGCCAGAAAATGTATGAAATGTTCTCGGAGATTTAAAGGTCCCATGTCATGCCGTCCCCTTGTTGTTATGAAGGTTTTTCTGCATGTGAGCGGTCTGCAGAGTCACAAACCCTCAAAGTACACCATGTAGAGCAGGGGTGTCAAACTCAAGGCCCGGGGGCCAAATCTGGCCCGCGACTTCATTTCATGTGGCCCTGCAAGAGCTTGCAAAGAATATAATACGTTTATTATACGGTACACGCCACTTTACATGAAGCAGGTTGCCCATAAACTACATGTCCCACAATGCATCTCGTTTTGTGACATGCACACTGAAGAGACTTCTGCTTTGTTAATGACTAAGTTATTATCCTATCCGATACTAATCCAATTCAGAGGCAATAATGTAATATATATAACACATTATTTTATATATATATTATATATTTATAGTGTTACAACTGGCCTTTTGAGTGCAACCTTTATGCAAATGTGGCCCGCGATGAAATTGAGTTTGACACCCCTGATGTAGGGAGATACGTCACTGTCCATTTGATTCTTCCGGGGACATCATGATGTCATGTCGTCCCCGGAACGAAATGGACCAATCCGTGGAGCCGTTATGTTACGTCTGCGGAGCCGTTACGTTAAGCCCCCGCTGATTGGTCCAAATTGACCAATCCACGGACTTCCTCACACTCAGTGCAGGCAGCTCTGCTGATCTCTCCTCCCTGGCTGCTGCTGATAACAGACAGTTGGGATCGCGGCGACATTCTCTCTGCAGACCCATTCTCACAGCGTTTATCAACCTTTTTCTTACTCAATATCAAGCCACACTTATTGTTGTTTAATTCGGCTGTGACTTTGTGTGTGCTCAGGGATGAGTTTGGCTGTGTTTCGCTGTGTATCGCTAAACAAGGAAACAACACCTCCACGGAGCTCAGCGCGATTCACAACGTCCCGACTGGTCCCGACCAATCGGAGCACACTGGGCTCACAGGGAGGGGGGGGCAAGAGCTGCAGCGAGCCGTTTAGTGGAGAGAGTGAATACACACACTTTACAGAGATGCTGTATGCGAAACCAATGTGAGTTTGGAACAGTGCACAGTATAAATCTATTCTAGTAGACCTGGAACTATGATCAGTGGAAATGGCCACTTTTTTAAGTCAAAAATTCACACGAGCATATTTGTAGAATCTCAAAATGTCTAAAGCTGACATTTCCAAAATAAAAAAAGAAGTAATATCAGCAGGATGAACAGCACAGAGAAGTGCCCAACGTCAAAGCCATGAATGAATGCGTAGAGTAGAATCTGAAATATATAATATGTCGATGTTTTCATCATATTAACAAACTGAAATGTTCTCCCCACAGTGACATGCCGTTTCCCGTCTTATCGCCCAAGATGTCGATGATCTTCTCAGGTACGTTCCCCTTTACGTGTTCTACAGGTCGGGTTGTGCTCCAACAAAAGCAGCTTAATCCTATTAATACATAATTAAATCATGCAGGGAGGTAACATGCCCTAGTTTCTGTCACTTAAGGCCTTAATTTATCACAGAAATCTCCAATATTCTCTAAAAAAAACACAACGTTACATGTGATGCTTTCTTGACAAAAAGGGAGCAAACGGTTCCCCGGTCTCTTTGCTCCAGGATTAGACATGTCTTCCTCCTCGGGGGTTAAAATAGATCCTCCGAGCGCCCAAATTACTTTGTATGGGCAAGTTATTCATAGAGCTGTTAGAGACGTGTGATTAGACGGACTTTCGGAGAATGTGGATATTTATTCTGAGGCGAACTGATCGCCCCCCTGTGTACCGAGTATTTAAACGTTTATACAGAGAAACACACACAAGTTATACTTAGTGGCGATTGGTAGGAAATGTATTGCATGTAAAGTTGTTAAATCGGTTTGATGACCAGAATCAGAATTGTTTTTTATCACCAAGTACGTTTACACATACGAGGAGTTTGCTTTGGTCCAAATGGTGCGTTCAAAGACACGGAAAGAAGAATATGTAGCAAAACATACTGTTGGCTTAGGTATTCAACCTTTGACCCAGTTCATCATGTTCTCCTCTCACTGTCTCCTTCCCACGGCATGGGTCGACTCTACGGCCTGGGTGTTGCTGCTATCTCTCTTAAGGAGGGGCAGCTTGGGCGCATTGTTGTTGCCAGTCTGTGACAGAGCACAAGCCGCCATGAGTTAGTTTACTGTTCAGGGACATAGGTTCCCTGGCGCACATTATTTTCTATGGACGAGAGCTCTCGTGAGATTCAGGGTCCATATTTGTTTAGTCTCGCAGATGAAGAATGTTGATTATTACACTCCGAACTAGTTAAAACCTCGAGCTGCAGAAAGAGTTCTTCAGAATTGATTGTGGCATCCAAATCGTGTAGTCAACTCGTGGCCCGTGACATGTCTTGTGAATTCTCCGGCCGAAGCTCCAAATAAGCCGTCAGTGTTTGCCATGGGGTGGGACTTTCGGAAACAGTTCTAAATTGGTTTGAATCCTACTTAAAGGACAGACACAACTTTGTTTCTATAGGTAAATACACATCTGAGTTGACAAATATGACATGTGGGGTTCCTCAAGGCTCCATCTTGGGGCCTCTTTTCTTTAACATCTACATGCTACCACTGGCTCAGATAATGAAGAACAACAAAATAAGTTACCATAGCTATGCGGATGACACGCAAATGTACGTAACTCAATTCAAACACTGAGTAAGTGCATAGAACAAATCAATGACTGGATGTGTCAGAACTTTCTCCAATTAAACAAAGATAAAACTGAGGTAATGGTTTTTGGAGCCAAGGCAGAACGTATAAAAGTTAGCGCTGAGCTTCAGTCTGCAATGTTCAAACCAACAGATAAAGCCAGAAGTCTAGGTGTAGTCATGGACTCTGACCTGAGTTTCAACAGTCACATTAAAACAGTTACTAAATCAGCCTACTATCACCTAAAGAACATATCTAGGATTAAAAGACTAATGTCACAGCAGGATTTGGAAAAACTTGTCCATGCCTTTATCTTCAGTAGACTGGACTACTGCAATGGTGTCTTCACAGGTCTCACTAAAAAATCTATTAGGAAGCTGCAGCTGATTCAGAACTCCGCTGCTCGAGTCCTCACTGACACTAAGAAAGTGGATCACATCACTCCTGCTCTGAAGTCTTTACACTGGCTTCCTGTGTGTCAAAGAATAGATTTCAAAATACTGCTGCTGGTTTCTAAAGCACTGAATGGTTTAGGCCCAAAACACATCTCTGACCTCCTGCTAAACTATGAACCATCCAGATCTCTCAGGTCTTCAGGGACTGGTCAGCTTCCTGTCCCCAGAGACAGATCTCTCAGGTCCTCAGGGACGGGTCAGCTTCCTGTCCCCAGAGTCAGATCTCTCAGGTCTTCAGGGACTGGTCAGCTTTCTGTCCCCAGAGTCAGAACTAAACATGGAGAAGCAGCGTTCAGTTATTACGCTCCAAACATCTGGAACAAACTCCCAGAAACCTGCAGGTCCGCTACAACTCTGACTACTTTCAAATCCAGCAAGAAGACTTTTCTCTTTGTCGCTGCTTTTAATTGAACTATTCACATCTTAGACTGCACTGTAACTTTTATCCATGTATTTTTCTTTTAATGTTTATTTTATTAGCTTTTTTTTTAATGCTTAATGTCTTTCATTTTTTCTCAAGCACTTTGAATTGCCTTGCGTTGAAAAGTGCTATATAAATAAACTTGCCTTGCCTTGCCATCAAAGCTCCAGCTCTCCTCGTGTATTTAACAAAATGTAAATATGTGAGAAACTACGAGTGAGAGTACAATAAAATGACAAATGCACTGATAGAAACACTATCTGTATATTTTGTGGTTTTCTGTTATTAAGGTAAGAACTAATTAATGTATTTCTTACTTTAAAATGGACTAGATTCTATAAAGAATGTGTAAATGTATTAAGGAATACTGAATTAAAAT
The DNA here is from genome assembly GCA_036324585.1 of Champsocephalus esox. NCBI lineage: Eukaryota > Metazoa > Chordata > Actinopteri > Perciformes > Channichthyidae > Champsocephalus > Champsocephalus esox. The sequence continues at coordinate 35,637,872 of CM070494.1, forward strand.
AGTATCCGGTGTATCCGGTGTATACTTGATTTGTTTTAAGGGTTAACTTTTAGGAACATCTATTTCTCTCCATGTGGGTGAGCATGTATTTGTAGCAGCCAATCCTGTGACCCAAAGAATATATATTAGCCATTTAAATACCATACTATAAGAAGGTAAAAGCAACGAAACATGTTGAAAACAACCAAGCGTCAAAGCAGAGGCAAGGGAAATGACATTAAAACAAAATACTCTTCACTTTGTGCTCATGTATGTATTTATTTGTTATCGTCAGATGCGTCTTCGGACCACGGTGAGGGGGATTTGCCCTCTGAAGGGGCGTTCGAGGGCCATCAGGAAGCTGTGAACGCGGTGCAGATCTACGACGGGCTGCTGTACACCTGCTCCGGAGACCGCACCGTCAGAGCCTTCAACCTCAGGGTGGGTCACACAACGCTGTTTAATCCTACTGTCTGTGAACGCAACCACAGAGAAGACTCGAAAGGGTTTTACTGAACAGTTTGAATCTGTGTGAAACGTATATTTCCAAAATGTTGCACTGCTTTTTCTCCTTTTGTTGGTACTGGTATTGCAAATGATGAACGACCCACCGAGATATAATTAGTTTTGTACTGTTAGTTAATATCACTCTGGAGATTCTACTAACGCACAAAGTCAACATTTATTATGAAAAGAGAGCGGTCATACATTTCCAAAACTCACAACATTGTGTTTCGTCTTTCACAAATAGAATAAAATAAGACTTCCGTATTGTGTCTGATTACTCATCTTTCAAAACCAGGGTTCCTTTGAAGACTCTTTTTCTATTTTTAAAGTGTTGCTTCTTAAAATATGTGAACAAACATTCAAGTTAAATTAGAGAAACCATAAGAGAAACATTTTTTTTATTTATTTTAAACATGTTTTTGTTTGTTTTGGATTACATTTCAACTTCAGTGCACGTATATACATATGTAGTGAAATCGTTTGTACAGAGTGGTCCGTCTTCTTTCTTTTTCTTGACAAAACAACATCAATAAGCACGCAAGAACACGGGGTGGGGGACACATCTGAAGCAATAGGAGTCAGGACTCAGAGAGACACGAGGAGAGCTGGAGTAGGCGATATGACGATATATATCGTCGTGACGATATTAGGTCTCCACGATATGCTTTTTCAGAGATATCGTATCTATCGTGATAAAAAACTAGAAAAGATTTGTTTTTCCCTTCAGTTATGCTAAAGTCTTTTATTGCACTGCTTGAAAAATATCGTGATAATATATTTTTCAATATCGCCCACCCCTAAGCTGGCGCTTTGTTGGCAAACACTGACGGTGTATTGGAGTTACGGCCGGACACGTCACGGGCCACGAGTTGACCACACGGTCGAGATGCCACAATCAGTTCTGAAGAGCCCTCCGGTAGCTCCAGGTTTGAACGAGAGAGTGTAATAATCAACATTCTTCAATAGAGAGACTAAATAGCTGAGGACATCCTTCGCTTATGGCTGAAGGATGTGTCCCACAGCAATAGCTATCTCTGACCGACAGTTGCCCGGTCACAAACTGGTAACAACAACAACTTGCTAGGGCAGCCCCTCCTTCAGGGAGATGGCGGCTGCTCGCGGCTGGTCATCTGCGTCAGAGGGCGAAAGGTAAACATGTAGGGCAAATTATTCCCCAACACACGGGGTGTTTTCTTCTCAATATAAGACAGTCGATCATTAAATAAAAGATTCAAACAGTTCCACAAAAGAAGGGCGTTTCGGGGGAATGTACACTTTCCATTTCTCCCAAATGTTCTCAGATTGAAGTTCCTGGAGCCATAGAGAAGGGTACTCTTTCCATTACACAGATTTCATAAATGATGTCGTACCAATCGTCTATAGACGGGCCGTTTGGTTTGAGCCATCTCTTTGTGGATGCTTTCCTCGCAGCTACACTCGACATCCCAAATAAGTATTTTGTTTTAGCGAAACTTTTTACCGTACTTTTCGGACTATAAGCCGCGACTTTTTCCCCATGTTTGTAGTACCGCTAACGGCCACTAGGGAACCTCCTAAATCTATGGATTTTACAGGTGAAATTAACCACCTTTAACGCTACGGGCTCTATGACCGGTCCGCGCCCGCCACCTTTAAGCGGCGGGCTCCAGCAGGAACAGCTGGAGGCCGGAAAAGAGTGAGACAGGTAGCGCGCCAAAGTAAAAGTGGAACCGAGAGACAGAACGAGAGCGAGACAGACGGACAGTTTAGCTGCTGCGGCTCATATGCAGGTGCGCTTTATTGTCCGAAAAGTACAGTATATTGAAAACATGTCTAATTTCTGGTTCTCCACGTGTCTGCAGAGCCGCAAGTGTGTGGGAGTGTTTGAGGGCCACAGCTCCAAGGTGAGCTGCCTGCTGGTCTCTGCAGCTCCGAGCCTCCACCATCGCCTCTACTCCGGGTCCAGTGACCAGACCATCTGCTGCTACAACCTGAAGGTGAGCAACACGTAACTTTGTCCCTCGTGCTCCAACAATCAACGACATGTTCTCTGATCGATATGGTTGGTTGAATGAACTTGTAGGTGAAATATGAACGAATGCCAGTCGAGAAGAAGAGACTCACCTATGAGCTCCAAAGTCACACAGATTTCTACAATTGTGAACAAAACGATAATCTCTTATTATGGGCGCCACATGTTGCACTGTACTCGCCTTAAAGCACACTCTCTCTTCCCGGTCCTCAGACGCGGGAGCTGGAGCAGCAGTTCCCTCTCTCAGACCGAGTCCTCTGCCTCCACAGTCGGTGGAAAACGCTGTACGCCGGACTGGCAAACGGCACCGTGGTGACCTTTAACCTCAAGGTGAGAGACGGTGCAATATAAAAAAACGTCATGGCTTATTTTGAAGTGGTGGCGATAAACATCGGATTGTGACTGAAATGTTATTCTGTAGTAACGTTTTTTATCGTTATACATTGAAAAGAAGTGTAAGACCAAGACTTCATATGAGCCGTCACAGAACAATGGTTGTTTTCTACTTGATGCATGTCAGCTAGCTTTGGTTAAAACATGACGCAGCCCCTAACTACCGTACTTTTCGGACTACAAAGCGCACCTGCATATGAGCCGCAGCAGCTAAACTGGTCCGTCTGTCTTGCTCTCGTTCTGTCTCTCGGTTCCACTTTTACTTTGGCGCGCTACCTGTCTCGCTCTTTTCCGGCCTCCAGCTTTTGGAGCTCGCCGCTTAAAGGTGGCGGGTGCGGACCGGTCCTAGAGCCCGTAGCGTTAAAGGTGGTTAATTTTTAATTTTACCTCCTAAATCCATAAATTTAAGAGGTTCCCTAGTGGCCGTTAGCGGTACTACAGAAATGGGGGGAAAAGTCGCGGCTTATAGTCCGAAAAGTACGGTAACTAACTCACTAACTAATCTTGTTGTTTGTTTAGACCAATAAGCAGATGGATGTGTTTGAGTGCCACGGTCCTCGGGGCGTGAGCTGCCTGGCCTCCTCTCAGGAAGGAGCGAGGAGGATCCTATTGGTTGGATCCTACGACAACACCATCAGCGTGAGGGACGCTAAGAGCGGCCTCCTGCTGAGAACTCTGGAGGGCCACACCAAGACCGTGCTCTGCATGAAGGTGACATACGATACGATAATACTTTATTGATCAAGTCTGAGATGCTCCTCGCTTCACACCAACAGACACACATCAAGACACAACACATGAACAACAAGCATTGAAAACTCGATCAGTGAGAGATGCTCTGAGAGCCTTCAGCGTCTGATCTGGACTCAGCTCTGTGTTCACTGAGAGGACAGCCTGGAGCACAAAGGATGCTTCAGGCAGACTTGATTGATCTCCATCAGATGGTAGCGGTTCATATTCTCCGTCAGAGCGTTCTTTGGGTCCCGGAGGACGCTGCTGGTCAGCCTCTCGGGTTATTATGGGCTGTGAGTCAGGAAGTCTCCGAACGATCTTTGAGCAGATTTTGATTTGAAAGTCGTTCACGAACACTTATTGACCTAGACTCCTAGATATGACGTACAGGACCAACCCTGACGTCTGTTCATCTCCTTTAAGGACATAGGCTGCTTCAGCCATAATAACGTTCCCATTCTGTGACCGGGCAACCCTAGGTCACAGATGGTCTGTTGGTGTGGGTGCACTGGGACACTTCCTTCTTTGTTGTTCGTGGACTCCAAGGTATGACATCCTCGAGGCCATAAGTGACGGACGCAGGTGACTCAGCGTTCCCAACTGGTTAAACTATCTTATCAAGACATGTTGATGACTCTGTGAAACCAGTTAAATGGGCTGACGAGAGAGAGGCGCTCCAGAGTTGACGTGGCAACTCTCCCGTGCAGTCAGACCGTGACTGCTGTGATTGTGATGTGAACTCTCCGGCCGTAACTCCAAATAAACCTCCAGTGTTTGACATCGAAGCTCCTGCTCCACCGTGTCTCCCACTGCATTGCTACGACACAGAAGTTTCCTTTAATAATAATAATAATAATACATTTTATTTTTAGGCGCCTTTCATGACACCCAAGAGCCGCGTTCACACTGCGGTACTTTTCCCACAAAGGTTCATGCGAACTTAGTTCATGCAAACTCTTTAGTTCTCATGAACTAAGTACTGATCGCGTTCACACCGGAACAAGTCCCTGGGGGAGGATTAGGCAAATGAAGCCGCTGACGTCACTTCTTCTTCTTCTGCTTTTGGTTTACTGGCAGGCTGCAAACCACTTCACGGCGTATACTGCCGCCCGGAGTCCCCGGCCGGAAGTCCCCGGAGTTGGGGAAGGCTTCAGTAGAAGCTTCTACTGAAGCCTTCCGAGTAAATCGCCAGAACGCCAACACCTCCTCATCTCCACCGCTCCCATGTTTACTTTTGTGTTGCCATAAGTTAGTCTCTCTGCGTTTCTGCGCTGGGCTAATGCTAATAATGCTAATGCTAATGATGCTAATGCGAGGATAATAAAATGGCGGCTTCACAAAACGTTTTGGGAGCTTTACGGGGCGTGGTTTGCAATCCGCCCAGCCAATCAGGAATATCGCTCTCTTCTCACAAAAGAGCCGTGGGGTAAAAAGGTTCGCATGAACTACTTTTAGTACCGGCTCTTTTTGGTGTGAACGCGAGCATGAACTAAGTTCGCATGAACCTTTGTGGGAAAAGTACCGCAGTGTGAACGCGGCTAAGGAAACCGTACGATTTATAAAAAAAAAGTCAAGTGGACACAAATGAAACATATAGTGGGGAGTGTTGCCGTTCTGTGGAAAAGACACAATCACAGATGTGAAGAACAACGTGCTTCATTTCTCCGCCACTGCTTTCTGTTCCGCCTTTCTGTCTTCTAACCTCCTCGCCTCTCTCTCTCAGGTGGTGAACGATCTGGTGTTCAGCGGATCCAGCGATCAGTGTGTCTACGCCCACAACATCCATGTGAGTCGTCCTCCATATTCTTCCAACGTGATTTTCAGAATGCACTTGAGTGTTAACGACGGTTTACTCCCTGCAGACTGGAGAGCTGGTGCGTGTGTATAAGGGCCACAGTCACGCGGTTACCGTGGTGTCTGTCCTCGGGAAGGTGATGGTGACCGCCTGTCTGGACAAACTGGTCCGAGTCTACGATCTGCTGGTCTGCACCCTCCAAACATCACTAAGAGAAATCACATCATCAGTCTCTTAAGAACTATCTGAAGTAACTCTTTAACTTGTGTTTCTGTCACAGTCTCACGAGCAGCTGCAGGTCTACGGAGGACACAAGGACATGGTGATGTGTATGACTGTCCACAAGAACATGGTGAGTGTCCCTTTAGCTACATGCCAGGTCAACTTGAGAGGACTCTTTAAAGTAGAGACACTATATACTGATATACACCTGAACATCAGCAGGAGAGGACTCTTTAAAGTAGAGACACTACATACTGATATACACCTGAACATCAGCAGGAGAGGACTCTTTAAAGTAGAGACACTACATACTGATATACACCTGAACATCAGCAGGGGAGGACTCTTTAAAGTAGAGACACTACATACTGATATTCACCTGGACATCAGCAGGAGAGGACTCTTTAAAGTAGAGACACTACATACTGATATACACCTGAACATCAGCAGGAGAGGACTCTTTAAAGTAGATACACTACATACTGATATACACCTGATCATCAGCAGGAGAGGACTCTTTAAAGTAGAGACACTACATACTGATATACACCTGAACATCAGCAGGAGAGGACTCTTTAAAGTAGAGACACTACATACTGATACACATCTGAACATCAGCAGGAGAGGACTCTTTAAAGTAGAGACACTACATACTGATACACACCTGAACATCAGCAGGAGAGGACTCTTTAAAGTAGAGACACTACATACTGATACACACCTGAACATCAGCAGGAGAGGACTCTTTAAAGTAGAGACACTACATACTGATATACACCTGAACATCAGCAGGAGAGGACTCTTTAAAGTAGAGACACTACACACTGATACACACCATCAGATCTTCATGCATGTGTCTCGTGTTTCAGATCTACACAGGTTGTTACGATGGCAGCGTGCAGGCGGTGAAGCTGAACCTGATGCAGAACTACCGCTGCGGGGTAAGAGGAGGGGCATCGTTTAAAAAAGATATCTGAAATAACACAGTTGAATTTATTACAGAACATTTAGGCGATAGTGCACTTCTGTTTTGACCTCACCTGTTAAAATGGCGGCTTCACAACGTTTTACGGGGACGTGGCTTGCAATCCGCCCAGCCAATCAGAAATCTCCGCCTTGTACATTTTCTTAAATGCTGTATGTCTTTCACTCTGTTATAATAATATGTGTGTGTGTGTGTGTGTGTGTGTGCAGTGGCACGGCTGCTCCCTGGTCTTCGGGCTGATGGAGCACCTTCAGCAGCACCTGATCAGCGACCACAGCTCCTCTTCCTCTCAGAGCCTGAAGTGCCGCTGGAAGAAATGTGACGAGTTCTTCTGCACCCGCAACAGCTCCAAGCAGGTACAACACACACCGTTATCGTGTCTATTTGGTACGTGGAGGCACAATTCTAATTTATTGAATTTGTATTGTATTTATTTTGCAGGTGTTGCAGCTGCACATGCAGAAACACGCCGAGGAGGAGACTGAAGTGGAGCCTTAAGTCCTCCCCTTTGTCCCGCCTCCCCGCCTGTTAACCTCCCATATTGGGGGGGGCGCTCTCCTCTAACGACGACTCCATCCTTTATGTTCGGTGTTGGAATCCAACCATACAACTATCCGAGGGCTGTTCCTGTCGGCAGTTCCCGTTCCACTGACCAAATAGAAGACCCTTTTTTTATTGAAGAAACTCCAGTGTGTTGCCGGTGTGTTTAAGGGAGGGGGGGGAGGGGGTCGCGCTTTTATGTTGAAACAGTTTGACGACTTCTTCGTGGCATGGGCTCAGAGATGTTTTTATTGTTGTTGTGATTTGTCATGTCGAGCAACGTTTTATTTTTTTTTCTCAAGTTGCCATTTTTCACTTTTTACGACAAGTGATTAAAAGTTCACGTTTTTAGTGTTTTAGTGTCCTTGAAGGGACAAGAATACCTTTTTGTTTTCAGGGAATCATTTTTAACGTTTTGCTTAGGGGTTACGGAAGAGGTTGAGGGCGACATGGATATATGTTTTGGGGGATTAAAGTTGGAAAGTCAGAATTCCGAGATTGCAGAATGTTTTCTCAGAATTCCGACTTTAGTCTAAAAAATCCGACTTTAAACAAAAACAAATCGGACTTTATTCTCGAAATTCCGACTTTAAACAAAAACAAATCGGACTTTATTCTCGAAATTCCGACTTTAAACAAAAACAAATCGGACTTTATTCTCGAAATTCCGACTTTAAACAAAAACAAATCGGACTTTATTCTCGAAATTCCGACTTTAAACAAAAACAAATCGGACTTTATTCTCGAAATTCCGACTTTAAACAAAAACAAATCGGACTTTATTCTCGAAATTCCGACTTTAAACAAAAACAAATCGGACTTTATTCTCGAAATTCCGACTTTAAACAAAAACAAATCGGACTTTATTCTCGAAATTCCGACTTTAAACAAAAACAAATCGGACTTTATTCTCGAAATTCCGACTTTAAACAAAAACAAATCGGACTTTATTCTCGAAATTCCGACTTTAAACAAAAACAAATCGGACTTTATTCTCGAAATTCCGACTTTAAACAAAAACAAATCGGACTTTATTCTCGAAATTCCGACTTTAAACAAAAACAAATCGGACTTTATTCTCGAAATTCCGACTTTAAACAAAAACAAATCGGACTTTATTCTCGAAATTCCGACTTTAAACAAAAACAAATCGGACTTTATTCTCGAAATTCCGACTTTAAACAAAAACAAATCGGACTTTATTCTCGAAATTCCGACTTTAAACAAAAACAAATCGGACTTTATTCTCGAAATTCCGACTTTAAACAAAAACAAATCGAATTGAGTCGCAGAATTCTGATTTTAGTCAAAACATTTTAACTTTTTTCTCCGAATTGTGGCCGTTTAATTCAGACTTTATTCTCGAAATTCCGACTTTAAACAAAGAATTACGATTTTAAACAAAAATAAATCAGACTTTAATATCCAACAACTAATTTCCCCCGTGGCTCTTACCTTACTTCCTTTTTTAGTTTTCAGTTTTGCTCGGTGATAAAAGGCGTTGAGGGACTTTGGTGCAGTGTTGTGTGATTTGGCCTGAAGTTGCCATTTGAAAAATTTGCCGTGAGAACAGAGCCAAGACGTGATGTGTGTGTGAGTGTGTGTGTCTACATGTTTAATCTTCCTAAGTGCGGACGGAGTGTTTTTCCTTTGTCTGCAGAACCCGAGTGAGTGTTCTGAGTATCGTTCTGTCTGTACGACCCAATCTTTATTTTTGAAGGAATTTATTTAATATATTCGTAGCATGGAGCAGGCGTGTTATTCTCCACAGTGAAGACAGTTTTCTAATGAAGTGTGGAGGTGAAGGAAGTTTCGAGGAGGTGTTTGACGGAAAGAATTAGGATTCATCTCCCATGCCATACTCACCCTAAAACTACTTTTTTAAAAAACTAATTTTAACCGTTAGAAAAAAGCCCAGCTGATGCTCTTTCGAGTGTTCTCACAGCCGCCAATTTCCAAACTCGCCTCGTTTTTTTTGCTTGATATCCGAGGGAAAGCGTGCACTTCCCCTCCGACCCGGCAAGCCTGAGTTTCTTCAAGTTGTTATCAAAGTTTTGAAGAGATACTTTTTTAAGCAATGTTAATAATAATTATAATAAATGGTGCAACATCATAAAACAAATCTCCGTGTCTTTTTCTCACACACGTACCGTACCACACTTTCTCATCAACTGTACCAGTGACGCAATAACTACACATTCATTGTTTTTATTTGGTTAAAATGGTTAAAAATGCAGTACACTCATTTGACCAAAGCCTTAATAATAAGGAAAAAAATCACAAAAAAGCAGCAGTCCAACCCTTTAGCCATACGCTTTCAAATCCATATTTTAACCTTTCATAAAAAATCTTCAGCTCCACATTTAATCATGATAAGGGGGGGGGTTTATATGTCCTGCTTTCTGGAGCTGAGATGAACAAAAAAAAGCCTGAGTATGTCCATCCAATGCGACCGATTCTTCAGAATGTATCCACAAAAACACGCGGGATGCAATGGGATGAAAACAGGGTGATTTGAGTGTTTATTCACCGTCCACCAGAGAGCCGTGGATGAATACAGGAAGTATGCTACTCATTTTAAAACAGTAGAAGAAGTAGGAGTCACTGCGACAGAGAAAAGAGGTTGTGTGTGTGTGTGGTGCCTGAGAGAGAATACTGAACAAGGGTTTCTTTTTCAATAAAATAAAGATGGCTGAAAAGGAGAGACTGATGTTTGACAGGAGTTAGAGACCTACACAGAGGCGCTATGAAGAGTGAAGCATGGTGGACAGTTCTGGAGAGGAAGAGCAGATTTGAGGGGTCGGTCTGAAGGTGAGGATTATGAGAGCTAACGACGGCACACTGAGTTTGAGGTAAAGGCGGCAGGTCTGGTCCTCGTGGATCTCACCTGGAGGAGGAGGAGCCTCTTCAGGCGTACATGGTCAGCTGGAGCCACTGAGGAGGAAGAGGGGAAATACAAGATGAATTCACTTATTATGAACATGTCCTCCCTTCCTGCAGCGGTGAAGCTGGACACCCATAATGGCCCGAGGTACAGGCACAGAAACTGGAATACTCCTGAAGCTCAGCGCAAGTCGTCATATTCACTCATCATATTACTATGTCTATGTTACTACTCTCTCTCCTCTCAATAAGTGATCGGGGGCGTCACTCCCCAGCTTAACCAATCACTTCGCTCTATTCTCACAAGCCTATCACAGCGCTCCGCTAACCCTTTTGAATCTGCTCTCCCCTCAGACATTTCAGGTGACTCGACGCAACCCCCCTCCACCCCTTTTCACCTCCGGTCCCTCTGAATCCAGGGTCAAGCTAAGCCCCTCCCCTTCAGACCGACTCCAACTATCCATTCACCACCACCAGGGTCAAGCTAAGCCCCTCCCTTTCAGACCGAACCCAACTATCCATTCACCACGACCAGTGTCAAGCTAAGCCCCTCCCCTTCAGACTGACCCCAACTATCCATTCACCACCACCAGGGTCAAGCTAAGCCCCTCCCCTTCAGACCGACCCCAACTATCCATTCACCACTACCAGGGTCAAGCTAAGCCCCTCCCCTTCAGACCGACCCCAACTATCCATTCACCACCACCAGGGTCAAGCTAAGCCCCTCCCCTTCAGACCGACCCCAACTATCCATTCACCACCACCAGGGTCAAGCTAAGCCCCTCCCCTTCAGACCGACCCCAACTATCCATTCACCACCACCAGGGTCAAGCTAAGCCCCTCCCCTTCAGACCGAACCCAACTATCCATTCACCACGACCAGTGTCAAGCTAAGCCCCTCCCCTTCAGACTGACCCAACTATCCATTCACCACCACCCGTGTCAAGCTAAGCCCCTCCCCTTCAGACCGACCCCAACTATCCATTCACCACCACCAGGGTCAAGCTAAGCCCCTCCCCTTCAGACCGACCCCAACTATCCATTCACCACTACCAGGGTCAAGCTAAGCCCCTCCCCTTCAGACCGAACCCAACTATCCATTCACCACGACCAGTGTCAAGCTAAGCCCCTCCCCTTCAGACTGACCCCAACTATCCATTCACCACCACCAGGATCAAACTAAGCCCCTCCCCTTCAGACCGACCCCAACTATCCATTCACCACCACCAGGATCAAACTAAGCCCCTCCCCTTCAGACCGAACCCAACTATCCATTCACCACCACCAGGCTCAAGCTAAGCCCCTCCCCTTCAGACCGACCCCAACTATCCATTCACCACCACCAGGGTCAAGCTAAGCCCCTCCCCTTCAGACTGACCCCAACTATCCATTCAACACCACCAGGCTCAAGCTAAGCCCCTCCCCTTCAGACCGACCCCAACTATCCATTCACCACCACCCGTGTCTAGACCCCGGGGGGTTTCATCGGATCGGTTCTCCCCTCCCGAATGATACTCCCGATACACTTTATTTGCCAAATATACAAAATGTAAAGCCTAGTTTTGGCCATTAAATCTGAAACCCAAAGCAGGACATATATATTTGGATGAATGTCAAATGAAATACTGTAACATAGAAAGAAGTCTGTAATAAGATACAGCTGCAGAAGTACAGAAGTTACATTTTCACGATTTTTGTCAACAAAATGAAGTTGATATTAAAAATCGGAACATTAATTGTAAAATGTGGCTTATTAAACTTACATAACTACGGTTTAATTAGAAAAATAAGTGATTAAAAACAGGGTGATGTGTGTGGAAATCCTTTGAATGCATGCCATGTGAGTTTTCCTAGGATTAGGAATTGCTAATATACACGGCCCATTCAAACTGTATGTACTTTGATTGTTGTAATCTGTCATTCTTATGTCCTATTTTCCCCAATTGATTTGAAACTGCGTGCCACTCGTCCCCCGAGTTAATCGGATCACTCTCACCTCCAGGACACTGAGTCTAATGGTACCGTCTCCGTTCTGATCGAAGGCCTGGAACGCCCCTGGAGACACAAAACAACAGCGAGAAAAGCATGATCCACCTCGTCCAAAAACCCTGAACAAGAATACAGCAATACTTACAGTTACAGTAAGTTGTTGATACTGCTGCAGAAAGTACAGCAAAAACACATAAATTGTACTTATTTTTTCTCACAAGAGGATGATGATGGTCAAGAAGCTTCAAAGTGTTTCCTTTACTTCTACTTTTACTCAAGTACAATATCCCAATACTTCTACTTTTGCTCAAGTACAATATCCCAGTACTTCTACGTTTACTCAAGTACAATATCCCAGTACTTCTACTATTACTCAAGTACAATATCCCAGTACTTCTACTTTTTCTCAAGTACAATATCCCAATACTTTTACTCAAGTACAATATCCCAGTACTTCTACTTTTACTCAAGTACAATATCCCAGTACTTCTACTTTTACTCAAGTACAATATCCCAATACTTCTACTTTTACTCAAGTACAATATCCCAGTACTTCTACTTTTACTCAAGTACAATATCCCAGTACTTCTACTATTACTCAAGTACAATATCCCAGTACTTCTACTTTTACTCAAGTACAATATCCCAGTACTTCTACTATTACTCAAGTACAATATTTCCCTTGTGATGAGGGAGAGATGTATCAACTCCCCTCATCCGATGAGACCGGGGGGGAGCTTGTACTGCCACACATTTAATAAAATAAATCGTTCAATTTGTATTTACATAACCCAATCAGGCGGTCGTTCTTAAGCTGTTGCAACAAATATATACAGATTCAGATACAACTACCTTTAGCACATACTATGGCTTCCATAGCTGTGTACTGTTGCAGATAGTATGGATACAATTGGGACATACGTCCTCTGTATATATTCTCCATTTAAAGAATGTGGGTCAGAGTAGCCATGAGACATTTGGATATCCTGGCACTTTTGGCCTTTTGTATTCCTGGCATGCTTCATAGTGTGTTGGTGTGCATATTGGAACGCCCCCCCCCGTGTGTCAGTGATGGAGTCGGTGCAGCAGGGACTCACTGAACATGGCCTCGAGTCGCACCAGACAGCTGATGAAACTGTCGAAGTCGATGTTCATGTTCTCGTTGGCGTAGCGCATGGTGATGATGTCATACAGCTGGTTGTTGAGACGGAAGCCTGAGCGGGACACAAGACACATGACTGTACAGTGAAGAGAACATTAGGGGGGTGAGTTCCTGTGCACACGTCAACAATCATCCCAACAACACAGATTACGTTTGGTCTCTAAGTGTAGCATGCAGCTAGACGGAAAGTTCATCAGCTTTAAGGTTAAAAAGTCCGATATATTCACTGCTTTCATGGAGCACTTTCTGATATTTCATGTGTCAGGTTTACGCTTTGCCAAACCATTACCGGTACAAATAAAAATAGAGCATCAGAATCTACTTTTTAGCAGCTTTTTCAAAAATCCTCAAACCATTCAGTATTTTAATAATAGATATTGTAAATAACAACAACTTTAAATTTAAAAATATGATTTACATAAGTACCATTTGAATTGTTAAATCAACAATAAATATGGTAAATAACAACAACTCCGTTCACCAAATGTACAGAAACATGTTGTTGTTTATATTTTTGGATTTACTTGCTGAGGTTTTGAGAAATCTGCCTTTTTTAAAAATGTGTATTTCCAGATTTAATCTTTCAAAGCTGTGATAAAACCAAACTTAATTTCACGTCAGTCCTGATCAGAACTTCAACATTTGATTTAACCCTTTAAATGTTTCCTACGGAGTATTTTCAACGTCAACATTTATTTTGATACATTTTTGTGTCAAAAATAAGTGATACTAATTAAACATCGACTTGTTATCCTGGATGACAAAAATGCACCCACTGCTATAAAACTGATAGAATGTATTACATGGACAATTTAAAGGTCACCTATCATGCTTTCTTTTGGCAACAGCACAGGTCTCCGATATATAAAAACATGTCTATGAAGTGTTTTGCTCAAAATACCAAACAGATCTCCCATTCTAGCCACGCCTCATATCCCTCTATTTCACTTCCTGTTTCTAAAGTGCTGATTCGGGGATAAAGCTTTAAAGAGGAGGGGTCTGAGCTCATGCGGGACCCGGCAGCTACCGTCTAAACTAAATGCTGCCGTGATGAAACGCCATATCATGGATCATCAAGGATCTGAAACAGTCTGGAGCTCAAAGGCTTTCTCTCTTGCCGGTTACACCACAAGCTGAGTTCCTTTCTACTTCCTGCTTCTTCACACACATGCTCTCCAGTACAGGTTAGCTCTGAGTGTTAGCGATGCTAATGTAAACACCGACCATATTACGTCCAAAACAGTCGGGCATTGTTTCTGATAGCAACGTTTCTGATTGGGCCGTGGGTCCACATTTCAGATGTTACGTCGTATCGGACGCAAATCTGGATCAGCTCCGTTGTTCCCCGTTTTTAGAGATTTGGGTACGGAGGAAAAGAGAGGGTTTTATTTCCTGACGCTGCGTGAGTTCCCCTGACGCACCGGGGGACACACCGGGGACACATGTCGATGTAGAGAAGACATCAAAGTGCATTTTGCATGATAGGTCCCCTTTAAATGCAATTTTGTTTACATTTGTTTTAAATGCTAATGGTTATTTTTTAAATATATGTATTTCCATCATCGTTACATCCATCCATGCAGTGCAATCAAAGCGCACCAGAGTCAATACACAGCTATCTCTTCACCTGGGCAGAAAAAACTCAAATCTGTGTTTTTGTAAACTGATATGTTAAAGTAATGATTTGTTACCTGCATCGTTGACAGCGTTCCTCATCTCGTAACTGTTGATGCTGCCGAACTGATCGGCGTTATAGTGCTTAAAGATTCCCTGGAAAACACAAAATATAACATTTCATGTATTTATCGTGAAATAAAAACACTATAGTTTAAACCAGCGGAGGGATATAACTAAGTACATATATTGGAGTACTGATGAGACATACATGTACCTTTTACTTGGCTATTTCAGAATACCTGTATTGGTCCCACAGGAGGGACATGTACGATTGTTACAGCAAAGTCAGCTTATATCTTAATAAATCACTGAAGAAGCGTGCAGAAAATATATATGTATAAAAGGCAGAGCTATTTACCTTAAACATATATATTGCACATAAGTAGTATTATCTATTTAATTGTACTTCATACTTAATGTAAAGTGTAAACATATATAAAGTGAAGCTGCTGTTTTAATTCCCACCTGCCACTGTTTGATTTTGTTCCACAGATGTCTGAACTCCTGCAGGTTGAGTCTTCCTGTCCCGTCCATCTGCACACCGCACGTTAAGACCAACACGAGTACTTTGTATATTTATTAAAGGTCACCTATTATGCTAAATCCTCTTCTCCATGTCTCTTCTACATCAACATGTGTCCCCTCTTCTTCATGTCTCTTCTACATCAACATGTGTCCCCTCTTCTCCATGTCTCTTCTACATCAACATGTCTCCCCTCTTCTCCATGTCTCTTCTACATCAACATGTGTCCCCTCTTCTTCATGTCTCTTCTATATCAACATGTGTCCCCTCTTCTCCATGTCTCTTCTACATCAACATGTGTCCCCTCTTCTTCATGTCTCTTCTACATCAACATGTGTCCCCTTTCTCCATGTCTCTTTTACATCAACATGTGTCCCCTCTTCTTCATGTCTCTTCTACATCAACATGTGTCCCCTCTTCTCCATGTCTCTTCTACATCAACATGTGTCCCCTCTTCTCCATGTCTCTTCTACATCAACATGTCTCCCCTCTTCTCCATGTCTCTTCTACATCAACATGTGTCCCCTCTTCTTCATGTCTCTTCTATATCAACATGTGTCCCCTCTTCTCCATGTCTCTTCTACATCAACATGTGTCCCCTCTTCTTCATGTCTCTTCTACATCAACATGTGTCCCCTCTTCTTCATGTCTCTTCTACATCAACATGTGTCCCCTCTTCTTCATCAACATGTGTCCCCTCTTCTTCATGTCTCTTCTACATCAACATGTGTCCCCTCTTCTCCACGTCTCTTCTACATCAACATGTGTCCCCTTTCTCCATGTCTCTTTTACATCAACATGTGTCCCCTCTTCTTCATGTCTCTTCTACATCAACATGTGTCCCCTCTTCTCCATGTCTCTTCTACATCAACATGTGTCCCCTCTTCTCCATGTCTCTTCTACATCAACATGTCTCCCCTCTTCTCCATGTCTCTTCTACATCAACATGTGTCCCCTCTTCTTCATGTCTCTTCTATATCAACATGTGTCCCCTCTTCTCCATGTCTCTTCTACATCAACATGTGTCCCCTCTTCTTCATGTCTCTTCTACATCAACATGTGTCCCCTCTTCTTCATGTCTCTTCTACATCAACATGTGTCCCCTCTTCTTCATCAACATGTGTCCCCTCTTCTTCATGTCTCTTCTACATCAACATGTGTCCCCTCTTCTTCATGTCTCTTCTACATCAACATGTGTCCCCTCTTCTTCATGTCTCTTCTACATCAACATGTGTCCCCTCTTCTTCATGTCTCTTCTACATCAACATGTGTCCCCTCTTCTTCATGTCTCTTCTACATCAACATGTGTCCCCTCTTCTTCATGTCTCTTCTACATCAACATGTGTCCCCTCTTCTTCATGTCTCTTCTACATCAACATGTGTCCCCTCTTCTTCATGTCTCTTCTACATCAACATGTGTCCCCTCTTCTCCATGTCTCTTCTTCATCAACATGTGTCCCCTCTTCTTCATGTCTCTTCAACACCAACATGTGTCCCCTCTTCTTCATGTCTCTTCTACACCAACATGTGTCCCCTCTTCTTCATGTCTCTTCTACATCAACATGTGTCCCCTCTTCTACATCAACACGTGTCCCCTCTTCTAAAAATGTTCACTGAGAGGAAATTATTACATGTTTTCTTTTGCATGGCAACCTCCGTGTGTGTGTGTGTGTGTGTGTGTGTGTGTGTGTGTGTGTGTGTGTTGTCAGTGAGGTGAGGTGAGGCCCTGAGCGTGCAGCAGACCAGCAGCCCGATGCTCTCGATACAAAGGATACGTCCATCAGAGCTATCATGCTCCTGCAGCTCTCCAGACTGAAGCCCTCCGTGTTCAGGTCCTTATCTGCAACACAGAATACAACACAGCATGACGTATCTGCAGGAAGTTGATTTGAAACTATAACACCTATAATACTTTTGGTTGGATGTAAGATTTGTTCGTCCTTTGACAAACAGTCAGGTAAAATAAACGTAAGGAAAGTGTTTGCATGTTATAAAGTCTGCGATAAAGTGTCTGACTCACGTCTGGTGATGACTCTGTTGAGCACGTTCTTCAGCTCGCTGGCGGAGATCTCTCTCTCCTGTGAGAGAGATGGGAGAGGAGAGAGAGACGGGAGAGGAGAGAGAGATGGGAGAGGAGAGAGAGAGAGAGACGGGAGGGGAGAGAGAGACGGGAGAGGAGAGAGACGGAGAGGAGAGAGAGATGGTAGAGGAGAGGGAGATGGGAGAGGAGAGAGATGGGAGAGACGGGAGAGAGAGAGAGACCAGAGAGGAGAGAGAGATGGGAGAGGAGAGAGAGACGAGAGAGGAGAGAGAGACGGGAGAGGAGAGAGAGACGGGAGAAGAGAGAGAGAGGAGAGGAGAGAGAGATGGGAGAGGAGAGAGAGACCAGAGAGGAGAGAGAGATGGGAGAGGAGAGTGAGACCAGAGAGGAGAGAGAGATGGGAGAGGAGAGAGAGACCAGAGAGAGGAGAGAGAGATGGGAGAGGAGAGAGAGACCAGAGAGAGGAGGAGAGATGAGAGAGAGAGAGATGAGAGAGGAGAGAGAGATGAGAGAGGAGAGAGAGACGATACGATGCAAAATAATGAGACATTTCCATGTGGTGCGACAGAGGACTTCATATGCAGCGAATCAGACATTAACAATAAAGTGCTTCATTTGGTTCCCTCTGCTCGGACTGCATGTACTCACATCCCCGGCGATCTCCTGAAAGATGGTCCTGAACTGCTGGTCCTCCTCGCTCTCCTCACCCACTGAGGCTGGGGCCGGCTGAGAGAGAGAGGGGGGGGAAGAGAGACAGAGAGAGGAAGAGAGACAGAGAGAGAGAGAGGGGGGGGAGAGAGACAGAGAGAGGAGAGAGAGAGAGAGAGAGAGGAGGGGGGGGGGAGAGAGAGACAGAGAGAGAGGAAGAGAGACAGAGAGAGAGAGAGGGGGGGAGAGATAGAGAGAGAGAGAGAGAGAGAGAGAGAGAGAGAGGGGAGGGGGGGGGGAGAGAGAGAGAGAGAGAGAGGAGAGAGAGAGAGAGAGAGAGAGAGATAGGGGGGGAGAGAGAGAGAGAGAGAGAGAGAGAGAGAGAGAGGAAGAGAGATCGAGAGAGAGATGTCGGGGTCAAGCTTCTGAAATAAGTCTCTTAAATCGTCTGTTTATCATTTCATTTTAATCTTAATTTCTAAATCTCATATTTTTATTGTATGAATAATTTTTGGACTACTAGAACATAACTTTTTACAACACCTCCTGGTTTTATATCTTATTTCTTATGTTTGTATTTACTGTTATTGTTTCAACTAATTATTAGCGATATATATATATTATGTATTTCTTCCAATAAAACACGACGTGATCTTATTTGAAGTTTGAATACATTAAAACAGAAAAGCTGTTGACTCGGTCCCTCGTTGAGAAAGCGTGTCGGCTGCAGCGAAGCCTCTAATGCAGCATTTTAGTGTGAGAATCAAAGCTGAGTGTGGTGTGAAGGTGAATTGCAGCCACTCACCACGGGGTGGTCGGCCTCGATCCTGTTCTCTATCTCCCTGGGTGAAGACGGACAAACAGACGTCACGATGCTGACAACAACCTCCGGACCCTCGCCTCTTTAACTACAACCACGTTATTATCAGCAGAACACTTCCCAGGAGACGGACCCTGAGGTCAGAGCCACATGGTTACTCATGATTCACTTACTATGTGTATTCAAACGCTCACAGTCCCATACTCACAACGGACTCGTGTTCCGGCTGTGAATAGAAAGTGTTAGTCAGTACCACCTGCTTCTCCTGCTTTCAAGCCGTCCTCTTCTTCACTTCCTGTTGATATAAAAGTCGATCTGTTCTGGTGTTCGAGAGCGTTCAAGCTAATGATGTTAAAATCTGATTTCTTGAACTAAAGCTTGTGTTTGGTGCTGGCTTCCGGGTGCCTCTCTCCCCTCGCTGCAGCTCCAGGTGTGTGTCGAGGCGTGAGAATGCAGATATTGAATATTTTGAAAGGTTACCAGAGATTGCCCAAATCTGAAGTCGCTTGTCCTAAAAAAGATTCCATAACAGCTTCGAACTGGGGCCGAGTTCTTCCAGTTCTACAAATCAAATCGCCGTTAAAATGGTTTGTTCTTGGTGTTTGTGTTCCACCCACCAAACATGGAATAAAACACACACACACACACACACACACACACACACACACACACACACACACACACACACACACACACACACACACACCACACAGTGTTTACACATAGACAAGCAGGACTGGGTATTGTTGCACTTGTAGCTGAATTCGAGTTTTTTTAAGGATAACCGTCTAAACTAAATGCTGCCGTGATGAAACGCCATATCATGGATCATCAAGGATCTGAAACAGTCTGGAGCTCAAAGGCTTTCTCTCTTGCCGGTTACACCACAAGGTGAGTTCCTTTCTACTTCCTGCTTCTTCACACACATGCTCTCCAGCACAGGTTAGCTCTGAGTGTTAGCGATGCTAATGTAAACACCGACCATATTACGTCCAAAACAACGTGCGTTGTTTCTGACAGCAACGTTTCTGATTGGGCCCGTGGGTCCACATTTCAGATGTTACGTCATATCGGACGCACATCTGGATCAGCTCCGTTGTTCCCTGTTTTTAGAGATTTGGGTACGGAGGAAAAGAGAGAGGGTTTATTTTCTGACGCTGCGTGAGTTCCCCGACACACCGGGGACACATGTTGACGTAGAGAAGACATCACAAAGTGCATTTTTTTTGTGTTGCCATAAGTTATTCTCTCTCCGTTAGTGCGCGGGGCTAATGCTAATGCTAATAATGTTAATGCTAATATGCTAATGCTAATGCTAAAATGCAATAATGCTAATGCCACAACACTTTTCAGAGTTTTAAGGGGCGTGGTTTGCAATTCGCCGAGCCAATCAGAAATTGGTACTTGTTCTCCGCAGGATGCCAATCAGAAATTGGTACTTGTTCTCCGCAGGATAGACCACCTCTCTAGCAGGGACGACAAATGGGGGTAAAAGTTTTCTGAACTAAGTTCTCTTTTTGGTGTGAACGCAAATTTCGTGGCACTGTCGGAACTAAACGGGAGAAGTACTAAACGGTGTGAAAGCGCCTAATGATGAATGGCTAGTAACCTTTATATATTACCTGCACTCTATATTCTTAAAATCTTTCTTATTTTGCAAATTATTGTATTTCATGTATGAGTCTGCCAGTGCGATAAAAGGTTATAAAACGTATAAAAAAAAAGGTTAATTCCACTAGAGGAGAGACTACTACTGGCTTATCTACAGCCATTTGAGTAGCACTTGAAACGATTGGCTCTTTGAAACCTGATGTACTTTATGATTCTGTTTTCTTCAAGGTTGTGTCTTCCTGGTCGAATGTACTTATTATAAGTTGCTTTGGATAAAAGCGTCAGCTAAATGCAATGTAATGTAATGTACTTGATGTTATGTATAATTGAAGGGCTTATATCTGTTAGACAACCAGCCAAAATGAGCTGGAAAATATCAACATATTGAAAATCTAAATTCCAATATCGTGCATCCTTAGTAGAAAGGTACTTTTGAGCACCTCTTTATCAGCTTCAAAGGGCCTTTCTAGAGTTTGGATTTAAACAGGAACCAAACCACTTTGATTTGCTACACCGGTCAATACCAAATATCTTCAAGTTTTGAATCGTGGTTTTGACAAAACGAGAGATTTCTAACTAGCTATGGTATAAGACAATCTAAAGCAGTGTTGCGAGTCTTTCAGAGGGAGACATCCAGTAAATAATCAGGTTACTTAAATGTCTCTTGATCTGCGAGTGAAGCCACATTTTCCCTTTATTTTTGACTACCTCTCGACATCCTGTGATAACTTCTATTAAAGCCATTAGCCAATCATGCTCTGGAGAATCTCAACACCCAGCCCTGCTCAGAAACATCAACACGAATGACGTAAAGTCCCACATCTCCATCTGTATCTGATTCTAATAATCCCCCCCCTCCCCACTCACTCTGAGGTGTTCTTCTTCTCGCTGAAGACCCTCAGGATGAACTCGCCCTCCTGGTGGGGCTCGTAGGTCGAGGGAACGATCACGTATTCCCCCGGGCTCAGGCGGAAGCGCTGCGTCACCTCCCGCAGGTTGATGTAGGATTTACAGCGCGCCTTGGAGGAGGTCAGCAGGAAGAAGTCCTTCTGCATGTGCTGCTTGTTGCCGTGCATCTAAAGAGGGGGAGGGGTCCAGAGTAATGACAAGAAACACTCGTATAACATAATAGAAGCTCAAATAAACGAGAGGTGGATTATTGAGAAGACTAAACTACTGTGAGGGAATCTTTTATTATCATTTTGTTGAATTTGTTAATTTCAAAATGTAATTATATTCTTGGTCTGTACTTTAAACTGATTTCTAGTAACTTTTTTATTTATCCGTTAGCATTATTTTGTAACCTGCCATATGTCTAATGTTGGGGGAATGTTCGGTTGTGTTTGCGTACTGTGATAAATGTAAAAATAAATACATGTTTAAAAAATAGGTGGATTGTTGCATTAGAATTGGTCATGATAATCTAATTCGGAAACATATTATTCCAAAAGTATGATGTGTTTAACTCGCAGGCGGCTGCTCCAGTTCCTCTAACCCCTCCTTACCTCCTTCGGCACCTGCAGGGAAACAGAGGAAAGGTCGTTAAAGGGAGCACATACAAAAACGCAAATTTCTCCACGCGATTAATGCTTCAAATAATGGACGACTTTAAAAAACGTGACGACATACTGAAAGTGTTTTATGGCCACGAGAGAAAGGGTTTTTATTCAAAACAACTCTCAGAGATTAACGTAGATATTCTCCGAGTAAACGCTTACTCATCTACGACAAAAGTATAATCTGATTATTTAACAGAGACGCAACAAGATGTGACGTGTGTGGAGAGACCAGGTTGATCCGACCAAAGTGAAACACCCGTTATCATCTGTGAATTATGCTGTATTGCTGTTTTAATAACTTTTAAATGTTATTTCATCTTGTTCTAATACATTTTAAATTCTATTTTATCATGTTTTATCACCACTGTAAAGCGTCTTTGAGCACCTGGAAAAGCGCTTTGAAATGCAATGTATTATTATCTTGTTTGAGTCACCACATATTACCCCTCTCCCCCTACTCTGTACATACAGTGCCCCCAATGCACCGCTGACAGTTTCAATATTGCCTCGATCATTCATTTAGATTCTCGTGTCATAATTCTGCACAAAATCATTCTCACTAAAGTGCTTTTTGGCCCGACGCCGTTTAACACCCTTAAACACTAAAGTCCCCGGTTATTACTGCTGAGTGAGAGCACCTCGTAGATGGCGAACCCGATGGTGAACAGGTTGGCTCCCATCTTCCTCTCTTTCCGCCGGTTCTTCTGCATCAGCGCCACCACGAAGGTGCAGCCCACCTCGTTGTCCTCGGGGTCGTCGTCCTCCTCCAGCAGCCGCAGGCGGTACTGGGGGTTCGTCCAGAACGTGTCTGCAGAACAAGCAACGGGGTTTTTGGGGGTTTTATTTCATTTCATTTCAGTGTGTTCCTGCATTGGCCTTCAATACACGAAGATAGTTTTTACTTATTATTATTTGATGCCACTGCATACTTGACGTTCGTCCACAACGTGTCTGGAACACAATTAATCAGACTTTTTTTATTTTTATATTTCTTTAATCTCTTAAAAGGGGTTTTTACTGAAATGCTCATGAGACATTTTAAAATATATTTTTTGAGTTTTATTTGATATACCGTACTTTTCGGACTATAAGCCGCGACTTTTTTGAGTAGCATGAAGCTGCAGCGTTACAGGACTGCAGTTGTAGAACCGCACACACAGGTCCGACGGAGCACGTTCACATGGACGCCTGAAGCCCCTCAATGCAGTGCGCAATCTAACCCTTCCCTTCCCCCCATCCACTCCCTACCTTTTTACCTAATCCTAATCTTCCTTCCTCCCTTCCAAACCTCAATGTTGATATGACGTAATTTAAATTAAATACAGGGTTTTAATTTAATTTAAAGCAGTTTTATTCTGAAAAACCCGGAAGTTCACACTAACTATTAACTTAACACTTTTATTCTGAAGATTCTTCATTTCCGGTTAGCATTAGCATGTGGCTAACGTTTTGAAAACCGTGAATTGAAGGTGAAATGACATGTGATGTTGTACACTAAACACACGGGATTAACACTCATTTATTGACGCTGGAATAACATTTTATCAGAATTATTTATATATATATTAATAATATAAGATATAATATGTTACTTTATATATACAGTCTATGGTAAGTACACAACACAATACGCGAAACAACTAGGGTCGTGGGAGTGCAGCCTCCGACGCTGCAGCTTCATACTATTGACTTTTCCCCCATTTTCTTTGTACAGCTAACGGCCACTAGGGAACTTCCTAAATCTATGGATTTTACAGGTAACATTAACCACCTTTAACTCTATGGGCTCTAGGACCGGTCCGCGCCCGCCACCTTTAAGCGGCGGGCTCCAGCAGGAAAAGCTGGAGGCCGGAAAAGAGTGAGACAGGTAGCACGCCAAAGTGAAAGTGGAACCGAGAGACAGAACGAGAGCAAGACAGACGGACAATTTAGCTGCTGCGGCTCATATGCAGGTGCGCTTTATAGTCCGAGAAGTACGGTACATGTATGCAGAACTGCAGAACAAATGTCCTTACGGGGACAATAAAGTATATCGTAATTACTTATCGTATCGTAATTACTGTTTTAAAGTTGTATTTGTTATTATTTGATGCCACTTTCCACTTGTACATGTTATTGCTTTAGAGCAGGGTACCTGGGTAGTTCCTGCAGCCCCCGGCCGAGCAGCCCCTCACCCAGCGGCCCTCGTTCACCGACACCGTCCACTTGTGGATCTTGTCGTCCTCCAGAGCGTCCGGGGTCAGGTTACAGATCTCGATCTTAGTGTAGTTCTTCTTGAAGTCCTCGAAAGACATCCTGGGGACACCGTGGGAATTAAGGTAAGACGTCTGCACGATGCTACCACACTTTAAAACTCTTACACTTTCAAATTCAGGTGTGCTGCACTTTTTTTTCCCAACGGTTTTAAAACTGTGCTCACCAGAACTCTCCGTCCTCTGCGCTCTGATGCTGCAGCTTCTCTTTCTCCGTCTTGGAGAGCGTCGTCCACTCCTTGGAGCTGGGAGAGGCCGGGGAAACATGCATAAAGTAAGGATGGAAACAAACTGGAATTTAAAGGGTTAAAACTCTCAAAATGCATACGGTAGTAATAACGAGGGCTAAAGTGGATACATGTATTGATATATGATATTTCTATTTTGGTGGAACAATTTTTATAAGGACTTCCGAGTAGTTTTTAATTAAAGTGAGGCACAAGATTTAAGACATCATAAACTCCAGCTCCGAACTCAAAAGGCTGAACATGAATATATATCATTTAACGTAGTGAGAGGCGGTTACTTGTCGCTCCAGGGTCCGTTCCACTCCACCTGTCCCCAGGGGTTCCTGAGACGCACCAGACGCACCTTAGTCTCTTTCAGCTGAGACGGCTTGCACTAAGGGACGACATTATCACGTGTGTGTAAACAACCTGGCATCGGGACTGTGTGCGTGACACGGGCGTAAACACTCTCCGGGATAATTCAATTATAAAAGACATGTATTTCTTGTTCACCTCCTCCACGGCGGTCACAGAGTAGGCGTGGCCCTTCACGAGTCCCGTCACCGTACGAGTCTCAAAGCGCGCGGGAACCAGCGACTGCAGGCACAAAATACACAGAAATATTAAAAACGACACTTTATTTAAAGGAAAACTCTGAATTAATAAGTAAAAACGGTATAAACATGAAACATTTTAGCCAAAGGTTTGCAGAATCTTTTACATTTATTCTTAAAACCTTTTGATTTGCCCCGATTTGTTTTTATGTCTTGATGCATATACACACTTATTCCACTTTATTGCATTAAATCTGAATTTCTTGAGATTTTCTAAAGGTTTTTTAATCTTAATTTGTTAAACTATCTTCAACCCATAGAGATACAGTTGCTAAAAATCATATAGTGGCAGACAGGAAAGAGTAGAAACCACACAAAGTTGGTAAGAATAAATAATATAACTAATTAAATGAAGTAGTTGGCCCTAGATGCCTGGACATATCAAAAGTTATTAAATGAACATTATCCAGTCCTTCTACAAAAAAAGTATAAACGGGTACATATGTAGTTACAGTTAAATATATGTGTGTGTCCAGAGTAAGAACAAAGAGTGCAGGTAATATATAAAGGTTACTAGCCATTCATCATTAGGCGCTTTCACACCGTTTAGTACTTTCCCCGTTTAGTTCCGACAGTGCCACGAAATTTGCGTTCACACCAAAAAGAGAACTTAGTTCAGAAAACTTCTACCCCCATTTGTCGTCCCTGCTCGAGAGGTGGTCTATCCTGCGGAGAACAAGTACCAATTTCTGATTGGCTCGGCGAATTGCAAACCACGGCCCTTAAAACTCTGAAAAGTTTTGTGGCATTAGCATTATTAGCATTAGCATTAGCATTATTAGCATTAGCATTATTAGCATTAGCCCCGCGCACCAACGGAGAGAGAATAACTTATGGCAACACAAAAAAAAACATGGAAGCGGTGGAGATGAGGAGGTGTCGGCGTTCTGGCGATTTACTCGGAAGGCTTACGGTCCGTCCACACAGCAGCTTTTCAAAAATCTTGAACATCTTGGAGCTGGGCGTGTCTGACAGCTTGGGGATGTTTTGCGGCACGCAACAACCAATCGCATGAATCTCCCGCCCCCGACATACAAAGCAAAAAACCCCGGGGATTTTACGCGAGCAATATATATAATAATATATATATATATATATAATAAAACTCCCCAAACAGGCGAAACCCTACCAGTTTCCCCCACTGTCTCTGCCTCCTCCCTCCATGCTGGTTCCTCCGGTTTGTATCCCGATAATAGATCTGGTCGCAAAGAACCGGGTGATTTGCTACCGTAATTTCTCGTTTGGAATATGAGGAAATGAACTGCGGTCTGGTTCTCCCTGCTTGCACGCGGTTTGATTGGCTAGCGCTTCTACTGTCACATTTGCATAAATGTGTTTGATTGGCTGACGCTTCCAGCTCAGCTTCAAAAGTTGAACATTGCTCAACTTTTGAATCCTGGAGATCCTGGAAATCTTCGCTTCGCTCCCCCACAATGCAGTTCGGCGAAAAGCGAGGCAAAGTGACGTCATCCCCATTCAAAGTCAACGGGCAGAGAAGCGGTGGAAGCGGTGTAAGATTCGTCTAAAGCTGCTGTGTGGACGTACCGTTCAGTAGAAGCTGCTGGGAGTCCCAGCAGCTTCTACTGAAGCCAGTCCCCAACTCCGGGGACTTCGGGCGGCAGTATACACCGTGAAGTGGGTTGCGGCCTGCCAGTAAACCCAAAGCAGAAGAAGAAGAAGTGACGTCAGCGGCTTCATTTGCCTAATCCACCCCCAGGGACTTTATTCCGGTGTGAACGCGATCGGCTCTTAGTTCCATGGGGGAACCAAGCGCTGGGCACCAAGTACGGCAAAGAAAAGTACTTGGTGTGAAAGCGGCTATTGACCACCATGTCCTGATCAGATATACAGTATTAATAAAATGTATTTATATACAGAGTTGTCAGTACTCACGTCGATGGAGCAGCCCATGAGCGAGCCCCTCTCCAGAGCTTTCTTCATGATCTTGTAGAGCTCCTTGGGCGCCTCCTTCATCTCATAGAACTCAGTGACCCCCCCGGTGAAATCCTCCATGGCCTCCGTGGTGTTCCCTCCCTTCAGAGCCTCGTAGGAGCCGTGCAGCCTGAGGAGAACAGGAGAACAGCCTGTAAATGCACTGTGCAACTCGGCCTTAATATCCTTGGTATTTTAACATAAATAAAACATCCTATTTTAACACAATTATCTTTATTTCATTAGATTTATTTTTTCCTATTAATTGCACATTCTTACTTTAACTTTGTACGTTTATTTTGATATTTATTATTTTATTATGTTTTAACAACCCCAATTTCTCCCAGGATTAATAAAGTATTCTGAATCTGAGAATTAATTAATAGTACATTTATTTAATAGTACTCTTTTTTGGCTTATATATTTAATTTTAGTTAGACACACTATTGGTTAAATAAAGTTACTTTCTACCTCATATTTCTCAGGGAATAATTTGCCCTAGATGTTCACCTTTCGCCCTCTGACGCAGCTGCCCAGCCGTTATCTCCCTTAAGGAGGGGCTGCCCTAGCAAGTTGTTGTTGTTGCCAGTTTAACTGAATAACTAAAGGATAAGTACAACAACATGTCTCGTGAATTCTCCGGCCGAAGCTCCAAATAAACCGTCAGTGTTTGCCATCAAAGCTCCAGCTCTCCTCGTGTCTCTCTGAGTCCTGACTCCACTTGCTTCAGAAGTTTCCCCCACCATATTATTTCATAAATCCCTGAGGGTCATTTTGTTACAGTTGCTCCGTTTTAGAAATTAAATAAATACGAAAAAAATAAATAAATAGAAATTCAGTTAAATAAATCCATTCAAATAAGAATATAAGATTACAATAAAATAATGTCTTGAGAAATTACAAAAAATATGACTTTACTGTATGCAACTACAACCTTTCTGAATCCCAAATGAGCTCCAAAACATTGCTTCTTCGTGTGTGTAGTGACTGTAAACAGAAGTAGAAATCACCCAGTGCTTGTATTGATATACAGATTAATGAACACTGACTTGGCGTAGGCCTTCTCCAGCAGCGCGCTCCAGAACTCGTTCCTCTCAGCTGACTTAGTGAAGACCAGCTGGTTGTTGAAGGTGGGGATGCGGTCGTCGATAACCACGTCCACCCAGTCCCCATAACGCCAGAACTGCAAGGAAGAAAAGAATATGTATACTAACATTCCTTCAACTTCTATAACGTTTAGATTTCAAGATTCAAAGGTTTTAAAGGGGACCTATCATGCAAAATGCACTTTGTGATGTCTTCTCTACATCAACATGTGTCCCCGGTGTGTCGGGGAACTCACGCAGCGTCAGAAAATAAACCCTCTCTCTTTTCCTCCGTACCCAAATCTCTAAAAACGGGGAACAACGGAGCTGATCCAGATTTGCGTCCGATATGACGTAACATCTGAAATGTGGACCCACGGACCAATCAGAAACGTTGCTATCAGAAACAATGCCCGACTGTTTTGGACGTAATGTGGTCGGTGTTTACATTAGCATGCTAACACTCAGAGCTAACCTGTGCTGGAGAGCATGTGTGTGAAGAAGCAGGAAGTAGAAAGGAACTCGCCTTGTGGTGTAACCGGCCAGAGAGAAAGCCTTTGAGCTCCAGACTGTTTCAGATCCTTGATAATCCATGATATGGCGTTTCATCACGGCAGCATTTAGTTTAGACGGTAGCTGCCGGGTCCCGCATGAGCTCAGACCCCTCCTCTTTATCTATTTATTAAAGCTTTATACCCGAATCAGCACTTTTGAAACAGGAAGTGAAATAGAGGGATGTGAGGCGTGGCTAGAATGATCTGTTTGGTGTTTTGAGCAAAACACGTCATAGACATGTTTTTTATATATTTTTATATATCTGAGACCTACTCTACGCTATTGCCTAAAAATAGCATGATAGGTCCCCTTTAATGTCATATGCACATAAGCTACAGTGTAGAAATGGCAATGGAATTCTTCTTACCTGAGCTCCTCCAACAATGCAACATATATAATAAAATACAAAAATTAAAATAGTGCATGATATGTACAAGAACAGAATGTAAAATTAAATATTGTACAGTAAGATGACATTAAATACAGTTTATTACGGTGATAACTATTTAGATGAATAAGTAAATTGCACTTTAATCGGAAGTTAGTTTGTTCTTTGTTGGGTTTCATGTCCCTCATTTTTACATATTCCTGCACTAAACTTCCACTTTACATTCTGCAATTACTTTCATGGTTTGTATAATATTTTGTGCAATATTTGCTCGTTTGCACAATGAAAACATGTTATTCTGGGTGTGCTTCGAGTCAGCGAACAGCAACTGACCAGACCAGTTAAAAGGGCAGCCACTGTTTCAGGAGAAACTCAATGAATGGTTGTTTTTGTTTCAGTACACTTAACATTAAGGAGGACACACAGCTAGATGCAGCACTGGATGTCTGATAATTAGATGTTGTATTCTGACCTGGAAGTGGAAGATGCCTCCATATCCGTCAGAGAAGCTCTGCTCGTGAGGAACCACTCGGTAGAGAAGCTTCTCGTACAGCGTCAGGCAGGCGATGGCCGCCAGCAGCCAGCAGTCACCTGAAACAACATCATGTTAATGCGCCTGAACACAGGAAGTGACATCATGTTCATGCGCCTGAACACAGGAAGTAACATCGTGTTCATGCACCTGAACACAGGAAGTAACATCATGTTAATGCGCCTGAACACAGGAAGTGACATCATGTTCATGTGCCTGAACACAGGAAGTAACATCATGTTCATGCGCCTGAACACAGGAAGTAACATCGTGTTCATGCGCCTGAACACAGGAAGTAACATCATGTTAATGCGCCTGAACACAGGAAGTAACATCGTGTTCATGCGCCTGAACACAGGAAGTGACATGTTAATGCACCTGAACACAGGAAGTAACATCATGTTCATGCGCCTGAACACAGGAAGTAACATCATGTTCATGCGCCTGAACACAGGAAGTAACATCATGTTCATGCGCCTGAACACAGGAAGTAACATCAGTTAATGCACCTGAACACAGGAAGTAACATCATGTTAATGCGCCTGAACACAGGAAGTAACATCATGTTCATGCACCTGAACACAGGAAGTAACATCATGTTCATGCGCCTGAACACAGGAAGTAACATCGTGTTCATGCGCCTGAACACAGGAAGTGACATGTTAATGCACCTGAACACAGGAAGTGACATCATGTTCATGCGCCTGAACACAGGAAGTAACATCATGTTAATGCACCTGAACACAGGAAGTGACATCATGTTCATGCACTAGAGGCCTATACTGCGAAGCTGGTTCAACCTAACCTGGATATGTTTGAGTTAGCCGGTTGGCCTAATCCAAAACATACGCGCTCTCGCTAAACTGTACTACGACGCCGGTTATCAAGTGGATCGCTCAGCCAGCCGTTTCCTATCTAGTCAGGTGCGCGTTCACATGAAAGGGGTGGTATCTGGAGCATTCGACCAATCACAAACATGGAGAAGCGCACTGACAGCGCAGCGTCATACTTCCTGAATGAAAGGTCAACTATAATATCAGACATATAAGAAGTTAAACTTTAAACATGACTTAAACACTTGATCAGGATCAAAGCTCAGAGCTGCACCTGCAAGGTGAATACAGCTGGAGCAGAACAAGTGTTTGAATGCGTCCATTAACAGGTTTATGATATCACTGCCCGTCTAAGACACGATCTGACTTTCATTACATTTGTCTCGAGCGTTTCGTCAACTTAACGTGTTGCTTAAAATAATCCTTCTGCATCCAGTCTGTGACGCTGTGAGTGTTGCACGGCCAGATACGGCTCAGCTGACTCAGATCAGGAGAGATGTGATACATTATGAAGTGATGTGCCGCGGACTGTACCTCATGTACTCTGATCCGGTTACTCCGGTATTTAAGTAAGCTTTCTTAACGCTAATGTTATAATAGTCAGATTGCTCTGAAGATGGAGGTGATATTCTATTTATGTTCACGTTCACACAGTCGGTGATTTTTAGGCTAGCCGCTCAGCATCAGTTACCATGGAGATCTAGCCCGCTAAAAAGAGAACCAGCGTCGTAGGACCGGAAAGCCAGAGTTTTCCCTGAAGTTAGCCGCGAAGCGAAAATCCTGCTTCGTAGTACAGGCCTCTGAACACAGGAAGTGACATCATGTTAAGGCCTCTGAACACAGGAAGTGACATCATGTTAATGCCTCTGAACACAGGAAGTGACATCATGTTAAGCCTCTGAACACAGGAAGTGACATCATGTTAAGGCCTCTGAACACAGGAAGTGACATCATGTTAAGGCCTCTGAACACAGGAAGTGACATCATGTTAAGGCCTCTGAACACAGGAAGTGACATCATGTTAAGGCCTCTGAACACAGGAAGTGACATCATGTTAATGCCTCTGAACACAGGAAGTGACATCATGTTAAGGCCTCTGAACACAGGAAGTGACATCATGTTAAGGCCTCTGAACACAGGAAGTGACATCATGTTAAGGCCTCTGAACACAGGAAGTGACATCATGTTAAGGCCTCTGAACACAGGAAGTGACATCATGTTAAGGCCTCTGAACACAGGAAGTGACATCATGTTAATGCCTCTGAACACAGGAAGTGACATCATGTTAAGGCCTCTGAACACAGGAAGTGACATCATGTTAATGCCTCTGAACACAGGAAATCATTTTCATTTTAACTCCCTTGAATTTGATGTTTCTTTTTTTATATACTTAAATGTGTCTCGCACAGGAAACACTAAAGCCGGCCTGTACCAGATACAAAGACATTCAACACAACATTACATAAATAAAACGTATCAGACATTGCATCCATGTCCACATTGTAGAGCCTACTTGCTGATATTAAAGTGTCCTTAAAGGTGGGGTCGGTAATTCACTTCAGAAACACGTGTTGTATTCCATGGAATGCTCTTAACGTCCCGATAGCGAGGAAAACATGAAAACATGTCATCTGTGGAAGCCGTGGCGCTGTAGAAAGCTCGACCAATCATCTGAGCCGGCTAAAGTAACTGGACGGCCTACCTGCCTGTCAGCCTTCCATCGGGGCACACACTGATCCTGTGCCCTCATTGGTCATGTGCGCGCTCCTGTGTGTTGGGGGAGGGGCTCTGTGAGGAAGGGGCAGATTTTCTTTCGGTTGCGTACTTTCAAATTCTAGCGCACTCGAGCTGGTTTCTCCGTTCTTACCTACCCCGCCTTTAATACATCAAATTAAAACGTTCACATTTTGGGGAAAAAGGAAAAACGTTGCCTGAATGTCTGTAAGCTTAAATATCTGAGCAATGAGAAAGTAAACACGAGCGCTGCTGATCCTCTATCCGAACCTGCGTGACTTTAATGCGAGAAGCATTGCATTACATTGTCATAAAAGAGTGATTCATAAAATCCTACTTCCCACGACCGTAGAAGGAATCCTTTAAATACCAATTGAGGCCTAATCGGCGACTTTTTACGGCTCAGCCATTTTGGTGACGGTAAAATATCAAACCATTTTGCGGATCGTTTAAACTCCCAACAAGTGCAAAGGAGAAAGACCTCCAACAAGTATTCTGTTTGAAATCATTTGTCTTCTTTCCCCTTCGACCAGAAACAGCTGGTTGTGTGTTTTTAGAGGAAGAAGACTGAGCTGACGTGTGTGCTTTTCTGATTGTCCAGGTGTGTATGTGTGTGTGTGTGTGTGTGTGTGTGACCTAAAACAATGTAATTTCTTCACACTGTGCTTTGTCCCTTTATTCTGAACTGCAAAACAATGAGAAGTGCTGCTAGATGAATTCCCTTCCAAAATAGTGAGCACAATATGTGGAGGCCGCTGCAGGCAGAGGTGTGTGTGTGTGTGTGTGTGTGTGTGTGTGTGTGTGTGGCATTACTATACTTGTGGGGACCTAAATCTGTCTACACAGTCACGTGTGGGGACTCGCCTCCCTTATGGGGACAAAATGGAGGTCCCCATAAGGGGGATCATTAATTTTAGGGTGAAGACTTGGTTAGGGTAAGGGTAAGGTTAAGGGTAAGGATTAGGGTTAGGGTTAGGCATGTGGTGGTTATGGTTAAGGTTAGGATACGTCTCCAGGAAATGCATGTAAGTCAATGTAATGTCCCCTGAAGTGATGTATACATGGTATATATATGTGTGTGTGTGTGTGTGTGTGTGTGTGTGTGTGTACCCAGATCTCCCTGGCAGATGTCTGTCCTGCTGGCTCCTCCCACGATGAACTGAGGGTTCTCAGAGATCTCCTGTGCACAGAAAGAAGAGCAAAATTAAAG
This sequence comes from Champsocephalus esox, assembly GCA_036324585.1. Classification (NCBI taxonomy): domain Eukaryota; kingdom Metazoa; phylum Chordata; class Actinopteri; order Perciformes; family Channichthyidae; genus Champsocephalus; species Champsocephalus esox. Next base: position 35,671,311 of record CM070494.1, read on the forward strand.
TTAACGACAAATAAATTGTGATTTTCGACATCTGGAGAATTTATTTCAAGTACTGAGTTAAATCTAAAAAGATGAAACTTCCATGACGTTACAGCGAAAGAAAAATCAGCTTTTTTCTAGATGTCGTGGGATGTTTGTCAAATGCTAAATTATAGTCGTCTCTAAATGGATGAAACGACCATTACATAAAGGTAAAAAAGGTGGTGTGGCAATAGAGTGAATACATTTCAATCAACCTGAGCGTCTCCAGGGTAAAACACATCATATAAATACCACTACATCACATTTTAATATATATCTTATATATTTCTACTTTAATCTCATATGTTTACAACGAATATCATTTTTCGAAATGATTTGTTTTGGACTTTTTTTGGTTTGAAGATTGTTTTTCTCAGTTTTCCTTTTAGAGTCAGAATCAGGAATTGCATTTTGTCTCAATTGCTACATTTTTAAATAAAAAAATGTAATGGAAAAAGGAATACAAAATAAAAGGACAAACATTATTTCGAAACATAGAGAAATGAAAATGGTAAGGTTTGATATTTAATAATATTTGTTATTTTCCATCTCCTATATTTTCAGTCTAAGAAAAACTGTCTCGACCCCACGGGGGGATCGCTTTTCGTTACAGCTGCTCCGTTAAGAAAAACAAATATAGAGAGTAAAATACAATTTGAATACAACTTTATAAAAAGTGATACGGGATAACTCAAGTTTTCTCATTCCGAATCCCACCGCGGCATTTTAGTTTTCCACAACGTCTTTTTTACGTTCAAGTGACTTTTTAACCACCGTGACCGGGAATCAAACCACCACCCCAATAAAAGACAAGCCCGCCACCCTGAGCCACAGCCTGCCTCCAGGTGTGATGCAGGTGAGATACCCCCCCCCTCTCATGCCTCCTACCTTGGGCCTCTTCCAGACGATGTTCTTGACCTTGTTGGACTTGTGCCCCAGCTCCTTGAAGCCCAGAGACTCCACGGTGGCGGGGAAAGACTCATCCTCGAACAGATTCTTCTTCTGCAGACACTCCTGGCGCAGGACGCTGAAGTCCTGTCCGTTGAAGCGCAGGGGTTTGTTCAGAGACCCTTCCCCGTCTCTGCGCTCTCGCTCCCGGATCAGCCGGTCGCAGAAAAAGCCCGACGGTGTGTACGGCATCTCGTCGACTAAACCTGGCTTTTGCCACTTGTACTGAAGTCTTCAAAGCCCCAAAAGCCCTGGCATAAATCCAAACAGCTAATGTGTGATTGGCTCCTTCTCTGTGTGACGTCCCCCTCCCCTTCGTCACGGAGTAGATCTCAGTGAAAGACTACACCTGAATTCACCTGTGCATTTACACACGTATGCACAGAAGCCATACACATCACATAATTAAGAGTATTTGTTGCTCTCCCATTGGCTGCAGAGGACAATGCTGTGTGGCCGTGGCCCTGGCGCTGGTGCATCATTGTTGGGGGACACAAAGGGTCCGGAGGGCAAAGAGTGACCCTGTGGATGGCCTGCCTCAGCAGAAGTATTCAGCCATTATACCGATTTCAATGGAGCTCAGCATCCAGCAGCCTCAGCATTACTGCAGCTGGTTTGTTCCTCCATTTTTATCACAGGTACAAAATATATCCTGTGTTGTCAACGGGCTTGGATTATCCGGTCTTAAAGAAGCATAAAGTTTCGTCAGGCATGTTGACCGTTTCCCGTAAAATACATTTCACCATTTCCAAAATCTCTCTTAGGACATTTGTCAAAGTAATGACTTTTTAAAACGGTGAGAAACTTTCCCAAAATGAGGAGAAACGTGCCGTCTCAGCATAACATCCACTTCTACAGATGAGATGGAAATATAAAAGAAGCCCCGAGTCATCATAATGAGAGACCGTCTAAAAATAGGGTTTGCTTTGAAGATCTGTAATTTAGATCTGACTGAAAATGATTTTTCTTGTATCTTAGAAAAAGGCCAGACATTTCACATTCATCTCAGAAGTTTTATAAAAAAGAGAGAAAGTCAAAATTGTGAAAAGAAAACTGAAAACAGACGTTTAGAATTATTTTGGAAAAAGTCGGAAACGTGATTTGTCTTTGAGAAAAAAAGCAGAATTGATTTTGAGTTTTGAGAAACAAGTCAGAAATGTTTGGATTTTTTTGTAAAAAGTCATATTTGTTTTTGAAGTTTGAGAAAAGTCTGAATTTATTTTGAATTTTGAGAAAAAAGTCAGTTATTTTTTTGTTTTTTGTAAAAACGTAGAATTTTGAGATTCCCCAAATTCAGTTTCCTCAAAAATCACTTTTGTTTAGATCTCAAAAACATTCCACATGTCGCCCTAACCCTCTTCCGTGTAAATAATGACAACCTGATTGGAATAATTATTTTTAACAACCAAAATAATAAATAATAATAAGTAGATCTTTGGGTTTAATTGTTCAAAATAAGACTCAAAAAAACAGTCTTTATAACTTGAATTTTAATAATTGATGTGAGAGTTAATTCCCAAATTCAAGACAAAGCAATGAGGCAACCCTCGTACTGAATGAAACACGAAGTCGATATCATGGTTTACCTGGAATCAGAAGCTCATATATTTTGACAGTTTTTAACACATCTGTATTTCCCAGTCCGTCAGCACTCTGAGCTCCAGGTCTTTCACCGTCAGCGTGGAGCGGCTCTCCAGGAACTCAAACGCAGCCGAGACGTCTTCAGCACCTGGGGGTAAATAACGACAAAATGAACGTTATAGTTTACATTGGCTTCTACAAGATATGTATACTGACGAAAATAAATAATATATACCCTGCGATACGGACACTTTCTTCTGCAATTGTACTGTGCAATAACTAAATGCTATGCGGAAAGAAACCTACATTCTTATAATGCCTCAACCCCGAATATATTACTTATCCAGTGGTATAAAGTAACTACAGTAAGTACATTAACTCAAGTACGGTACTTAAGTACCATTTTGAGGTACTTGTACTTTACTTGAGTATTTCCATTGTTTGCTTCTTTGTACTTTGACTCCACTACATGTATTTAATACCTTTAGTTACTCTACAGATGTGGATGAATGATGTGAAATATAATCAAGTGTTGAATCAGACTTTAGTTCCACCTGGAGTAAATCCACCAGCTACCCTGCAGTCTACAAAGTACTTCAGACTAGCTGCACCTTCACCAGCTACCCTGCAGTCTACAAAGTACTTCAGACTAGCTGCACCTCCACCAGCTACCCTGCAGTCTACAAAGTACTTCAGACTAGCTGCTCCTCCACCAGCTACCCTGCAGTCTACAAAGTACTTCAGACTAGCTGCACCTTCACCAGCTTTGAGAACACTTTCATGATCAATCATTATAAAACATATCATATATATTATTCTGAAATGGACCAATCTGCACAACGACTACTTTCACTGTCTTTCACTATATTTAGATGAGAATACTTTCTACTTTCACTTGAGGAACATTTTGAATGAGGACTTTTACTGTGACAGAGTATTCCTACACTCTGGTACTTCTACTTTTACTCAAGTACAAGACCTGAGTACTTCTACTTTTACTCAAGTACAAGATCAGAGTACTTCTACTTTTACTCAAGTACCAGATCTGAGTACTTCTACTTTTACGCAAGTACCAGATCTGAGTACTTCTACTTTTACTCAAGAACAAGATCTGAGTACTTCTACTTTTACTCAAGATCTGAGTACTTCTACTTTTACTCAAGTACAATATCAGAGTACTTCTACTTTTACTCAAGTACCAGATCTGAGTACTTCTACTTTTACTCAAGTACCAGATCTGAGTACTTCTACTTTTACTCAAGAACAAGATCTGAGTACTTCTACTTTTACTCAAGTACAAGATCAGAGTACTTCTACTTTTACTCAAGTACCAGATCTGAGTACTTCTACTTTTACTCAAGTACCAGATCTGAGTACTTCTACTTTTACTCAAGTACAAGATCTGAGTACTTCTACTTTTACTCAAGTACAAGATCTGAGTACTTCTACTTTTACTCAAGTACAAGATCTGAGTACTTCTACTTTTACTCAAGTACCAGATCTGAGTACTTCTACTTTTACTCAAGTACCAGATCTGAGTACTTCTATTTTTACTCAAGTACCAGATCTGAGTACTTCTACTTTTACTCAAGTACAAGATCTGAGTACTTCTACTTTTACTCAAGTACAAGATCTGAGTACTTCTACTTTTACTCAAGTACAAGATCTGAGTACTTCTACTTTTACTCAAGTACCAGATCTGAGTACTTCTACTTTTACTGAAGTACAAGATCTGAGTACTTCTACTTTTACTCAAGGACAAGATCTGAGTACTTCTACTTTTACTCAAGGACAAGATCTGAGTACTTCTACTTTTACTCAAGTACCAGATCTGAGTACTTCTACTTTTACTCAAGATCTGAGTACTTCTACTTTTACTCAAGTACAATATCAGAGTACTTCTACTTTTACTCAAGTACCAGATCTGAGTACTTCTACTTTTACTCAAGTACCAGATCTGAGTACTTCTACTTTTACTCAAGAACAAGATCTGAGTACTTCTGAGTACTTCTACTTTTACTCAAGTACAAGATCTGAGTACTTCTACTTTTACTCAAGTACAAGATCAGAGTACTTCTACTTTTACTCAAGTACCAGATCTGAGTACTTCTACTTTTACTCAAGTACCAGATCTGAGTACTTCTACTTTTACTCAAGAACAAGATCTGAGTACTTCTGAGTACTTCTACTTTTACTCAAGTACAAGATCTGAGTACTTCTACTTTTACTCAAGTACCAGATCTGAGTACTTCTACTTTTACTCAAGTACAAGATCTGAATACTTCTACTTTTACTCAAGTACCAGATCTGAGTACTTCTACTTTTACTCAAGTACCAGATCTGAGTACTTCTACTTTTACTCAAGTACAGATCTGAGTACTTCTACTTTTACTCAAGGACAAGATCTGAGTACTTCTACTTTTACTCAAGTACAAGATCTGAGTACTTCTACTTTTACTCAAGTACAAGATCTGAGTACTTCTACTTTTACTCAAGTACAAGATCTGAGTACTTCTACTTTTACTCAAGTACAAGATCTGAGTACTTCTACTTTTACTCAAGTACAAGATCTGAGTACTTCTACTTTTACTCAAGTACAAGATCTGAGTACTTCTACTTTTACTCAAGTACCAAGATCTGAGTACTTCTACTTTTACTCAAGTACAAGATCTGAGTACTTCTACTTTTACTCAAGTACAAGATCTGAGTACTTCTACTTTTACTCAAGTACAAGATCTGAGTACTTCTACTTTTACTCAAGTACAAGATCTGAGTACTTCTACTTTTACTCAAGAACAAGATCTGAGTACTTCTACTTTTACTCAAGTACATGATCTGAGTACTTCTACTTTTACTCAAGGACAAGATCTGAGTACTTCTACTTTTACTCAAGTACCAGATCTGAGTACTTCTACTTTTACTCAAGTACAAGATCTGAGTACTTCTACTTTTACTCAAGGACAAGATCTGAGTACTTCTTTACTCAAGTACCAGATCTGAGTACTTCTACCCAAGTACAAGATCTGAGTACTCTACTTTTACTCAAGTACAAGATCTGAGTACTTCTACTTTTACTCAAGTACAAGATCTGAGTACTTCTACTTTTACTCAAGTACAAGATCTGAGTACTTCTACTTTTACTCAAGTACAAGATCTGAGTACTTCTACTTTTACTCAAGTACAAGATCTGAGTACTTCTACTTTTACTCAAGTACAAGATCTGAGTACTTCTACTTTTACTCAAGTACAAGATCTGAGTACTTCTACTTTTACTCAAGTACAGATCTGAGTACTTCTACTTTTACTCAAGTACAAGATCTGAGTACTTCTACTTTTACTCAAGTACAAGATCTGAGTACTTCTACTTTTACTCAAGTACAAGATCTGAGTACTTCTACTTTTACTCAAGTACAAGATCTGAGTACTTCTACTTTTACTCAAGTACAAGATCTGAGTACTTCTACTTTTACTCAAGTACAAGATCTGAGTACTTCTACTTTTACTCAAGTACAAGATCTGAGTACTTCTACTTTTACTCAAGTACAAGATCTGAGTACTTCTACTTTTACTCAAGTACAAGATCTGAGTACTTCTACTTTTACTCAAGTACAAGATCTGAGTACTTCTACTTTTACTCAAGTACCAGATCTGAGTACTTCTACTTTTACTCAAGTACAAGATCTGAGTACTTCTACTTTTACTCAAGTACCAGATCTGAGTACTTCTACTTTTACTCAAGTACAAGATCTGAGTACTTCTACTTTTACTCAAGTACAAGATCTGAGTACTTCTACTTTTACTCAAGTACAAGATCTGAGTACTTCTACTTTTACTCAAGTACAAGATCTGAGTACTTCTACTTTTACTCAAGTACAAGATCTGAGTACTTCTACTTTTACTCAAGTACCAGATCTGAGTACTTCTACTTTTACTCAAGTACAAGATCTGAGTACTTCTACTTTACTCAAGTACAAGATCTGAGTACTTCTACTTTTACTCAAGTACCAGATCTGAGTACTTCTACTTTTACTCAAGTACAAGATCTGAGTACTTCTACTTTTACTCAAGTACAAGATCTGAGTACTTCTACTTTTACTCAAGTACAAGATCTGAGTACTTCTACTTTTACTCAAGTACAAGATCTGAGTACTTCTACTTTTACTCAAGTACCAGATCTGAGTACTTCTACTTTTACTCAAGTACCAGATCTGAGTACTTCTACTTTTACTCAAGTACAAGATCTGAGTACTTCTACTTTTACTCAAGTACAAGATCTGAGTACTTCTACTTTACTCAAGTACAAGATCTGAGTACTTCTACTTTTACTCAAGTACAAGATCTGAGTACTTCTACTTTTACTCAAGTACAAGATCTGAGTACTTCTACTTTACTCAAGTACAAGATCTGAGTACTTCTACTTTTACTCAAGTACCAGATCTGAGTACTTCTACTTTTACTCAAGTACCAGATCTGAGTACTTCTACTTTTACTCAAGTACAAGATCTGAGTACTTCTACTTTTACTCAAGTACTAGATCTGAGTACTTCTACTTTTACTCAAGTACAAGATCTGAGTACTTCTACTTTTACTCAAGTACCAGATCTGAGTACTTCTACTTTTACTCAAGTACCAGATCTGAGTACTTCTACTTTTACTCAAGTACAAGATCTGAGTACTTCTACTTTTACTCAAGTACAAGATCTGAGTACTTCTACTTTTACTCAAGTACAATATCTGAGTACTTCTACTTTTACTCAAGTACAAGATCTGAGTACTTCTACTTTACTCAAGTACAAGATCTGAGTACTTCTACTTTTACTCAAGTACCAGATCTGAGTACTTCTACTTTTACTCAAGTACCAGATCTGAGTACTTCTACTTTTACTCAAGTACCAGATCTGAGTACTTCTCCCACCTCTGAAAATGACATCGTTTTATTACTTCTCAATTATTTAAATGTTAAAAATACATAAATAATGTATGTCAGATCTCCTCACCGTTCACGTGTACGATCACAGAGGACGGTTTTCTCTTCAGTCCCAGGACGGTGAGCGTCTGAACGACGGTGTCACACTCAAATGTTTCCCCCTCACCTGCAGCACTGCAAGAAAACACGATAAATACTCTCAGAAGTTATTAACACAAAACATCACGCTTTTCTTTTGACCCTTGTCTTTAATATGAGCAAGTAGGGAGTAATACTTTCTTTGTCATGTATCCAGAGACTGCAAAACCAAACGTTGCCTATGGGGCGATTCATCATCAACCCCGGGATTTAAATGTGGTTTTAATTTTAATTCTGATTATTATATCTACCAAAGATCGTACTTTAGTGAGTGACCATTTAATTTGAAATTGGAAAAGTTCACGTCAGGTTTGACACAAATAATATGTATTGTGCTACATGTTTACCTTAACCTTTGTTTATTGTTATTTAATTTAAAGGCCACCTATCATGCTATGTTTAGGCAATAGCACAGCTCTCAGATATATAAAAATATATAAAAAACATGTCTATGAAGTGTTTTGCTCAAAATACCAAACAGATCATTCTAGCCACGCCTCATATCCCTCTGTTTCACTTCCTGTTTCTAAAGTGCTGATTCGGGATAAAGCTTTAAAGAGGAGGGTCTGAGCTCATGCGGGACCCGGCAGCTACCGTCTAAACTAAATGCTGCCGTGATGAAACTCCATATCATGGATCATCAAGGATCTGAAACAGTCTGGAGCTCAAAGGCTTTCTCTCTTGCCGGTTACACCACAAGGTGAGTTCCTTTCTACTTCCTGCTTCTTCACACACATGCTCTCCAGCACAGGTTAGCTCTGAGTGTTAGCGATGCTAATGTGAACACCGACCATATTACCTCCAAAACAGTCGGGCATTGTTTCTGATAGCAACGTTTCTGATTGGGCCGTGGGTCCACATTTCAGATGTTACGTCATATCGGACGCAAATCTGGATCAGCTCCCCGTTTTTAGAGATTTGGGTATGGAGGAAAAGAGAGAGGGTTTATTTTTGTATTGATTTGATTCCTATTCTTAAATGGAGCAACTGTGATCAATTTAAGAAACCGGCTTTCCCTCCCACGATAACTAAAGTGTTTCTGTATCCCCTTTCGAAGATGGATGATAACAAGGATAAATGATTTAAATATCCCCAGTTTGTGTGAATCCACGAGTTGAGGCTCAGCGCAGCTTTAGTGTCACTTGCACATGAAAAATACAAAAAGAAATAGAAATGTTTTTTAATGTCCGCTCCTCCTCAGTGTTTCTCACCGGCAGATCAGACGGTCGGACAGGAAGCTGAAGCGCCGCCGGCTGAAGGACTTCCTGTCTCTGAATCTGAAGGAGTGCCCGTCGTCCAGATAGAGCTCTCCGTCAGCGAGACCCTGACATGGAGAAGAGGGGACACATGTTGATGTAGAAGAGACATGGAGAAGAGGGGACACATGTTGATGTAGAAGAGACATGGAGAAGAGGGGACACATGTTGATGTAGAAGAGACATGAAGAAGAGGGGACACATGTTGATGTAGAAGAGACATGAGAAGAGGGGACACATGTTGATGTAGAAGAGACATGGAGAAGAGGGGACACATGTTGATGTAGAAGAGACATGAAGAAGAGGGGACACATGTTGATGTAGAAGAGACATGGAGAAGAGGGGACACATGTTGATGTAGAAGAGACATGGAGAAGAGGGGACACATGTTGATGTAGAAGAGACATGGAGAAGAGGGGACACATGTTGATGTAGAAGAGACATGAAGAAGAGGGGACACATGTTGATGTAGAAGAGACATGAAGAAGAGGGGACACATGTTGATGTAGAAGAGACATGGAGAAGAGGGGACACATGTTGATGTAGAAGAGACATGAAGAAGAGGGGACACATGTTGATGTAGAAGAGACATGAAGAAGAGGGGACACGTGTTGATGTAGAAGAGACATGAAGAAGAGGGGACACATGTTGATGTAGAAGAGACATGGAGAAGAGGGGACACATGTTGATGTAGAAGAGACATGAAGAAGAGGGGACACATGTTGATGTAGAAGAGACATGAAGAAGAGGGGACACATGTTGATGTAGAAGAGACATGAAGAAGAGGGGACACATGTTGATGTAGAAGAGACATGAAGAAGAGGGGACACATGTTGATGTAGAAGAGACATGAAGAAGAGGGGACACATGTTGATGTAGAAGAGACATGAAGAAGAGGGGACACATGTTGATGTAGAAGAGACATGAAGAAGAGGGGACACATGTTGATGTAGAAGAGACATGAAGAAGAGGGGACACATGTTGATGTAGAAGAGACATGAAGAAGAGGGGACACATGTTGATGTAGAAGAGACATGGAGAAGAGGGGACACATGTTGATGTAGAAGAGACATGAAGAAGAGGGGACACATGTTGATGTAGAAGAGACATGAAGAAGAGGGGACACATGTTGATGTAGAAGAGACATGGAGAAGAGGGGACACATGTTGATGTAGAAGAGACATGAAGAAGAGGGGACACGTGTTGATGTAGAAGAGACATGAAGAAGAGGGGACACATGTTGATGTAGAAGAGACATGAAGAAGAGGGGACACATGTTGATGTAGAAGAGACATGAAGAAGAGGGGACACATGTTGATGTAGAAGAGACATGAAGAAGAGGGGACACATGTTGATGTAGAAGAGACATGAAGAAGAGGGGACACATGTTGATGTAGAAGAGACATGAAGAAGAGGGGACACATGTTGATGTAGAAGAGACATGAAGAAGAGGGGACACATGTTGATGTAGAAGAGACATGGAGAAGAGGGGACACATGTTGATGTAGAAGAGACATGGAGAAGAGGGGACACATGTTGATGTAGAAGAGACATGAAGAAGAGGGGACACATGTTGATGTAGAAGAGACATGGAGAAGAGGGGACACATGTTGATGTAGAAGAGACATGAAGAAGAGGGGACACGTGTTGATGTAGAAGAGACATGAAGAAGAGGGGACACGTGTTGATGTAGAAGAGACATGGAGAAGAGGGGACACATGTTGATGTAGAAGAGACATGAAGAAGAGGGGACACGTGTTGATGAAGAAGAGACATGAAGAAGAGGGGACACGTGTTGATGTAGAAGAGACATGAAGAAGAGGGGACACATGTTGATGTAGAAGAGACATGGAGAAGAGGGGACACGTGTTGATGTAGAAGAGACATGGAGAAGTGGATGTTGCACACTCGGTGACCTTCATGTGTACCTGGGGGTTGGGGGCCACAGTGATGGAGAGGGGCAGCAGCTGGAGGTCAGCGGTGCAGGAAACACGTCCTGCGGCCCTGCAGAGCACCGAGCCTCCCCGCTGGAACACAGGGACCTGAAGCACAGGGAATATATCTGAATAAATAAAGTATGTGGGGAGGATTATTTAATAATTAACTCATCATAAAAATCATTTCAATAGTGATCGTATTTAATATTTGATGCATCTTGAATTTTTTTGCATCCTTGTTGTTATTTTGCCCGTCATTTCTTACAGTGTGCTGCATGTATACAAGCATAACGTGATGTGTAGCTTTAATTTTGTATTATTATGAATTATTTGTATTTAAATGATATGTATAGACAAACACTCACTGTGTCCAGAGTGACAGGAAGAGCCAGAGTCCTTCCTCCTTTAAACTCCTCTGCAGAGTGCACGTCGAACCAAACCTGAGTCAGAAACATCGGAAATAAATCGTCCACGCCGAGGCATAATAAGTATTCATTAATATATGTACCTCGTTAGATCCGGGAAGCAAGACGTTGACTTCCTTCACTTGAGCTTCCGTGACGGGACAGGCCAGCAGCGCTCCTCCTGGGTTACAACCGAAGACGGTTAAAGTGAGAATAACGGAAGTGAAATAACTGCAGCGCAAAGTGAGCGTTAAAATGTCGTAGATCACCGATCATGAACTGGTGGTCCGCGGAGAAGGCGCTCCGCTCGGTCGGGAACTCCACCCACAGGGGCCTGCGCGGGGCGAGGGACACGCTCAGACACTTCTGGACGGCTTTCACATTGATCTGTTTGTGTTGTGAGCAGCAGACCTCACCTGAGGGGGGGCAGGCCACAGGTGTGAGCCTGGTGGAACAGGGTGTACCAGTACGGCAGCAGACAGTACCTGAGAGCACAACAACAACAACAACAACAACAACAACAACAACAACAACAACATGACGAACAGTACTTTGAGGTGGATTTTATTTAAAGGTCACTTATTATGCAAAATCCACTTCTACATCAACACGTGTCCCCTCTTCTACATCAGCATGTGTCCCCTCTTCTTCACGTCTCTTCTACATCAACATGTGTCCCCTCTTCTTCATGTCTCTTCTACATCAACATGTGTCCCCTCTTCTTCACGTCTCTTCTACATCAACATGTGTCCCCTCTTCTTCACGTCTCTTCTACATCAACATGTGTCCCCTCTTCTTCATGTCTCTTCTACATCAACATGTGTCCCCTCTTCTCCATGTCTCTTCTACATCAACATGTGTCCCCTCTTCTTCATGTCTCTTCTACATCAACATGTGTCCCCTCTTCTCCACGTCTCTTCTACATCAACATGTGTCCCCTCTTCTTCATGTCTCTTCTACATCAACATGTGTCCCCTCTTCTCCACGTCTCTTCTACATCAACATGTGTCCCCTCTTCTCCACGTCTCTTCTACATCAACATGTGTCCCCTCTTCTCCACGTCTCTTCTACATCAACATGTGTCCCCTCTTCTTCACGTCTCTTCTACATCAACATGTGTCCCCTCTTCTTCACGTCTCTTCTACATCAACATGTGTCCCCTCTTCTTCACGTCTCTTCTACATCAACATGTGTCCCCTCTTCTCCACGTCTCTTCTACATCAACATGTGTCCCCTCTTCTCCACGTCTCTTCTACATCAACATGTGTCCCCTCTTCTTCACGTCTCTTCTACATCAACATGTGTCCCCTCTTCTTCACGTCTCTTCTACATCAACATGTGTCCCCTCTTCTCCACGTCTCTTCTACATCAACATGTGTCCCCTCTTCTCCACGTCTCTTCTACATCAACATGTGTCCCCTCTTCTTCACGTCTCTTCTACATCAACATGTGTCCCCTCTTCTTCACGTCTCTTCTACATCAACATGTGTCCCCTCTTCTCCACGTCTCTTCTACATCAACATGTGTCCCCTCTTCTTCATGTCTCTTCTACATCAACATGTGTCCCCTCTTCTCCACGTCTCTTCTACATCAACATGTGTCCCCTCTTCTTCACGTCTCTTCTACATCAACATGTGTCCCCTCTTCTCCACGTCTCTTCTACATCAACATGTGTCCCCTCTTCTTCATGTCTCTTCTACATCAACATGTGTCCCCTCTTCTCCACGTCTCTTCTACATCAACATGTGTCCCCTCTTCTCCACGTCTCTTCTACATCAACATGTGTCCCCTCTTCTTCACGTCTCTTCTACATCAACATGTGTCCCCTCTTCTTCATGTCTCTTCTACATCAACATGTGTCCCCTCTTCTTCACGTCTCTTCTACATCAACATGTGTCCCCTCTTCTTCATGTCTCTTCTACATCAACATGTGTCCCCTCTTCTCCACGTCTCTTCTACATCAACATGTGTCCCCTCTTCTTCATGTCTCTTCTACATCAACATGTGTCCCCTCTTCTCCACGTCTCTTCTACATCAACATGTGTCCCCTCTTCTTCATGTCTCTTCTACATCAACATGTGTCCCCTCTTCTCCACGTCTCTTCTACATCAACATGTGTCCCCTCTTCTTCATGTCTCTTCTACATCAACATGTGTCCCCTCTTCTTCATGTCTCTTCTACATCAACATGTGTCCCCTCTTCTTCACGTCTCTTCTACATCAACATGTGTCCCCTCTTCTCCACGTCTCTTCTACATCAACATGTATCCCCTCTTCTCCACGTCTCTTCTACATCAACATGTGTCCCCTCTTCTTCACGTCTCTTCTACATCAACACATGTTGATATATCCAGAATAAGGTTCTGTATATATCTGAGACCTGTGATATATGGATGAAGAACAGTATAATAGGAGGCCTTTAACTCGTGTTTGCTCCTACACAGCATTATACACCCACGTCTCGTCTTGTTCTGATGGGGATTCTTTGTGTACCTCTGAGTGATGGCGGTGCGGATCCTATCGGTGACCTCCTGTCCGAACAGCCAAGGCTCTCGTCTCTTCATTTCCTTGGCAGAGTGACCTCTGAAGAAGGGCTGCAGCGCCGCCACCTGGTACCATCGGACCAACAGCTCTGGGTCCGGGTCCTGAACAAAACCACCGACATCAGCTGAAAAACACGGAGGGAGGAGAGTGTAAGAGGGCGGAGTGGGACCAGAGAAGAAGAGGGGACACATGTTGATGTAGAAGAGACATGAAGAAGAGGGGACACATGTTGATGTAGAAGAGACATGAAGAAGAGGGGACACATGTTGATGTAGAAGAGACATGAAGAAGAGGGGACACATGCTGATGTAGAAGAGACATGAAGAAGAGGGGACACATGTTGATGTAGAAGAGACATGGAGAAGAGGGGACACATGTTGATGTAGAAGAGACATGAAGAAGAGGGGACACATGTTGATGTAGAAGAGACATGAAGAAGAGGGGACACATGTTGATGTAGAAGAGACACGAAGAAGAGGGGACACATGTTGATGTAGAAGAGACATGAAGAAGAGGGGACACATGTTGAGATGTAGAAGAGACATGAAGAAGAGGGGACACATGTTGATGTGGAAGAGACACGAAGAAGAGGGGACACATGTTGATGTAGAAGAGACATGGAGAAGAGGGGACACATGTTGATGTGGAAGAGACATGAAGAAGAGGGGACACATGTTGATGTAGAAGAGACACGGAGAAGAGGGGACACGTGTTGATGTAGAAGAGACATGGAGAAGAGGGGACACGTGTTGATGTAGAAGAGACATGAGGAAGTGGATTTTGCACAATAGGTGACCTTTCATGAATCCACCATGAACTCACCTCCACAGAAAGCGATGCCGGCCACGCTGAGCGACAGCAGCATGGGGACGGAGACCTTCAGATAGTCCCAGCTCGCCACGTTGTCCCCGGTCCAAACTGCTCCTGCACCCCAAAGAGAAAAATCAAACTGCAGGTATCAAACCACCACGGGGACACCACATGGGAGTCAGATTAAAGTTTCCATTACTAAGAGGATGCTTCCAACCTATACCAAACACTAAAGACATCATGGACAAAGGCAAGATGAGATTATTTCAAATAAAGCCACTTCCTTTGTAACATTACATTTTAATGCATTAAAAAGCAAAGAATTAAAGCAACATCAGGAGAGATTTAGGCTGGACATGTGACCCTTTTCTTTAAAATCCCGACCAGATATCCAGAACATTACTTTTTACTCTTTGCCTTCAAAGGAGATAAAAACTGGATTATTATGATAATCTAGACCACGAGTCAAACTCAAGGCCCGGGGGCCAAATCAGGCCCTTGTTGGAATTAATTTCAGCCCGCAGGATAATTTAGATAATTTAGTAATTTATTCTACGCACGAAATTTTTATTATTATTCCGCCGGTATTTTGGCCCTCTTTTCCTCCCGCATTGAACAACGCAGAAACTCCGTTCAAACATCAAAACGTTCAGCTCGGTCGGGAATCGATGGCTCTTACTTTTCTCATTCATAACTTTCATAATTCCAGAGATACATCCCATAATGCATCACATTTTTAACATTGAAGTCAATGGAGGAAATCTTCAGACTTCAACAAATCTTCATGCGACTTCAACTGCTAACTGTTCCTACTTTCAATCAAACCTCATTCCAACTTTAAAATGTTAAACATCTTTCTGACATTATTCGTGTAAAACAACCTTTAAATCTGATGCTTACTTTTAGAGATATTAACATTTGTTCAGACCTTGTTTTAGAGGTTTTATTCACATTTTAACATTAACTAGAATGCGTGATGTCACAGCTAGAGGGTAGAAAATCTTGAAATTTTCCTTCATATATTTTTTTTAAACTGCCATAATTCCCAAACCCTACATTCCTGGGACATAATTGTTCATGATAAACGTAGGAAAACATCTCGTAGCTTGAAAAATGACAAATAATTAAACAAAATGCCTCTTGAGGGCATGAAGTGACAAAAACGTTCAACATTCCTCCATTGAAGCCCATTGTAATTTCAGGCTGATATTTCCTCACGGCAGCAGCCGCACACCTTTAGTTAAACTGCCAAAAAGGCCACATTATTAACCCGAAACTACACAAAAATTACACTTCAGATACTCAACTTCCTTGACATGCTTCACGTTTTGAAATTTCACAGATATCTGTTACGGTTCTTCCACAAAACGTTCACATGTAAGAGGTTCATATCTCATTCAGAACAATGGAGACCTGTGATCTCTGGACGCCTCGTTAGCTCAACTATAAACACCTGTGCAATGGAACACGATGATGTCATCGCTCCAACTGACATGCAGCAGACTCCAGGTGGCAGTGTGCCAACAGTCCAGCCGTGAAGACATCTACGGGACAGTTTGGAGAGTTCTCCAACTGACATGCAGCAGACTTCAACAGTCCAGCCGTGAAGACATCTACGGGACAGTTTGGAGAGTTCTCCAAATGCTGTTGCCATGGCAACACAATGCTCGCCTTGGTTTTCTCTTAACTTCAGTGAAAATACTCCAAACAGCCCAGAACTTCACAGGTTTGGTAACGATGCAGCCATCAACGCATCTAAGCGTAGTACGGGGTGTCATCAAATGCCGTTGCCATGGCGACAGACCACTCGCCATGAAACACGATGTGGCTGTAAGTCCAATCGACACGGTCCAATCGTCCCCCAATCTTCACTTGTGTTTCACCGGTCCATGCCTCAACAGCTCTACGCCAAATCTGAGATCTCACCATATGCCGTTTCCATGAAATGCATGTTTTATGGCGAGGGATGCGTATCCCTCGCCATAAAACATGATGTCGCTATAACTCCTATGAAAATGTTCAAAAAGTGGTCAAACTTCAGATGTCTGCTAACAGTCCAGCCGTGAAGACATCTACGTGACAGTTTTGAGATTTCTTCAAATGCCGTTGCCATGGCAACACAATGCTCGCCATGAAACACGGTTTTCTCATATCTTCAGTGAAACTGCTCCAAACGCCCCAAAACTTCACAGGTTTGGTAACGATGCAGCCATCAACGCACCTAAGCGTATTATGGGATATCACCAAATGCTGTTGGCATGGCGACAGATCATTCACCATCAAGTTAGTTCAAAAGTTTGTAGTTCAAATATTCTGTTGCTTTTCCAAGCCTTTTTACTTTCTTTTTTTCTCTCATCACACATTCAAGCCCCCAGTGTTCACGTATCATTTCAATCTAAATGCTTCACTTTCTTCTGACGCATTACATTTCAGCATAGCAGTTTAGCGTCAGCTTTTCAGCATAAAGCATTCCCACTAGCAATTTCTTCAGGAATTGCATTCTCTAGTTTAATGTTGTTTTTATAGGCAATCATTTAAGCTTTGTTAGTTCCAGGTTCAATATGTGCAATAAGTTCATTTCAATAAGTTCTGCTATAAACATTGAACCAGTCCGGCCCTCGACTAGCACCCATTTTTTTATTTTGTCCCACTGTGTGTTTGAGTTTGACCCCCCTGATCTAGACTTTCTAGACAAGTTGTCTTACTATTTTACTGATTGTGGTGGCTGTAATGTCCCAGCCATCATTTGTCCACTTTGTATAAAATAAATAAATATTTAAAAACATACCAAATCTCTGTGAGCCAGCGAAGAAGGAGCGAGTCAGAACGAAGGGTCGCTCTGAACCTCCGGAGCGAGTTATCAGACCGTCTGCTGTGGCCATGTGCTGAGAGTAAACAAAAATAACCAGCACGTACTTTACTAATAACTGTCAGGTAGTCAAGCTTTACACCTGTCAGATATGCAGGAGGTGAAAATGAAATGGTAGAAAATGTAACTCAAGACAGACACATTTGACAAGTGTTGGAAGGGATGGATTGAGTTTGTAAACCCGTATAGATGAGACTTCAACTAAAAACTAGATTTGTAATGTAACCTCCTGGTTCTCTGCTACACACAGTTTTGATTGTTGTTGTGTGTCTTCACTTGATGTCTCTCTCCATAGAGGCTGAGTCATCATGTTCAACACATAGCTATCTCATATTGGAAGAGCACACTCAGCATTTTCCCGACAGTTCCTCTCCCCTCTCACCTGGTAGAAGCCGTACAGGTTGTGCAGTTCCCGGTGTTCCCAGCCCCCATAATGCACTGCGTCTTTCGGCATCGTCTGCTCCGGCCCGTCAAATACAGACGGTTCGTTCATATCGTTCCACACAAACAACGAGGACGTCGATCCCTGCGTCAGAAAGAAACAAGTTTATGGCTTTCAAAAAACTCACCGAGTAAGAATATTAAACACTAATGTTTGTATCCTTTTAATGTGAGTGCTATCAATAAATAGACCTTTCATTTTGACCCAAAACATCTGGTTTATGTTGCTTCTCTTGTTACACTCACCTTGTATTTATCCAGGCCGAAACATCTGGAGTA
>CM070494.1:35691964-35749464 GCA_036324585.1 Champsocephalus esox
GTCCTCTCCTGCTGATGTTCAGGTGTATATCAGTATGTAGTGTCTCTACTTTAAAGAGTCCTCTCCTGCTGATGTCAGGTGTATATCAGTATGTAGTGTCTCTACTTTAAAGAGTCCTCTCCTGCTGATGTTCAGGTGTATATCAGTATGTAGTGTCTCTACTTTAAAGAGTCCTCTCCTGCTGATGTTCAGGTGTATATCAGTATGTAGTGTCTCTACTTTAAAGAGTCCTCTCCTGCTGATGTTCAGGTGTATATCAGTATGTAGTGTCTCTACTTTAAAGAGTCCTCTCCTGCTGATGTTCAGGTGTATATCAGTATGTAGTGTCTCTACTTTAAAGAGTCCTCTCCTGCTGATGTTCAGGTGTATATCAGTATGTAGTGTCTCTACTTTAAAGAGTCCTCTCCTGCTGATGTTCAGGTGTATATCAGTATGTAGTGTCTCTACTTTAAAGAGTCCTCTCCTGCTGATGTTCAGGTGTATATCAGTATGTAGTGTCTCTACTTTAAAGAGTCCTCTCCTGCTGATGTTCAGGTGTATATCAGTATGTAGTGTCTCTACTTTAAAGAGTCCTCTCCTGCTGATGTTCAGGTGTATATCACGCCTATCACGTACAATGTGTTGGAGCGCTAGCCAATAGGAGTGCAAGTGTTACATGGTGACGTCACTATGTTCCGGAGGTGAACAACGGAGTCCAATGGAGGCGTTTCAAAACTAAGTTCGAAACTATCATGTTTGACTTCTGTCCCTCTAACTTTTGGGAATAAGTAAGCAGCTCCTGGAAAACGAAACTTTGACAATCATACGGGGAGACACTATATAAGACTTTCGATGGAACAGGACCTACCTGGTGGTCAGATGGGCTGTAATGGACGTTCACAAAGGTTTCGGATGCGTTGAGCCAGAACACGCCCAGGGTCCTGTCCTCTTTGTGGGCCAGGACCAGCGGCACGGAGCCGTAGAGGCCGAGGCGGGACTGCAGGTCGTACGCAAACACGTCCAAGTTAAACAGCCGGTAAGCATCTCCATCTCTGGGGACGAAAACAATGACCCAACATGTGGAGGTTGTGATGGAAACGTCTGAAGCAATGGAGACTCGGAGAGACACGAGGAGGGCAGGAACTTTGATGGCAAACACTGACTGTTGGGAGAATACTGAGTGTCCTCTTCCAACATGAGAGTAGCATGCTAACAAAGCTATCCCAACTGTAGCTGTGAACATGACAGGATGTGTGATGACCTAGAAGAGCATCAGGACTGCTTGAGGCAGATGATAGCTATGTGATGAACATGATGACTCAGCCTCTATGGAGAGAGACATCAAGCATGCTCATTTCTGACGTGGAGCTAATCTGAAGTAAACATTGATACTGCTTTCTGTTCCTCCATCTTGTGACGGTGTGACTCCCTCTCTTGATATCAGCATGTGAAGGACACTGCTCAGGAACTAGCTGATGCTCTGTATGTGATGACTACTTCCATTCTGGAGAGGATCACAGACACATGGATCCTGAGGTGAAGCTCAAGCCGGGGACGAGGGATATTTTTCTACATGATGGTTTATTTGGAGCTCAAGGTCACAGGCCTGTGCTCAGTGAGGGCAGTACAAACTGATAAACAGGTACATTCTTAGCTTAAAGGTGGGGTGGGTAAGAATGGAGAAACCAGCTCGAGTGCGCTAGAATTTGAAAGTACGCAGCCAAACAAAATCTGCCCCTTTCCTTCAGACTTCCTCACAGAGCCCCTCCTCCAACACACAGGAACGCGCACATGACCAATGAGGGCACGAGATAAGTGTGTGCCCAGATGGAAGGCTGACAGGCAGGTAGGCCAACCAGTTACTTTAGCCGGGCCGAGGCAGATGATTGGTCGTGCTTTTTACAGTGCCACGGCTTCCACAAATGACATTTTTTTATGTATTTATTGTCAAAGCATTTCATGTATTCATTGCTATCGGGATGTTAAGAGCATTCCATGGAATATAACAAAGTGTTTCTGAAGTGAATTACCTACCCCACCTTTAACTTCTTATATATATTTGTATTACATTTCTGATCGTCCATTTTACTTGCACCTCCTTTGTTTATATTAATGTTTTTTTATTTCATCTTTTTATCCAAATTCTTAACTTCTTAAGCTGATATCAATATTGTACTTTACTTCCTTTGTTTGTACACATATATTTATTTTTTATTGCAGATTCTTAGCTTAAAGGTAGGGTAGGTAAGAATGGAGAAACCAGCTCGAGATCGCTAGAATTTGAAAACACACAACCGGAGAAAATCTGCCCCTTCCTTCAGACTTCCTCACAGAGCCCCTCCTCCAACACACACGAACGCGCACATGACCAACGAGGGCACGAGATAAGTTTGTGCCCCGATGGAAGTCTGACAGGCAGGTAGGCCGTCCAATCCGTTTAGCCGGCTCAGATGATTGGTCGTGCTTTTTACAGCGCCACGGCTTCTACGGATGATATTTTTTGTTATGGATTTTTTATCAAAGCACTTCAGATATTCATTGCTATCGGGATGTTAAGAGCATTCCATGGAATATAACAAAAAGGGTATCTCGAGCCGGTTTCTCAAACTTACCTACCCCACCTTTAACTTCTTATGTCTATATATTTACGTTTAATTGAATTATTATTATTTTTTGTATTCATTTTAAAATGACACCCAATAAAAAAACCTAAAAAAATAAGAAAAACATTTAAAATCCCAGTTTAAATAAATAAATAAATATCTAAAGAATGGGCCGAGGAACATATTTCCCCAACACAGCTTGCACCATAATCACAGATCTTTTTCTTGATACTCACCGGGTGTCTCTGAGCTGGAGGCCGTCGGCGTGCTCCGGCAGCCCGAACACGTGAGAGAAGCCGTGCAGAGAGAGATCAGAACCAACGCTGCTCGGACCTGCAGAGGAACAGAAGCACTTTCATCCGATTCGTGCCCCTCCAGATGGGCATGGGGGTTTTGCAGCAGGCGAGAAAAACTAATATCGATAATGTTCAATGCTCAAAAATGTATTTTAAAGTAGAAAACACACACGTTACAACTTACAACAATCAGGGTTTTTTATGCGTCAGCTTTGTAGAGTAGATTTAATATGTGTTGTAGAGCTCTAACAATACATCAAACGGCGATTTGTATCATTATTGAATTAATCATAAACCACATTTTAAGCAAAACTGTTAGAAAAGTCCTGTTTTCAGCCTCTAAAATATGGAGTGTTCACCCTGAATGGCTGTTTTTGTATTAAATGATGTCTATACATTTGTTAAGAAAGATGTTACATCAATGTGGTTACTATAGTTTGAATATGTATTTAATGCATACATGACAATAGGGTTGAAATGAATCCAATCTGTTTAAAAACGATTTATTTTAACAGAAACATATATCGGAGAAATAAAACTATTCCTCTCCAGTTTAATGCATTAAGGGAATATGCTGTTGTTTATTTATTTATAATTTCTTGCCATGTTTTATGTATTTGTACATTGTTTAAAGCAACGTCTTTTTAAACATTGTAATTATTGTTTGTCTTTACGCCTCCCAGCATAATCCTCCTTTCACACAGTTCTATTTATAAACTGACAATAAAATAATGACACCTTTAATGTTGAATATCTGACAAGTCCATCTTATAAAATAGCGGAAACAAACCATTAGCTTTGACATCCACGAACTGCCTGAACGTCTCTTTCCATAATGTGTCCTCTTGCGACTGTCAGAGGAAGAAAGCAGATAAATAAATGCATTTACAGACCGTTAAAGGCTTGAAGTAGAAGTTATATTACACTGTAGTTTAAATCACGTGTGTCAAACTCAAACACACAGTGGGCCAATATTTAAAAATGGGTGCTAGTGGAGGGCCGGACTGGTTCAATGTTTATAGCAGAACGTATTAAATGAACTTACTGCACATATTAAACCTGGAACTAACAAAGCTTCAATGATTGCCTATAAAAACATCATTAAATAATCAGCTGCATTCATTTCTCACGGCTCTATCTGCAGCTTCTCCAGAGTCACTTCTTACGAGTACATTTCCCCACAGGCCAACAACAGCTTCAACAAAACTATCCCCTCAGAGAGAAACCAAACATGCCCTGCTGTCGTGAGAGAGGAAGTGCAGAAGGAAGCATCCATTGAACTCAGTGTGCTGCTCTGAGATGCTAGCTCAGATACTTGGCGTCTCATCTCGGGTGCAGGTCATCAATGTTTGGGCTCAGGCTCTGAGCGGAGGAGACCCTCAGGATGGAGGGAAGGTGTGAGAGCAATATACCGGCAGGCCAGATCTAATAGTGATTAGAAATGATCCTGCGGGCCGAAATTAAATCCACCACGGCCCTGATTTGGCCCCCGGGCCTCGAGTTTGACACATGTGGTTTAAACTGTTAGTATGGTATTACCTCACTGCCATGAGAAGAGGCTCTGAGGAAAAAGACACAAATCTAATTTAATTCACCTTTACATGTGCTTACATGTGTCCCATTTGCCTGATAAAGAAGACATGTATAAAGAAATGTATGGATAAAATAATGCAGCGATAAGTACGTTTGGGTGTATCTTCCAGTTTCCAGTACACTACCTTGCCTCACACCCTCGCCTTGTTGGATCCTGCAGCGTCTCGAACCACAGTTTGCTCCTGGAGTTGAACGTAACCATCACTTTGTCCTCACACAGGATCTCCAGGCGGAAAGGGAAATGCCAAACGCAGATCTGGTGACGCCCTGAAGACCAGGAGAGAGAGACACACAGCTTCGACCGCCTCTCCACTCTCAACCTGCAAGAGGAAGGGAGAAACTAAGAACACTGCAGCCATGTGGAGATGGAAACTGTCCTGAAGGAGCCATTTATTGTTGGCATGTTATATGGTTGAGTTTGAATATACTGTGCAGTATTATTTTGACATTTAAAATATGTAGTGCCTCTACTTTAAAGAGTCCTCTCCTGCTGATGTTCAGGTGTATATCAGTATGTAGTGCCTCTACTTTAAAGAGTCCTCTCCTGCTGATGTTCAGGTGTATATCAGTATGTAGTGTCTCTACTTTAAAGAGTCCTCTCCTGATGATGTTCAGGTGTATATCAGTATGTAGTGTCTCTACTTTAAAGAGTCCTCTCCTGCTGATGTTCAGGTGTATATCAGTATGTAGTGTCTCTACTTTAAAGAGTCCTCTCCTGCTGATGTTCAGGTGTATATCAGTATGTAGTGTCTCTACTTTAAAGAGTCCTCTCCTGCTGATGTTCAGGTGTATATCAGTATGTAGTGCCTCTACTTTAAAGAGTCCTCTCCTGCTGATGTTCAGGTGTATATCAGTATGTAGTGCCTCTACTTTAAAGAGTCCTCTCCTGATGATGTTCAGGTGTATATCAGTATGTAGTGTCTCTACTTTAAAGAGTCCTCTCCTGCTGATGTTCAGGTGTATATCAGTATGTAGTGCCTCTACTTTAAAGAGTCCTCTCCTGCTGATGTTCAGGTGTATATCAGTATGTAGTGTCTCTACTTTAAAGAGTCCTCTCCTGCTGATGTTCAGGTGTATATCAGTACGTAGTGTCTCTACTTTAAAGAGTCCTCTCCTGCTGATGTTCAGGTGTATATCAGCATGTAGTGTCTCTACTTTAAAGAGTTCTC
This sequence comes from Champsocephalus esox, assembly GCA_036324585.1. Lineage (NCBI taxonomy): Eukaryota > Metazoa > Chordata > Actinopteri > Perciformes > Channichthyidae > Champsocephalus > Champsocephalus esox. The sequence goes on from CM070494.1 coordinate 35,697,605, forward strand.
TCCTGCTGATGTTCAGGTGTATATCAGCATGTAGTGTCTCTACTTTAAAGAGTCCTCTCCTGCTGATGTTCAGGTGTATATCAGTATGTAGTGTCTCTACTTTAAAGAGTTCTCTCCTGCTGATGTTCAGGTGTATATCAGCATGTAGTGTCTCTACTTTAAAGAGTCCTCTCCTGCTGATGTTCAGGTGTATATCAGTATGTAGTGTCTCTACTTTAAAGAACAAAGGATTCCAATAGCAAACCCCAACAACGTAATAGGGCCCCTTTAATGGGCAAAGAAGAAGTGGAGAGGACTTTTAGATAATATTGCTTGTGTAGCTGGAAATGATAATGGAGGCGTGACTCAGATCTTACTGTTCACACTGCAGCTCCCCTGTAATCACATCTGGAACTCTGTAGCGAGCTTTAATGGGCTCCATCTCATCGATTAGTATCCTCACAGTGTCGTTTTTGCACGGTGACACAGAAAGAAGCAGTTTGGTCTGTGAAAAGGACAAAGAAAGTATTTTATTCAGAATTTAAAAGGGCAGTTTAGTTGTTATGGAACCGCTGATGTGCACTAACACAGCATAAAAATACCTGTTACTTGTTATTTATGTTTCTAATATGACAATTTTGAAATAGTATCAAAGATAAATAAAGAGAAGTATCATCATGGTTGTGTTCAGACCTGTGTGTCCGGTTCCAACAGTTCGAAGCGAGCCCCCGTCTCCGTCAGCACCAAGGTGTCCAACAGAGCTCGATGCTGCAGGTTGGGGCCCTCCATCTGGCGCCTAGGAAGTGAAAACAAGAAATTAAATCACAATGCATCCAAAAAACAGGGTATTGAGGAGGCTCGAAGTTCTGCAGAATACACTTAACTGTTGGCGATTAAAGTCATTTGCAAATACAACTTATATAAAATGGCAGAAGTGGAAATTAAGAAAGTATATTTTAACCCCAGGGTGGAAAAGCATGAGCTAAATCAGTTTTAAAGGGGACCTATCATGCAAAATGCACTTTTTGATGTCTTCTCTACATCACCACGTGTCCCCGGTGCGTCGGGGAACTCACGCAGCGCCAGGAAATAAAACCCTCTCTCTTTTCCTCCGTACCCAAATCTCTAAAAACGGGGAACAACGGAGCTGATCCAGATTTGCGTCCGATATGACGTAACATCTGAAATGTGGACCCACGGCCCAATCAGAAACGTCGCTATCAGAAACAATGCCTGACTGTTTTGGACGTAATATGGTCGGTGTTTACATTAGCATCGCTAACACTCAGAGCTAACCTGCACTGGAGAGCATGTGTGTGAAGAAGCAGGAAGTAGAAAGGAACTCACCTTGTGGTATAACAAGAGAGAAAGCCTTTGAGCTCCAGACTGTTTCAGATCCTTGATGATCCATGATATGGCGTTTCATCACGGCAGCATTTAGTTTAGACGGTAGCTGCCGGGTCCCGCATGAGCTCAGACCCCTCTTTTTTATTTGTTATCAATATTTATTTTTTAAAAAGCTTTATCCCGAATCAGCACTTTTGAAACAGGAAGTGAAACAGAGGGATATGAGGCGTGGCTAGAACGATCTGTTTGGTGTTTTGAGCAAAACACTTCATAGACATGTTTTTATATATTTATATACCTGAGACCTGTGCTGTTGCCTACAAATAGCATGATAGGTGACCTTTAATACTTATAATCCAACAGTTTAATGTATCTTATATTATTATCAAATGGGCCATTTACATTTACACTGTTGTATTGCATCTGAATTATTTCCCCAGCTCTGTATAATAGATATGAAATGCCAAAAGTACCTGTAGAAAGCAACATCGCCACTCTTCTTGAACTTTTCTTTCCCTTCATCATCAGGGATAACACTGAGGAGCAAGCAGAAAGAGAGAAAACACAACATCACAAACCTTATTTTCTATAATATAAATATAAAAACATGTATGTTGTAATTAAACGTATGGGTTACTATGTACTGTACTGGAGTTCATAAACATACAACTTAATATGCATATTTGTGTTTATGTCTGTGTTTCATTATTTCCTGTCGTGCGGGTTGATTTGCCACAACAACAACCCTCTTAAAGAATGCTGTAGGTACCCCGTCGAGAAATGCACCCCCTGGCCTGCCGTAAAAAGCACACCCCCAAAAAAGATGCTTCTATTAATCCCACCCTCACGCACTTGATGTAAAAATAAACAATACATTGACAAGCACAAGTATACAGACAGGACGTCACAATGAAATAAAAACATATATTAAATAAAAAATGAACTGAAAAATAAGTGAGGAACGACCCAACCATCAAAAAGACAACATCGAATAGCGGACTATACGTTCAAATGCGCGTTCCCGTGTCAGGGGGTGCATTTCACGACGGGGTGCATCATTTGACACAACACCTGTTCCACGCATGAAGTGGAGAAGTTACACAGTCCTGCCGAGATCTCCCAGTGAGATGCATGTGAAACTTCCCATGGTAACATCAACTGGTCCAATGCAGTGTTTCTCAAACTTTTTCATACCAAGGACCACTTAACCAATAAAAAAACACTCGCGGACCACCTAACTCCACACATATCCAAAAACACATCGTTTTTTACAAATCGCCTGAAAATGGTACAAACAAGTGGCCACATGTGTGATGAAGGTGTTGCGCTGGGCTATATCCTGCAATCGAAAGTGAAACTTAAGCTCGCTCCATTGCGGAGATGTTCCCGCGAGAGTGCGGAAAACTTAAATGTATTTATTTATTTCAAATGTGAAATGTTACCAATATACTCACGGACCACTAGGGGGCGCTCACGGACACTTTGAGAAGCACTGGTCTAATGGGATCGTCTGTGTTTACACCGTTAACGTCTACTCGTTCTGTTATTTTGTTTGTGAAAAATACTGCAAGTTCTTCACACTTGTCATTGGAAGACTGTGGTGGGGAGGGGGCTTTGTTTAGCATCTGATCAATGGTGGAAAATAACACCTTAGCATTTCTCCCATTTCCCGTGAGAGTTTTAGAGAAATGGTGGTCTCTCCTTGCAGCAATCTTTGACTCAAGTTTCCTTATCAGTACTAAACCAGAATTAAATTATACCTCCTTTGAAAGCCTCGTTTTTAGTCTTACGCATCCGACCTGGAAAACTTAACGCCCACATAAAATCAATTTCAAGGACCGCCTACTTCCATCTACGTAACATTGCAAAGATCAGGCATATCTCGCCTCAAGACGATGCAGAGAAACTAGTCCATGCATTTGTTACTTCTAGGCTGGATTATTGTAACTCTTTATTATCAGGGAGTACCAAGAAGTCAGTCAAGTCGCTTCAGCTGATTCAAAATGCTGCAGCTCGTGTACTAACCAGAGTTAGGAAAAGGGACCACATTACTCCTGTTCTGGCTGCCTTACACTGGCTCCCTATAGAACACAGGATAGAATTTAAAATTCTTCTTCTCGCCTACAAAGCCCTTAATGGGCAGGCGCCATCTTACCTTAAAGAACTCATTATACCCTACTGTCCTACTAGGGCATTGCGTTCCAAGAATGCAGGGTTGTTGGTTGTTCCCAGAGTCTCTAAAAGTACAATGGGAGCCAGAGCCTTTTCTTATCAAGCTCCACATTTGTGGAATCAGCTTCCAGTTTGTGTTCGGGCGGCAGACACCCTATCCGTTTCTAAGAGTGCGCTTAAGACCTTCCTTTTTGATAAAGCTTATAGTTAGGGCTGATTAGATTCAGCCCCTAGTTTTGCTGATATAGGCTTAGTTTGTCGGGGGACATCTTACTTCTTCCTTCTCTCTGTCTATACCTGTGTACTCTCATGTTCCCATTAACCCAGCTTCCCCAAATGTCTTTCTTTTTGGGTGTCTATATACGCTGGGATCCGGAGTCATGGATGATCCTGTTGCGGATCCTGAGTCCTGGATCGCGAGCGCTGGATCTTGAGTCGTGGCTGTGGTCCTGGATCATCGGTCCTGGATGGATATCCTCGTGGATTCATCTTCCTATTATACACACATGCATTTCCAAACATTTGGACTACCTATGTTGCAAATGTATTATCTTTTCAATTTACACACGGCATCTATTGCACGTCTGTCCGTCCTGGGAGAGGGATCCCTCCTCTGCTGCTCTCCCTGAGGTTTCTCCCGTGTTCCCTTTAAACTGGGTTTTCTCGGAAGTTTTTCCTTGTACGATGTGAGGGTCTAAGGACAGAGGGTCTAAGGACAAGAGGGTCTGAGGACAGAGGGTCTAAGGACAGAGGGTGTCGTATTGTCATACTGATAATTTGTACACACTGTGAAGTCCACTGAGACAAATGTAACATTTGTGATATTGGGCTATATAAATAAACATTGATTGATTGATCGCTAAGCGTGTTGCTTTGTTGTGAGCATAGACTGCATATATAAAGGCACTGGATGCATGTGAGAAAGTCAAAGGACAGAAACGAAAGTAACCTGCAGAGAGAGTTGTTTACCTAACAATGGGTCGGCTCACTTCCGCCATGTGGAGCAGCAGAAAGAAGGAACAGCTGTTCACACTCGGGTTAATCTTCTGATTTGAGCAATAACTACATTATTATTCTGCCTGAACTCCCCTCGACTTTGACAGGGGGTGAAATCGTGGCAGCAGCGATCATCACAGAGGAAATGAGGTGTGGGGGGGGGGAATTGGTACTTCCGGTTTGAATTTCCAAATTAAAACTTCAATTTTCTTCTCCTATTCATACTACTGACATTTTTTACTTCACTACATAATTTAAAGCTTTAGTATACTTTGCTGATTTATGGGTTATGAATGCAAAATAGAAATTAGCTTCTAAGCTACTCATTAATATATAATAATATACATTTTACCAAATGTTTCGAGGGGATGAACACATTAATGCATCAATCAAGAAATAAGTGTTTTCTTTTTGCGATTACTTTTACTCTTAACACTTTGAGTAGATTGTCCTAATCATACTTAAATACTTCTACGTGTTCTAAAACCTGATGTATTTGCCAAATTGTTCTATAAATAAAATTAAAGTTGTCAGTTATTCAAACTTAAAGGTAGGCCTACCATGGGGTCAGATATAATTCTCCAAAGCGGGGTTCGTTTAGCATCAAACACTTGAAATAACTAAAGGACGAGTACACAAAGGAAGTAGAAAGAAAGTGAGGTCAAAGAAAACTATTTCTGCTAAAAAGTTAGCAATGATTGAGAGTCAGAGCTAAACATTTCAGATGTGTGTATCTCACACTTTAATTAATGTTCCTTTGTTATTATCTTTGCTTTTAAATGAGTGTTTTTAAATGCCATTTTATAATGTGTTTCGTAATGTCTTTCGTTTTGTAAAGCACTTTGAATTGCCTTGAGTTGAAAGGTGCTATAATATAAACAAACTTGCCTTACTCTTTCCGAGTGTTCTGGCGCCATCTCGCGGTGACTCCGTGAACTACACCCCGGATTTGGAGGCGGATACGAGCCTGTTATTGATGCTCCACACAGATGAAGATGCCAGATGCACAGACGCATCAGTTATCATGTTTTCTGCTTTTTGCATTAGTTTTCCGCCTCGGTTCAGCGGCGGAGGTGTCCGTGTGGAACGTGGAGATCAACTCGGTGAGTGTTACACCCTTTAGCATCTAAATGTCAACCGTTATTACCTAAAAGACTGGCGTGGTAACTGTGCAATTGCAGCTGTTAGCATGTCGTGCTAACTTTGCATTAGCAGCTGTTAGCATGTCGTGCTAACTCTACATTGGCAGATGTTTCGCAAGTCGTGCTAAATCTACATTAGCAGCTGTTAGCATGTCATGCTAAGTCTACATTAGCAGCTGTTCGCCTGTCGTGCTAACTGTACATTAGCAACTGTTAGCATGTCGTGCTAAATCTTAATCAGCAGCTGGTAAGATAATATAAGATAAGATAACACTTTAATCATCATCATGAAGTTATTGTGCAAGTTACAAAACATTCAATAAACAAAATAATAATAATGTGATGTACTATGTAATACTAAATCCTGCTTTTACTTGGTCACCTAAAACATTCTCTGCAACATATAGCTTATTGGAATTATTTATTTCTGACATGTATATAGTTTACTTCATTTGCATTACTTGCACATTGGTCTTGCAACATAACCTGCACTATTAAGAACTAATAAGTCAACTTAAATATGTTGTTCTTATTGCAAGTGATTAGTGTGATATACAACAACTTTTTCGCATATTTTCCTCAAAGTGTGCAGCCCTATTATTACTTTCCTCAGTTAAAGTGTTCATCCTCCCTCACACTATATAACAGAGTATTATTCAGTCGGTGTGAGATGTCTCTCCCGCTGCACCCTGTCCCTGACGGCGTGTTGTTTGACCTGAAGTGGCTCCATGTCACCTGACTGCTGTGTGTTTGTTTTCAGACACAGGATGCAGTGTTTCGAAAGACGCTGTACGCCAACACCACCATTTTCATGAAGTGTGAGTATTTAGTAGGGATGGGAATTTGAAAGCAAATGTATATTCCAATATTCGACCCCCAAAAAAAACACGATTAACCGAAGTTTTAAAAAACTAAAAAACAATTGGGAATTTTTTTCCAAATACATTTTTTTCATTTGGAAAAATAAATACATGTTCAAATAATTATAGAAACTAAGTCGAATGTGTCAAATGTATTGAACTGGTGATCACAGTTTGATCAGTTGACAGCTATAGGCCTACAGCTTTCATGCTTAAAACATAACTTGGTTTTTAAATGAAGGAGGGATCAAACACGAACAACATCACGGGTTCGGGTAACGTAACCCGTGACAACAGGGATCAACAACCTGTAACAGGGCCTGTGCGCAGAATGCAGATATTCAATACTCATTCTTGTTCCAGAATATGAGCATGTCTACTGAGGGGAGAGGCGATTCACAATCAGGCCAGCTGTAGAGAAGACCCTCTCAGCTGGAATGTGGGCATAAGATGAGGTTTGAGTCTGCGTGGTCTGCGAGTAGGGAGGGGCAGCAGCCGTAGCATTAGCTAGAACCAGCTAGATCTGATGGATTTGGACATAAACGTGAGTGAAGTATAACCGGACACGAGAGAGAGATCAGTACCTGCAGCTCTGCCCGCTGTGAGGGACCGGTGAGCGGAGCAAAACACACCTTTAGACCGAACACACTCAGCTATGGCACTGTCGTATACAGTAAATTATTCCATTTGATAATATGTAATCAACTTAGGCACCCCTCCCAAAGAAAGAAATATTCTCATAATTTCGAATATTCGATTAATCGTTCCCATCCCTAGTATTTAGAAGTCTCCTTTTTATTGTTACTAACGGGATTGGGACATTGAATGGTTTATGGCACGGAGCAGGCGCCACTTCCCCAGGCTACTTCCTGCCTCGTTTGCATCCACCCTTATATAAATATTAAAGATTTAAAAATGATATTTCGTCAGCAGTAGAACATTTACTCTAACGGGACATATGTATGTTGTAGTATTCTGTGAGAATGTAAGGTTATTGTATATTTGTTGTTGTTGTTGTTGTGTTTTTTCAACCATTTGACTCTGTAGCACTTTGAGTTTTGTTTGCTCAAATGAAAAGTGCGCTTATAAATAAAATGGATTATTATTGTTAAGGTGAGGGCCGTAGAAAATGTCTGTTTAACATTAATGAAGCTTTAACGGTACGTCCACACGGCGGCGTGCGTTGAAGCTTGCCGATGGGCGTGTCTGGAGCGCGACCGACAACCAATCAAATTAATCTCCCGCCCCGGACACACAAGCACGCGGTTTGATTGGCTAGAGCTTGTACTGGCTATGATTTGATTGGCTGACGCATCCGTCGAAGCTTGAAAAGTTGAATCCTTTTTTTATTTTAATTTTTTTAAAACAATTATATCAAATACAGAATAAGGCATATAGACATCAATGTTCAACATATACATTCCAACAAATAAACAGGGCATTTGAACAGAAAGAAGAAGAAGAAAAAACAAATAGAAAAAAGAAAACACAAGAGGTCATTCAGAAATGAAAGTGCTAAGAAACTTGTAAAATTCTTTGAAAAGTCAAACTTTTCTCAACTTTGAAGCGAGCTACGGCAAAGCGACGCGACGGAACCACAATGCAGTTCGGCAAAGCGTGACGTCACCCCATTGAGTGAATGGGAAGCTGCGTTGAAGCTTCAACGCACGCTGCCGTGTGGACGGGCCGTCTGTCAGGTTGAATTTATGATGGTCTATACAATTAAATCCTGTACAGTTGGCCAATATCCCATCATTTATTACCGTGAACAAAATCAGTATTTACGACAATGTTTAACCAATAAAACATTTCAAAAATAGATTCTCGTGACTCAGTTTAGCCGAGTAAACATTTCAAATTAAGGTTTTAGCCTTAGGATTTATTTTTTAAACGGTGATGAAGTCATAAAATATAACACAGACATTTAAAGCGTTATTCAGAAACCTCAATTAAAACTTGAAATGTAATTAAATAATGTTTTCGATACAGCCCTTTTAGATAGGAGTCAGAACCCTCCCCAGACATCATTGAGAAATCCACAATGAGGGAGAGATATTATTTCTACTCCCACTCTAGCATAAAATAGACCAGCATGCAACATGACGTAGGGAAATAGCCAAAGTCCCCTTTTGAAATAGAGCTCAATGTGGGACGCTGGGTGAAAGTCTGGACATACAAAGTAAATTTGACCGCACAAAGTCTCTCCTGAACGATCTGGAACAGCTGGTGTGATATATGGCTTTATTACACCGTCTTATAACCCCGTTCTCCACGCTGTGACTTACTCTCTGTCCTCTCGCTTCAGTCCAGGGTGACACGGCGTCATGTGATAAAAACCTGGCCTTCAACATCAGCTGGTACCTGCGCTCCTCTGTCTGCTACAACGAGGTCTTCAACACGCCGGTGAGTATTACTTAAAGTCGCTTTGTTTTGTCATGGATGTGACAAACACGGGTACTGAAGACAAGGGAGATAGATAAGTGGTTTCGTATATATTTTGCAAGACAAAAAAATACATATTCATGGCAGCAATTTCCATTACACAAAAGTGTGTGTGTGTGTGTGTGTGTGTGTGTGTGTGTGTGTGTGTGTGTGTGTGTGTGTGTGTTCTATAAATAAATAATAAAGGGTCTTCTTCAAAAGAGATGAAACAATCGATCTAGTTCTCTCAGATGTTATGAGTTCTCACTGGTGAAGGAGTATACTGGGTTCAATTCAAAGTATTCGGAGTACCAGTCTGACTTCTCTATTGACCGTGAACCATTGAAGCAAATAAAAAAAGGACATAAAACTATATTTACAAAATGGTGCTTGCCGTTTTATTACTCCACACATTTCATTTTTCTGAAGTTCCTGTGCTCTCCTTCCTGCAGGACAACAAGGCGATGAACATGTTCGACATGGATCACATGTTGAAGGAGGACTGGAGCGGCTTCTACAGCCACGGCTACATGTACTTTGAGAACTGCTCCTCCCTCTTCTTACCAAAGGTTTGGGACCACAGCACACTTTAAGTCTCACTTTGCAAACGGAGTCATCAGGATGTGCTCACAGGACGTCTGCCCTCCCTGTGTATCAGCGCGGAGGTTGTTCAATGCGGGTATCAAAGTATTTCAATTATTTTGCTACATGCATTTTATTGTAGACTTTAAAAGAAAAGCCCTAAAGGTCCCCTATTATACTGTTCTTCATCAATATATCACAGGTCTCAGATATATCCAGTGCCTGTCTCTGATTGGCTGAAACACCAAACAGATCATTGCAGCATTACCCATAATCCCCTCTGTTTCAGCCCTGTTTCCAAAGTGCTGATTCTCTGTCTGTTACTTCAGATGAAAACAAGGAGCCCCTCCCCACGCCCCTCTGAGAGACATTTGGTTACAAAGAACTCAATGGAGCTCTAGAGGAGATTCAGGTGATAAGGGGGGGGGGTACCTTGTTGCTGATTGGCTAATGGTTACACAAGACAACACATCGTTATGACATCATCAAGTGGCCAAAATCTGATCAGCTCATTTTCAGACAGGTTTTTATAGAAATGGATCAAAAAGAGAGAGAATCTTTGTTCCTGAACCTTTCAGAGTCTCTTTCCTGCAAAGTACATCTTATTATCTTATACTAACAGAACTACACCATAATTGTGTACAGCGCCCATAAACTATGGCCTCCCCAAAATCAAGTTGAACTGCCCCAGCCCCAGTAAAAACCAAATGTTAAATGTTCTTTTTTTTAAATAATGGTTTTAGTGTGCAATTATAGGTTTTAATTTTGTATTTGTGTTAATTTAAAATAAATCAAACTCCCAAAAAACGTATATACAGCTTTTATTAACATTGGAATTTACTGTGTAAGCGGCCGCGGGGGGGAGAGCTTTAGAGAGCTCTCTCCTGAAAGATTGAGAGGCTCTGATAACCTCAGCTCAGTGAGGTAAAGGCACACCTTTATATGATCATTATAGTTATACAAAAATAAGAGAATAGATGGAAAACAGGTATAAAATACTATATGATAGTACAACAAAAAAAAGGGGAGTGATTTGTAAAATATCCATAAAGAAAAATAAATCTACTTACAGTTCTGTTTCATCTGGGTGTTGAGAGATGTATCCATATCCTATGTTGCTGTCCAGATTGATGCTTTTAACTTCAATATTAAAAAATAATCTTCCTTAGGGAGCATGCCCCCGGACCCCCCTAGAGGAGGTGAGGTCCCCCCCACTTAAATCATGTTCACATGGATAGGACACTAAATACAGTTGCACACATCTTGTGTCCATATCTTTCTGTTTTGGTGGTCATGCCACAACCGTGCACACACGAGTCATAGTGAGTGTCTGCATTTGAGGGGCAGCAAATTGGTCAGGGCCGGCCCTGCATGGTTATGTATAAAAGACAAGAAAAGTGGATTTTGCATAATAGGTGACAGCTTTCATTTTGAAATTCACTTTAAGTTGCTAACGGTGAAGTAGGTGTTGTTTAAGTAAAGTGAAACTGTAATTAAGAGACAGTCCCTTAACCTATATTTGACTTTGTTTGTGTGGAAGGTCATTTACTTTGATCTAAAATGTATCGTGCATTTCCTTTTAGAAAAGAGCCGAAGCATCTGCAGTGGACGGAAGTGGAGATTCTGCAATATAGTTGTGCGAACATTTGAAAAACAATCATTAATGTAATCATATTTCTCTATCGTCTCACCCAGGTGTATTACCCCGACTTCAACCCACACCAGCCCCTCACCAGCCCCAAGGTGAGTCGCCCTCGCAGGGCAAGTGCATTGAACACTATAGAGCACAATGTATACAATCTTTATCTGTGTCTGAATGTTACGGCCCGTCTACACTACAGGCATCAAAACATCTTGAAGCTGGGCGTGTCTGAGGCTTGGCGATTTCTCGCGCCCAACAACCAATCACATGAATCTCCCGCCCCCGGCATACAAAGCAATAGCGATGTTAAAACGAAATAAACTACCGTACTTTTCGGACTATAAAGCGCACCTGCATATGAGCCGCAGCAGCTAAACTGTCCGTCTGTCTGTCTCTCGTTCCGTCTCTCGGTTCCACTTTTACTTTGGCGCGCTACCTGTCTCACTCTTTTCCGGCCTCCAGCTTTTCCTGCTGGAGCCCGCCGCTTAAAGGTGGCGGGCGCGGACCGGTCCTAGAGCCCGTAGAGTTAAAGGTGGTTAATTTTACCTGTAAAATCCATCGATTTAGGAGGTTCCCTAGTGGCCGGTAGCTGTACAAAGAAAATGGGGGAACAAGTCGCGGCTTATAGTCCGAAAAGTACGGTATATATAAAATCCCCAAACAGGCGAAAACCTACCAGTTTCCCCCCCTGCCTCTGCCCCCTCCCTCCATGCTGGTTCCTCCGGTTTGTATCCCAGTAAATAGTTCTGGTCGTAAAGAACCGGATGATTTGCTACCGTAACTTCTCGTTTGGAATATGAGGAAATGAACTGGCTCTCCCAGCTTGCACGCGGTTTGATTGGCTAGCGCTTGTACTGGCGGGATTTGCATAAACGTGTTTGATTGGCTGATGCCAGCTTCGAAAGCATCGGGAGCATCACAAGTTGAACATTGCTCAACTTGTGATGCTCACGATGCAAAGCCACGCTCCGCTCCCCACAATGCAGTTCGGCGAAAATTCAAAATCTTATACGTCACCCCATTCAAATGAACGGGCGAAGCGTTGAAAGCATTTTTCGATGCCTGTAGTGGCGACGGGGCGTAAGACTGGTTTTATTTTACACCGCACAACTCATGAATTACAGCTCACTATGTGCTCCGTTCTGTTTAGAGTGACGCGTCCAATCAGAGCCTCATATGGCCCGACAAACCGGTAAGACATGTTGTTGTTGTTGTTATTGATCATTGAAATGTTAGTTCAAAGTGATTTGCTGATGACGGAGAAGCGGTGGAACACATGTGGAACGTAAAAACTACAGAAAAGACAAATGTACCAATTTGAAACCAAAAAAAGTGATTACATTATTTTAGATTAGATGGTACAACAACAGCCGATTGAAAAGCGTTACATCGGTAACCTCTCATTTAATGCAAACTAATGCCAGATTTAATGCAAAAGCAGTAAAGGAAGAATATCGTTTTCTGTTCGAGGATGTCGAAGCACGACCTCGGAAGCTTTATTTATTTCAAATATTGAGCTTATTGCGAACACATGTATTGGTTTGTGGTTGAAGTGGGGGCACGCAGACAACATGGAAGTCGATAGCCTACGATTTGTTGCTCACACACATTGTGGTTGCAGGACATCAGTGCCGTGGCCAAGGCCTGGGGGGACAGCCCCTACCTGTTCATAGTGAAAGTGCAGCCCATTTTCCGCGGAGTCGACGACGAAGACAACGTAGCGGAGCAGCTCAACTTCGCCTTCACAAGTGAGACGACATTTCACTCCAAAAGCTCTAGGATAAAGTTACTCAGTAGATAAAACACTGAGGTCTGATGATTGAACATGTAAGAAGGGACATTGTAGTGTCATCAGAAGTGACTCTTTATTTGTATTTCCCCAGTGAAAGTGGAGATGAAGGGACCACACGACTACTCCTCTCCTGCAGACTGGCCTCTGATGATGGTATTATGATGAATCAAAGGGAAGGGTTTTAAAGGGGACCTATCATGCAAAATGCACAAAACAGAAAATAGGTCGGTGGTTGAATGCAGTGTTGAACAGGTGGGTTTTGAGCAGGGGTGTCAAACTCAATTTCATTGCGGGCCACATTCGCATTAGGGTTGCACTCAAAGAGCCGGTTGTAACTTTAAGACTATATAAAAATACATATATAAATATTTAACATATATAAAATAATGTATTATATTACATTATTGGCTCTGTTGGATTATTATCGGATAGGGTAATACCTTCATAATTAACTACGTCTGAAAGCAGAAGTCTAGGGCAAATAATTGCAAGTCTCGTCAGTGAGAATGTCACATTTGAGATGCATTGTGGGACATGTAGTTTATGGGCAACGTGCCTCTGTAAAGTAGCATGTAACCGTATAATAAAATCATATTTTTTTTCAAGCTCTTGTGGGGCCACATAAAATGAAGTCGCGGGCCGGATTTGGCCCCCGGGCCTTGAGTTTGACACCCCTGGTTTTGAGTGATGTTTTGAATGCTGTGAGAGAGGAAGAGTCTCTGATGGATTGGGGTAATGAGTTCCAGAGGGTGGGGGCAGCAACGGAGAAGGCTCTGCCGCCCCAGGACTTGAGGTCGGTGCGGGTGGGGAGGGACAGGAGGTCGGCAGCAGCAGAGCGGAGGGAGCGGGTGGGAGTGTGTCTGTCACACATACCAACAGTTGTACATAATAATAATAATGCATTTTATTTATATAGCGCTTTTCACAACTCAAAGATGCTTTACCGTATGAGGGAGGGTAGACAAACAAGGACAGGCAAATAAGTAAATATCGTAAAATAAAGTACATGTATATTTATCTACTGTATATTCACATTATATAAAAATACAGTTATTTATACAAATACAAATGCTTAAAAATAAAAACTCACATTTTCATTAGTCCATTCCGGTTTCTCTTACTAAGTCCGTTGTTTAATATCTGAAGCACCGTTTCTCCCATTATTCTACAAACCATGATTCCCGCAGTCACACACCCTGATCTTAACTGTTGTTTAAAACTCTTTCCTCTCTCTCTCGTGCCGCTGTCAGTTCTTCATGTTGATGTGCATCGTGTACGTGCTGTTCGGCGCTCTGTGGCTCTTCTGGTGCGCCTGCTATTGGAGGGATCTGCTGCGGATCCAGTTCTGGATCGGAGCCGTCATCATCCTCGGCATGCTGGAGAAAGCCGTGTTTTACTCGGAGTACCAGAGCATCCGCTACAAAGGAGACTACGGTGCGTTTCTTTGATGCATCTGCTTCTCTGTGTGTTGTGGTGGAAATGTACTGAGACAAACCTGTGAATAATAATAAAGTGGTGAGGAAACCTTTCCGTTATACTGAAATGAAGATTATTGGAATAAGACGGTCTTTTAGGGAGTTTATTCTTGCACAGTGTCAGGCAGTCTGCAGGGTCTTATATCCACACCAAGAATCGAAAAGGAGGGACAAACCGACACGATAAACATACTATATATAGGATTCTTTAAAACAGTGATTCTCAAATGGGGGTACGCGGCCCCCTAGGGGTACATTGGGGTACTGCAGGGGGTACGTGAGGTAAAAAGAAAAGAAAGGACAAGCCAATTCAAATCAGTAGTAATTTTGGCAGCTATTTTAGCCTTAAGCTGCAGCCACACGAGAAGGATAGCGGTCGTATCCGCTCCAGTTCTCTATCATATAGACCAGTGATTCTCAAATGGGGGTACGCGGACCCCTAGGGGTACGTTGGGGTGCTGCAGGGGGTACGTGAGGTAAAAAAAATAAAAAGGTTAATTAAAAAAATACCATGCATGATTACAAAAAGAATCTTAGTAAAATAGAAAACACAATTGTATATAAAATATTTCTAGAACCTCATATAAACATGTCAAATTTGTGTATTGTATTTTATAGTTTTTCATAATATATCATTTTGTTCATTCATATATATTACTTCAATTGAAAAACTCGATGAGAATATCCTTATTGTTGTAATTCATGCATGGAGGAGTTAATACACCACACACTGATGGAACATGACTATATTGTAGTTATTGATATAGGCTTTTTCCATCCAAAATGTTCGGGGTCGGTCAGGCGGTACTCGGCTGAGATAATGTTTCAAAGGGGGACGTTACTGAAAAAGGTTTGAGAAGCCCTGCTTTAAAACACATCTGTCTACTGTCCATGTACCTATCTACCTGTTGTTAGAAATAGCTGGTAAAAGAAGAACAGATGGCGAACTGTAAATGCTCCCTTAGTATGATACCATTGTCCATTACAGTTCTTCCCTTCAGTCTGATGTCATAAACGTTTTGTCCGTGTATTTTTCTCTTCACAGTCCAAGGCGCGGTGATTTTTGCCGAGCTGCTCTCTGCTCTCAAAAGATCTCTCGCTCGAATCCTGGTGCTCATCGTCAGTCTGGGATACGGCATAGTCAAGTAAGTTCACTCGTTTAACCTATTGACTTTCCTAATGTCTCAGTACTTAAACAATTAGATGAGTTCATCGTCCTTCGCCAATATCCTCTAAAGTTTGTCCCTAAATGTGTTCTTGAGATCGATCCGTAAAGCCCGCGTCACACGGTCCCGAAATTGACACCACGAATATGGAATTGTGAATTTTCCACGAAGATGGCCCCGAACTTGGTCAACGGCCAAGCGACAGCCGAAGCAAGTACGATGCCTACAGAAGGCCACACGATGGCACCCGAACCACACACTCCGTCATGTTGTTTCCATAGCAACTACAACTTCCTGTCAACAGCGTAAACTCGCCTTCAAAATAAAAGCATCTAAATAAAACAGGAAGTTAACCTAAATTACATTTGAGACATACAACTGCAACGAAAGTAACAAAAACAATGTAATATTCTTTTCTGTTTCACAGAACACAAATTGTACGATAACACGATGGCTGCTCGACGGCATGGCGAGGGCTTCACGTAGTCGTGTTGCCTTCCTAAGACAATCGGGCAGCTTCTGGTTTCCTTATTGTCTTCGTGAGGCGAAAAATGCCCGATGGCACCGATGATCACACGAAGTAAAGACGAAGATGACACGAAGTGAGCGAGACGAAGTGAAGACGAAGTAAAGACGAAGATGACGCGATTTGACCAGTTGCCCTCACGATGGCCTTACGAAGGGCAAAATGGACACACAAATTTAACACGGAAATTAACCTTCGCAAGGTCTGCCGGCAATTTGTTGGCATGCCAAAGATTTTGCCACCGCTCGCGAAGTTGCTGCCGGAGCCTGAGAAACTCCACCGGCGGTCATACGATGTCTTAAGATGCCCTCACGAACGGCCCGATGTTACGATCACAGCCGAATTTGAACATTTCCGTTATCATGTGTCAATTTCGGGACAGTGTGACGCGGGCTTAAAGAAAGTCTCCATACGATTTTGGAACATTTTCCTAAACTGAGGAATTTCTATGTTTTCTTACCACGATGGATCTCATTGTCATTTCAAATGTAAAAGCTCGGGTATCCTAACTAGCAGGAACACAGCCTCCAAAACCCCAATAATAAGAGGGCACGAGACGCGAGGGCTGTTTGCACACGCAGGAATGTCAGGAATGCCAAAATAAAGTCACAGAGCCTGAAGTGGAGGTGCTTCTGCGGCCTCAGTCGTGGATTCGAATAAAAAAGATGCATCAAATGTTATAACTATTTTAATTAACTGTAAAATACCATACCTTTTTTATTTAAATATAATCTAACTCATATAAATGTCGTGGTCTTTTAAATGCTATATTATACTGTAGAACTGAAGAAAACACTTTATTTAGCATAAAACATTCAGCACTCAGACAGTATGTGAGTAAGTGTGCTATCCTTACCTAAGAACAAATATGAATGTCAGAATCTTTGTGAAATGTTGGGGGTTTTAGGAAAGGAATTGTTGTCCAAGAACCGGGGGAATGAGGTCCTGGTTCTTTCTGAATGTAATGCTGCTAATGATCTCCTGTCAATAATCTGTGAGGATAATCGAAGTGTCCCGCTCCCTTGTGTAGACCCAGGCTGGGCACATCAGTGCACCGGCTGGTAGCCGTCGGGCTCCTCTACCTTCTCTTCTCCTCCGTGGAAGGTGTGCTCAGAGTCACAGGGGTACGTATCAACTATTATTCATCTCCAGATAATAAACTGCTATCATCCTCTATAGGTTTTAAGCCAATTGGGGAAACGGATGTGCTTGCTAACTGTTAAAATATCCCAGACTTTCAAACCAAAAAATATACTTCCCTGCATTTCAGTGCAAAATTAACTTCTTGATGTCTTCTCTACGTCAACATGTGTCCCCGGTGTGTCGGGGAACTCACGCAGCGTCAGATAATAAAACCCTCTCTCTTTTCCTCCGTACCCAAATCTCTAAAAACGGGGAACAGCGGAGCTGATCCAGATTTGCGTCCGATATGACGTAATATCTGAAATGTGGACCCACGGGCCAATCAGAAACGTTGCTATCAGAAACAATGCCCGACTGTTTTGGACGTAATATGGTCGGTGTTTACATTAGCATCGCTAACACTCAGAGCTAACCTGTGCTGGAGAGCATGTGTGTGAAGAAGCAGGAAGTAGAAAGGAACTCACCTTGTGGTGTAACCGGCAAGAGAGAAAGCCTTTGAGCTCCAGACTGTTTCAGATCCTTGATGATCCATGATATGGAGTTTCATCACGGCAGCATTTAGTTTAGACGGTAGCTGCCGGGTCCCGCATGAGCTCAGACCCTCCTCTTCAAAGCTTTATCCCCAAATCAGCACTTTTGAAACAGGAAGTGAAACAGAGGGATATGAGGCGAGGCTAGAATGATCTGTTTGGTGTTTTGAGCAAAACACTTCATAGACATGTTTTTTATATTTTTATATACCTTTAATTAAATCTAAAGTATTACAACTATGCGCACTTGCAACTAACAAGCTTCAGAGGGCAGCAAAAGGCAAACACAGAAATTGGAGATCCTGAAAAGTGACGACACAGGACACACTAATGATCGACATCGCCAACACAACCCCGAGGAGCTTTAATATGTCCCAACATAAATATATAAAAGGGAGAGAGAGGACATTTATTTTCCACTTCCCTCGCTCTCCGTCCTTTCCTGTGGCTACTGATGAATGTGATCCAGGAGAATATAAAGTGCCCGCTGCAGATGGGACATTATCCTCCTCAAGGCACTCAGTGTGAGTGGAGCTGGTGTGAGTGGAGAGGCACGGTTACGCAGTGTCTCTCAGGCAGACGTGTTGTTATGACGATGGGGAATGACATATTTGATCCAGAGATGGAAAACATCATGGTATAAAAAACATTGGACAGTCGGGAGACAAAGTGGAGCAGACGTGGTGTGGAGGGGAGACTTCCATCTTTACCAGATCTCAGCAGAGGTCTTCTTCTTCAACATGTGTCCCCTCTTCTTCGTGTCTCTTCTACATCAACATGTGTCCCCTCTTCTTCATGTTTCTTCTTCATCAACATGTGTCCCCTCTTCTTCATGTCTCTTCTACATCAACATGTGTCCCCTCTTCTTCATGTCTCTTCTACATCAACATGTGTCCCCTCTTCTACATCAACATGTGTCCCCTCTTCTTCACGTCTCTTCTACATCAACATGTGTCCCCTCTTCTTCACGTCTCTTCTACATCAACATGTGTCCCCTCTTCTTCATGTCTCTTCTACATCAACATGTCCCCTCTTCTCCATGTCTCTTCTACATCAACATGTGTCCCCTCTTCTTCATGTCTCTTCTTCATCAACATGTGTCCCCTCTTCTTCATGTCTCTTCTACATCAACATGTGTCCCCTCTTCTCCATGTCTCTTCTACATCAACATGTGTCCCCTCTTCTCCGTGTCTCTTCTACATCAACATGTGTCCCCTCTTCTTCATGTCTCTTCTACATCAACATGTGTCCCCTCTTCTCCGTGTCTCTTCTACATCAACATGTGTCCCCTCTTCTTCATGTCTCTTCTACATCAACATGTGTCCCCTCTTCTTCATGTCTCTTCTACATCAACATGTGTCCCCTCTTCTCCACGTCTCTTCTACATCAACATGTGTCCCCTCTTCTCCATGTCTCTTCTACATCAACACGTGTCCCCTCTTCTCCGTGTCTCTTCTACATCAACATGTGTCCCCTCTTCTTCATGTCTCTTCTACATCAACATGTGTCCCCTCTTCTCCATGTCTCTTCTACATCAACATGTGTCCCCTCTTCTCATGTCTCTTCTACATCAACATGTGTCCCCTCTTCTTCATGTCTCTTCTACATCAGCATGTGTCCCCTCTTCTTCATGTCTCTTCTACATCAACATGTGTCCCCTCTTCTTCATGTCTCTTCTACATCAACATGTGTCCCCTCTTCTTCATGTCTCTTCTACATCAACATGTGTCCCCTCTTCTCCACGTCTCTTCTACATCAACATGTGTCCCCTCTTCTTCATGTCTCTTCTACATCAACATGTGTCCCCTCTTCTTCATGTCTCTTCTACATCAACATGTGTCCCCTCTTCTCAGTCTCTTCTTCATCAACATGTGTCCCCTCTTCTTCATGTCTCTTCTACATCAACATGTGTCCCCTCTGTGGAAAGAGACTCTGAAAGTCTCAGGAACAAAGATTTCTCTCTCTTTTTGATCCATTTCTATAAAAACCTGTCTGAAAATGAGCTGATCAGATTCTGGCCACTTTATGATGTCATAACGATGTGTTGTCTTGAGTAACCATTAGCCAATCAGCAACAAGGTACCCCCCCCCCTTATCACCTGAATCTCCTCCTAGATCAGGGGTGTCAAACTCAATTTCAACTCGGGCCACATCAGCATTATGGTTGCACTCAAAGGGCCAGTTTTATATATAAGACTATATAACAATAAATATATAAATATGTAATATATGTAAAATCATTTATTATATAACATTATTTCCTCTGCATTGGATTATTATCGGATAGGTTAATCACTTCATAATTAACTACGTCTGAAAGCAGAAGTCTAGGGCAAACAATTGCAAGTCTCTTCAGTGCGTATGTCACAAAATGATTTAAAAAGGAAAGCCAAATTCTGGAAAAACAAAACAAAAAAAGTGAAATTCTGGGAAAAAAAAAGGTTACATTTTGAAAAAAGTCATATTTGAGATGCATTGTGGGACATGTAGTTTATGGGCAATGTGGTTCTGTAAAGCAGCATGTAACCGTATAATAAACACATTATATTCTTTGCTCTTGTGGGGCCGCATGAAATGAAGTCGCGGGCCGGATTTGGCCCCCGGGCCTTGACTTTGACACCCCTGTCCTAGATTGTCTCTCAGAGGGGCTCCTTATTTTCATCTGAAGGAACAGACAGAGAATCAGCACTTTGGAAACAGGGCTGAAACAGAGGGGATTATGGGTAATGCTGCAATGATCTGTCTGGTGTTTCAGCCAATCAGAGACAGGCTCTGTATATATCTGAGACCTGTGATATATGGATGAAGAACAGTATAATATGTAGTCCTTTTTTAAAATCATGAATTTTATTTCTGAAAATTTGATTCTGAAATGTTGAATTCAAAACTAAAACGTGCAATTATATTTATAAAGTATTTATTCATAAAAACCTTCATAACACACAAGGGGACGGGTAATAACCTGAAAAGAATGATATGGGACCTTTTAATATTGACTCAAAATGTATTTCCACGCATGCATTTGACTAATTATTTATCTTGTCTTGTGTCTCAGGGTTTCTACGGGACGGTGGCTCTGGTGGCGAACCTCGGCCTCTCCCTTATTGACTCGTGCGTCATGTGGTGGATATCCTTTGCCTAACTGGCCTTCTGAAGGAGATGCTCTCTCAGTTGCCGATAGAAGCCTTTGATTGGTTACTCAGATGTCGAGTGTGTTCTCCTTAATCTGCCTCCACATTTTCATCAGCCTGTCTCAGACCATCCGCCTCCTGCAGCTGCGCAGAAACGTCGTGAAGCTCGCTCTCTACAAACACTTCACCAACACGCTCATCTTCTCTGTGGTCGGTGAGTACGCTCCGCCGTAAGACGGTTTCATCGAGCCGAGCTTTAGATCAGAAATAGCTGCTTCATAACAACTACATATGCTACGGTTACCAGTGGCGTAGTGGGCGTTGGACGCGGGGCTTCGCCGTCCCCCCACTTATTTGGAGCCCCCACTTTAGTTAATATGACACGTTCTAATTTAGCTTCCGCTGATAGGACATTTCCTGCTTCTCATTATGTTTGCATATTGTTCACACACTTCAAACTGATCCCGATGTTTCTGTGTCCACAGCTTCCATCATCTTCATCATCTGGACCACCAAAGTGTTCAAGCTGGTGGACTGCCAGAGGGTCAGTGTGTTCTCCGTCAGTCATCCATTGCTGTATTATGTTCCTGTGGTGGAAATTCCACACTTAATCACCTTCTAGTAAGAACAAATATACAAGCTAAAAACCAAAGTTGTGTTATTTAATAAAGCATTTAATAAAGCATAGCATTTAACAGAATCAATATGTCCAGCTTGTAAGGACAGATAACCCGTTCCACTGATGTGGTAAGGAAATCTAACCAAGTTACACAATATCATTTATACAGAGGAGAGGGCCAAAGACGGGAAGGTGAACAGCCAATGAAATTACAGGTTATTGAATATTGGATCATATATATCAAATCATATGCCAGTACAAGCTCTAGCCAATCAAACCGCTGCTTGTGTGTCAGGGGCGGGAGATTCATGTGATTGGTTGTTGGTCGAGCTTCAGACACGCCCGCCGGAAAGCTTTTTCCAAAGCCGCTGTGTGGACGGGCCGTTAATGATCAATGTACTACAACAGTTCCCATCACGCGGTTCCTATGTCTTGTTTATACAACGATTAAAAAGTGAGCTCGCCTTTCGACCCGATATATCATCATCATCATCATCATCATTACGTCTTTTCTATTCTTCCCCACAGGGATGGAGGGACTTGTGGGTCGACGATGCTTTCTGGCGCCTGCTGTTCTCCACCATCCTGATGGTGATCATGGTGCTGCTGCGGCCCTCTGCTAACAGCCAGAGGTCAGAGGTCACACATCATCACACATCCCACAGTGGCAAACATGTACATTATTACATCAAAGGGAAAGATGCAGATAAAAGGCAAAACTAAAATGGGTGGACTGACTTATTTAGTAAAGAAGAAAGGACATTAATTAATGTGCTATATATACCTGTCTGCTAAATCTTCAGAACTGTTGGAGGATGTGTATTTTGTAAATTGTGTAATTTGTTTTATTGTTGTATCTTTAATATTTGTGTATATGCATTAAGTTAACATTAAGCTGTCTTTGGCTCTTTCCTGCTGTAACACATTTAAATGTCCCCTCTATGGGACGGATAAATGTGTTCTGATTCTAATTATTACAATAAAATCAAATCCGTCCACGTCCTTGGTATTTTAGAATAAGTAGCATCATCTATTAAAGTAAGTAAACATATAAAAGAAGTGAGGAAGAAGCCGAGGACTCAACTTGGAGAACTCACCTTTTTTTTTCTTTTCTGTTTGCTCTCAGGTTCTCTCATTCTCCTCTGATTGATGAAGAGGACGATGAGGAAGAGGCCAAGGAGCCCATGCTGAACGAAGCTTTTGGTAAGACTGGGCAATATATCGACATTTTATAAATATTGGGATATGAGGCCAGATATTGTCTTAGATTTTGGACTTCGTATTATGTCTTTTTCCCCGGTCTAAATGTATGATTTTCCAGACATGGTCACTATATATATTAGGGATGTAACGATACCAAAAACTCACGATACGATAATATCGCGATAACAAGTCCACGGTACGATATTTATCGCGATATTTTTCTTTATTAAATAATACAGTTCTTTATTAAATAATACATCTGATTTGTACAGCATTTTAGGAGGATAGTAGTATTTTAAAGTGTCAAAAATATAATAATCAGACCCTGCAATAGTATAAATCACGTTTCACTTTAGTTTTTCAAGTAACTCAACTCAAACTCACTAAGGCTAGAGCCACACGATAACGGTAACGGACCGCAATCGTTATCAAAAAAGTCTTCCGTCCACACGCAACAGGCACCAGAAATGTAGTACATATGCCAGGCCTGTAAGTGGCGCTGTAGTCTGCCACAAAAGCAGCGAAGAAGACGGTTGCCATGGTCGCCCTTCTGTTTATTCTCCGCTGTGGACGCTCTGGCTCTTTTTCTCCCCCCCGAGGCAAGCGTGTGCTCCTGCTGTAAGTCTCTCCGGTAGTCCACCAGCAGATGACAAACACCCACCTCTCCGCCTCTTCCAGGGGACGAGGGGACCGCGCGGCAGAGTTTCAGTTAGATTTTTTTGTCCGTTAAAGTTGAAATCTTCCGGACAAAATTTGAAAAGTGCCGGTCAAAGGTCTTCTTTGTTATTTATTGAGCTTTAAAACAAATTGAAAACGACTCTATTATAATAATATAAGAATAAAAACGGAGCCTCTCTTTTCCTCCCCCTCTCCTGACAGCCCAGCAGCTGATCTCTGAGCAGCAGAGGTGGGGAGAGGCGGGGCTATTGCGTCATCGTTATCAGGAAATGATTGTATAGGGCATAGACACGGAGCCGTTTGGCCCCCCAGAGCGTTTCGGCCGCAGATCTACCCACCTTGGGACCCGTTATCGTTTTCTGCGTTTCCATGTCGGCCTCGTTTGGCCGAACCGTCTATATCAGGGCTTCTCAAACTTTTTTCAGTAATGTACCCCCTTTGAAACATTTTCTCAGCCACGTACCCCCTGACCGACCCCAGACATTTTTGATAGAAAAAGCCTATATAAATAATTACAATATAGTGAGTGCAGAGTTTTTCAATTGAATATTAATATATGTTTAAAAAACCAATGAACAAAATGATATATTAATAAAAACTATAAATACAATACATGTTTATATGAGGACCCCCTTAGTGGTTCTACGAATATTTTAAGTAAAATTGTGTTTTCTATTTAACTTATTGTACTAAAATTATTTTTGTAATCATGCATGGTATTTTTTTAATAAACCTTACCTCAGTACCCCCTGCAGTACCCCAACGTACCCCTAGGGGTGCGCGTACCCCCATTTGAGAATCACCGCTATCCTTCTCGTGTGGCTGCAGCTTAAGGCTAAAATAGCTGCCACTGATTTGAATTGGCTTGTCCTTTCTTTTCTTAGAGGGAATGAAGATGAGGGGCTCCAAGCCGGACTCTAATGGCTCCCAGAAACTATTGAGTAAAGAGGTGGGTTTAAAATCATCTGTCCACGTTAATTATTTGATTTAAACTCTAAACTAACACTGTGTCATATAGTAATGTGTCTGCTCAGCGTTGACTGTTGTTTGTCGTTTGCTTGTGTTTTGAATTTATGTTTTTTTTACACACTTTTTAGTGTATAGCTTATTTTCTGTTATGTTACCTCTCCATCTATATCTTAATAATGTAACGTTTCTTAATTCTTAACAGGATGAAGACCTAAAATGGGTTGAGGAAAACATTCCTACATCTGTCATTGATGTGTAAGTATTGTCAATTTAAAATTTAAAACATTGAGTCAAGGAAATGGATATATTATGCGAGCTGGATTTTGAGAGAATAATCGGATTACAACTGAAATCCTTAATATGTCACGTTCAGTTTATGCAAACACGCTTTTTTCAATGAGGGCCACATACAGACTAGACGCATATTGCCTCCATAAGTTAATAATAAGTTAGCTAAATCAATTAAATGTGTTGTGTTACTGAATCTTCAACATTTTTAATACAAAATATTGTATTTATTTGATCTTTTATTGGACATTTTATTTATACTTCTATCTATATTCTCCCTTTCTTTCAACAGGACATTTAGATTGACTTTATGTTAGATAAATATCTTTATTTTATTTGATCTTTTATTGGACATTTAAACGTAACATCTAATGTTTATTTGTATTTTATGTATAAACAAGACACGGAACGCTTATATTTTCTTATTTATTTACCTTTTTTGGAATTTTATTCTCAAAAATCACAAAACCCAATCTCCCCAGAGATAAATAACTGGTCCAGAACTCTGCCGCCCGCATCGCCACCAGAACCCCCTCCATTAACCGCATCACTTCTGTTCTTCAGCAACTGCACTGGCTCCCCCTCAAATCCCGTATCGTTTTTAAGATTCTGTTCCTCGCCTTCAAGGCCTCCTCTGTACCTCTCCGACCTCCTGCACATCAACACACCCATCCGCACTCTCAGGTCTTCTGCTTCCCTCCACCTCACTGCACCGCCCTTCCGTTTAACCACCATGGGGTCTAGAGCCTTCAGCCGCTCTGCACCCCGCCTAGCCACCATGGGGTCTAGAGCCTTCAGCCGCTCTGCACCCCGCCTGACCACCATGGGGTCTAGAGCCTTCAGCCGCTCTGCACCCCGCCTAACCACCATGGGGTCTAGAGCCTTCAGCCGCTCTGCACCCCGCCTAGCCACCATGGGGTCTAGAGCCTTCAGCCGCTCTGCACCCCGCCTAACCACGATGGGGTCTAGAGCCTTCAGCCGCTCTGCACCCCGCCTCTGGACCTCTCTCCCACCTGACATCCGCAACACTGACTCTCTCCCCATTTTCAAAACACATCTCTTCACACTCGCATATCCACCCTGATCCCTATCCATCACACATCCTCTGTTTTATTTATTTGATTGATTTATAAACTGCATTGTCTTGTTTATGTCTCTTATGCTGGTGTACAGTATGGTGTATCTTGTTTTTGATGTGTTTGTAGGGCGACCTTGAGAGCCTTGAAATGCGCCTATATCAAATAAATGCATTATTATAATCTGACTGATTAAAATGCAGTCTGTATGAGTGCATTCACTTCCTCCCTCTCTGTCCCCTCTCCATACAGAGCCCTCCCTGTAATGCTGGACGAGGAAGAGGTAAAGACTCCTTGTATTTCCCCCGAGCATATCCCATGATCACATTATAACATTTAAACTCCAGTGATGGCCTTTTTGCTGTGCTTTCATTCCACAATCACATCCCTCTGAGTACTAACGTGTGTTGTCTTTCTCCAGGAGATTCTGAAAACCAAGTTGGAGCGATCCAAAATGGAGTAGAAGTCGTCGTGAGGAGAGGATGTGATGTATTGGAAAGAAAGCAATTTCCCTGAGGCAGCAATGAATGCGTTCTCGGTGATCTGATTACCAAAAAAAAAGTGGGCAAAGCCGACCTTCCTCTTCTCCAGACACTTTGCGTTTCTGGTTTTATTTCACAGGTATTGTGTCGCACTGTAATAAGCTCCGAGAATAGTTTTTCATATTACTGCGCAACATGTAGGTTGGAGGGGAAACTGATGCACTTTGATAAATATATTATTTGTTTTGAAGACGCATTCAATGTCACAAAATAAGTAAAAAATCAACAGAATACGTGCATTTTACACGATTAAAAAGTGCTTTGGAATTAGATTAAAACAATATTTCACATTGAACGACGCAATTCAATCCAATTTGAAAAAGTGATCGTCGCGCCTGATTTGTCAAATGTGTAGGACTGCAACGACTGATTGCTGATCCGTTCAGGTACAAATCATGTCGATAATTGGGCGGTTTTATCCAGCCAGATATATCTGATAATTGGAGCTTAAAACACACGCTGAAAACGGCAAGTTATTGTTCATAATGAAGTCTGATACTTGAACTTCTCTATAACGTGCTGCGCAGCAGTTTTCATAATAACAATACATTTCATATTTAAATATATAGATATGGTGTGATTAGCCATTCAACCAGATAACAACAATGTATTATTTCATAAGCTAATTTCTTCTTCAACAAATCATAGATGTATATCGTTTTGTTAACACACGACTAACACGGTTATCTGGCTCAATGATTAACCTAAATATAGAAATACAGAACTTACTTTTATAATTTGTGAACACGGCTGCATCAGTGTGTTTTGAAACTTGAAGCATATAAGATGTAAGATGTACATGTGTGTGTTAACTACAACACACTGTTATCTGTTCTGGGAGAATGTAATATATATAAACACAGTGTCATCAGAGTGTTCAGATTGTCATCAGAGGCGTTCAGAGTGTCATCAGAGGCGTTCAGATTGTCATCAGAGGCTGTCGATTGTCATCAGAGGCGTTCAGATTGTCATCAGAGGCGTTCAGATTGTCATCAGAGGCGTTCAGAGTGTCATCAGAGGCGTTCAGAGTGTCATCAGAGGCGTTCAGAGTGTCATCAGAGGCGTTCAGATTGTCATCAGAGGCGTTCAGAGTGTCATCAGAGGCGTTCAGATTGTCATCAGAGGCGTTCAGAGTGTCATCAGAGGCGTTCAGATTGTCATCAGAGGCGTTCAGATTGTCATCAGAGGCGTTCAGAGTGTCATCAGAGGCGTTCAGATTGTCATCAGAGGCGTTCAGATTGTCATCAGAGGCGTTCAGATTGTCATCAGAGGCGTTCAGATTGTCACAGAGCGTTCAGATTGTCATCAGAGGCGTTCAGATTGTCATCAGAGGCGTTCAGAGTGTCATCAGAGGCGTTCAGATTGTCATCAGAGGCGTTCAGATGTCATCAGAGGCGTTCAGATTGTCATCAGAAGTGTTCAGATTGTCATCAGAGGCGTTCAGAGTGTCATCAGAGGCGTTCAGATTGTCATCAGAGGCGTTCAGATTGTCATCAGAGGCGTTCAGAGTGTCATCAGAGGCGTTCAGATTGTCATCAGAAGTGTTCAGATTGTCATCAGAGGCGTTCAGAGTGTCATCAGAGGCGTTCAGATTGTCATCAGAGGCGTTCAGATTGTCATCAGAGGCGTTCAGAGTGTCATCAGAGGCGTTCAGATTGTCATCAGAGGCGTTCAGATTGTCATCAGAGGCGTTCAGATTGTCATCAGAGGCGTTCAGAGTGTCATCAGAGGCGTTCAGATTGTCATCAGAGGCGTTCAGAGTGTCATCAGAGGCGTTCAGAGTGTCATCAGAGGCGTTCAGATTGTCATCAGAGGCGTTCAGATTGTCATCAGAGGCGTTCAGATTGTCATCAGAGGCGTTCAGAGTGTCATCAGAGGCGTTCAGAGTGTCATCAGAGGCGTTCAGATTGTCATCAGAGGCGTTCAGATTGTCATCAGAGGCGTTCAGAGTGTCATCAGAGGCGTTCAGGTTGTCATCAGAAGTGTTCAGATTGTCACTTCAACGCTTCAATTTCAAGCTACTGGAAATAAGAATCTAATGATAGTGATTTTAGAGCTTTTACTGACGAATGAAAGACTGCACGGTCCTCAGAGGGGAAACATGTATGAAAAAGACCCGCTTTCAAGGATAAGCAGTCTAAAATTAAGGATGTTTATTTTTTTTTATCTCTATAAAAAATAAGCTTTTATAGCGTCTCCATTAATAGCTGTGATTTATGTCTACTTAATTTCACCATTTATTTTAGCTACTGTATCACAGAATCCACTACTAAGCCTCACAGATGTGGTGTCGGCCTACATTTAAATTATGTACTGTATGTATGTAACCCTTTCTCAGTGTTTTGCCACCCTAATTCAGTTGCACAGTGTAAAATGAAAAACGAAAAATCTGTACATGCTAAATGAATAATTTCCATTTCACCCATCAATCCCATTTACACTCCCAATAATCCTGCCTTTCTGTGGCAGAATGATATGCCCGTCCTTGTTAAAACTACTGCAGTACAGTATGTGTGTATGTTTTAAAACTCTTAATTAATGTCTCTTTTTTTAATATATATTTGTCCAACTCTTGTTGAGGATTTATTTTTATTTTAGAGAGAAACTACAGCCCAATTTCTGGATGTGAGTCTGCGTAGTAATGTAAAGCTGATGATATTGTATGGCTTTTTGCATCTGTCCTGCAAATAAAATTTATATTATAACACAATGGCAGTTTTTGTGTACATTTTTAACATGTGCACTCCTTTTTTGATTTTACTGTTCAATCATTTCTGTAAGTATACATGTATCCTTTTATTAGTAGCCTATTAAATAACTCTTGAAATAAGACATTTTGTGTAAAAAACGAAATATGTTAATATATAATTATGTCAAATGAATTAAACAGCTGCTCATTGTTGCACCTTTTTATTGAAAGAAAGAAAA
Source organism: Champsocephalus esox (assembly GCA_036324585.1). Lineage (NCBI taxonomy): Eukaryota > Metazoa > Chordata > Actinopteri > Perciformes > Channichthyidae > Champsocephalus > Champsocephalus esox. The sequence continues at coordinate 35,726,812 of CM070494.1, forward strand.
AAGAGTTTTTTTAACAGTACATTACAAAATCTCAATGAATACAATCTCGCGAGAATTGCAAGTGCACTATTTATGTCACTGCACCTTTAATGCGTTCCTCGTGAGTGCGCGGACTGCTGTCACGTGCCTGTCAAACCTCATTCCCTCGCGCAGCCGTCGTCAACACAACTGGAGGAAATAAGGAGAAGCTAGCATGGCTATCAAACACTAACGGCTACCGCTAAAACCGCGTTAACTATTTATAATAACTCAACCAAACGCTGTGTTTGTCTTTTATCGACTTATGAACAGGGCCATTTGGTGGCAGTTTCAGTTACCATGGAATAAGAGAGGACAATGTTTAGCTAGGTAGCTTGCTAACTTTTAATGCTAGCATGCTAACGATCAGCTGTTGTTTTGGTCGGAGAGCTAGCTAACCGCTTAGCATTACAGACACCAGATTTCCTCATTCCCCGTCGACACTATTGAGCTACTCTGTCGGTTAATGGCGACACATAAAGTTGTCCCACCCTGACAGACTAACCGTTGGTCCGTCGGTCAGCTTTTGGCCCGACAGACATCCAATCTGTGTGGGATCGATCCATCCGAGCGGTGTGTAATTGAATATATATATTCAAAATGCATGACGCATATGAACCAGTGCCTATATTGGAGAAGCTTCCTCTTCAGATTGACTGTCTGGCGGCCTGGGGTGAGTTGTTGACACTTCTAAGTTTCCCAAAGAGCTGTTTTTCTAATGTATTGTTTGACATGGAAGTGGACGTCTGAGCTGCTGTCTCAGGTGATTCAGATTACTCCAGTGGTGTAAATTAACTAAATACATTTACTCAAGTGCTTTACTTAAGTACCATTTTGAGTGTTTCCAGTTTATGCTTCTTTACACTTATGTTCCACTACATTTTAGAAGCCAATATTGTACTTTTTACCCCACTCCATCATACAACATATTCCATGTACTTGTATATAGACACTGTTTGTATTTCATGTGTACATCTAAAAACATTCTCTTGCACAATTGTATCTGTTTCATGTCCTATATATCGAGAAACCCTCTTTAATGGTCACACATTTGGCCTCTGCATTTAACCCATCCGAGTACCAGGAGTCTAGTACTAGGAGCAGTGGGCAGCTATTGTACAGCGCCTGGGCGGGGAGAAATGGGAGTGGGGGGGGGATGTCCAGTGCCTGGCTCAAGGGCACCAAGGCAGGATGTGAACTGGGACCTCTCCAAGTAGCAGTCCACACTCCAGGTCTGGTCGGGGACTTGAACCGGCGACCCTACGGCTCCCAGTCCAAGCCCCTACTGACTGAGCCACTCCCGGACAAACTTGACAACTTTGAATTACTAGTTACTTTTTTAGGTTCAGATTAAAGAATAAATGTATTGAGGTAAAAAGCAGAAACAATAGATTTTTAATTCTAGTGAAGTAGAATGTAGCATTAAAAGAAAAATACACAAGTAAACTAAAGTACCTCAAAATTGCAATTAAGTTAAATAGATGATTCGATGTACTTCCAGCACCTCAATTATGCATCGTCACATTTTACTGACCAAATGGCAGTGGCTTCTCTTCTGTCCCGGCATGTCACCTGTCGTAGCATCTTAAAATCAGCTGCTGTCTAGAGAGAATGATGAGTTATGCAAAGAAACACAGTATCGATATAAAGTATTTTGAGATCTTCGTTTTAATGCATGACGACTCGTTCTGAGTGCGTCCTGTTCTGTGAAACCGACTCTTCTTATAGGAACACATCGAAGCTTTATTTACATTTTAATCAACATGATGCCAGGTGGTCGCTCCATGGCACAGTACTGTATGCAACAACTCACAGCCTACAAAGAACAATGGGATATACAACCCCTATAGCAAATTCCTTCCATTCATCCTCTCTTCCTCATAAAACCCCCTTCCAACACATCTGTTATCGCACATCACAGCAGGATACAGCAGTTACATTTCATTAGGATTACACTGTATTACGTTACGTTTTAATACCATCATTGCCATAACACATCCCATCACTATGATACTCAAGTACTTAGTAATACATGCATGACAGTACATTCAGATAAGTGATGGTGTTGGTTGCAGAAGGTCTTTAAAGCAGCCTGAATGTTTGGGTGTGGGCTTATGATAAAAAGGGTTGCATTGTGTCCGACAATGTTTCTGTTTGATAGCATAACATGTCTGAGTTGACTGACAGCAAGGACGTGCACAGACATTTGCTGGGGCTATTGCTCAAAACTGGAAAAAGCTTGTTTTTAATGTAAAAGGTTCATGAAATAAAATGGGCTGGCTGTGGCTCAGTGGATAGTGTGCTGGACTTCGAATCTGGGGATAGCGAGTTCGAGTCCCACTGCAGTCAGCATGTCGTTGTGTCCCTGGTGACACTTCACCCAAAATTGCTCCTGTGGGGATTGTCCACATTATTGAATAAGTCACTTTGGATAAAAGTTTCTAACAAATTACATGTAATGTAATAAAAGCACAGCACTGTCATTGCAAGCGACACTCAGTTGACTTTCATGTCCAACTGCTAAATTCGTCGTTCAGGCAAATTGTTTGCAGTCCATATCTCATTAAAATATATAATGTTAGTAACTATTAAAGAAAAATGGGGACAATTCTGTTTTAATTAGGGATGCACGATATTGGTTTTTTGAAACCGATACCGATAACTTCCTGCTTCTCAAGACCGATACCGATAACCGATAATAAAAATTAAAAATTACGCCACTAATTATTTTAATGCGATTAACGCATGTGTATTTTTTTCCCTCGGCCGCCCCGTAGCTTCAGAGCGCATCGAGTTTAAAATACCATCTACAAGCTGATGCTGACAGCCCCGCTCCTGCCGCCCGCTTGTGGCAGACCACACTTCCACGCTCACCGGCAGGCACCGACTGGCCATCTGGAGGACCGGGAGGGTGTGTGTACGTGTGGTCAGAGCGAGCAAGAGAGAGACCTTACGTGCATTGTTGTTGTTAGCATCTGGTGCTAGCTAGCTGCGCTAACGGATATAAGGAGCTGTTTAAATGAAAACAGAGGAGCGCTCTATCCACACAACTGCGCCGAGCACTTGACTTGATGCAGGAAGCAGACAGCGGGACATTGTAGGAGAAGTCAGCACACTCAGCAACATGATTGCAGCGTCCAGGCAGCTCCGGTTCGAGCATATGCCTTGAGTTGCACATAGCTCCAACGCGCGCGCGCAGACACACGCAGACACACACGCAACACACACACACACACACACTGTATTGTATTATTGTCTTCGTACGCTTTTAACACACTATCGTAGCGATGGCGATGTTTCAGGTGACTGATCAGGTTCGAAGTATGAGGGAGCGCTGGATTTGTGAAGAACTCCCCTCTTCCTAAACCACTAACACCACAGTACTGGCAAAACGGGAGGAGCCGAGTGAAAAACAAGCGCCCCTCATCCCAATCCACCCACACCGCAGGATTACCCAAAAAATATATTGTATATTATCGGGGCTATTAATACTGTTATCGGTTTATCGGGGATGACGTCATAATTCCTAATATCGGGCCGATAATTATCGGGCATCCCTAGTTTTAATGTAGTTTGACCTTTGTAACTGCTGGGCAGACATGGCTGCTGATAAAATAGGGCTTCGTTCTAACTAATTAACTTAAATAAACTCACTAATTAATGAAACCAGTTCAATATGCATTATTCTTATCATTCTTTATGAGCGCAGTAACGGTAAGGTATTTCATTACTCTTTATTTAGAATTCCATAACTTAATAACAGAGATGGTCAAATTTAAAGTAGAGACATGGCAGAAATCCTACAATAAAGCGGGACAGTGGAGTGTTCTCCGTGAGAGGGCGATCAAGAAAAGAGAGAGAGCGGCCCGTTGAGGGAGTTCACGGAGCAGAAGGAAAGACAAAAGCACAATAAAAAGTATATTTAGGTGTTTTTTTTGTAAATAAGCGACGGTGTCAAGAGGAAGTGAAGTCCCCTGTACTCTAACGCCAGTTGGTGTGATCACCATAGCCATATGAGGCCGGACTCGGAGGGCTTTCCTTTGCTTCCAGCTGTCAGATTGTAAACAAAGTCACATGACTGGGGGCAGATGAAAGCGCTGACAAGTTGTTTTTATCGCAGTGAGACGCTACGATACTAAATGTGGGCTTATCGTGTTGATTCGGCCAGAATAGAAAACAAAAAAACCTCTCGCTCTCTCCAGAGGGGCGGGTCAGACATTAGCCCGTACCTGTGCACGTCACTGACCGACAGCATCCTTCTTACTGCCAGATCCTGAGTGTTGAGTTTCTCTTCCCACAGAGGACTGGCTGCTCGTGGGAACAAAGCCAGGGCATCTCCTTCTCTACCGAATAAAGAAGGATGCAGGTGAGAAGAGCCCGAAGACATGTGCGGTGGTGAACCCTTGATGTATTTGCAGACCTCCACGTAATGTTGCCTGCTTCAAAGAAGTCATTTTCAATGCGTCTCTTTCCCCTTAGGCACCAACCGGTTTGAGGTGACACTGGAAAAATCCAATAAGAACTTCTCAAAGAAGATTCAGCAGGTAGATAAGACTGCATGGTTCGACTATTACTGCCTCGATCAAAACACATCAACGACGAATAAGCATTTAAGATCTGGGGAGGGTCGTCGCAAACTAAATACTTTCAGGTGTTTAGGAGTGCGTACTGTACCGCGTCCTGATGACATATTAACATGTCTGATGATAAACGTGCCAGTGGCCTCCTCCCTCTGGAAACACAACACAGCTGAATATTTGCTTGATGTGATCTCTCAGATTAACCTTCACATTTGTGTTAGACTTGTCATTTTATTATTATTATATTGTACTTGATGTTACGCTCGTATTGCTTCGATTTTATACTATTATTGCTCATATTTACGATCTCATGTATGCCTTATTTAGTCTTTGTAAACATTTGTGATTGTTTTAAATCAAAGCACTCTTTACGTAGGATTCACACAACCACACTTGTATCATAATTATCATAAAGTAAAGTTAAGACTTCTCGTGCTCACAGAGAACTGGGTTAAACGACTTGGCTGTAGTGTGTTGTAATTTATGTTTTTCTGACTTTGTCTACAGCTGTACGTTGTCTCAAAGTACAACATTCTCGTCAGCCTTCTAGGTAAGTTTCTCTCCTTAATATAACATAATACTGGTTAGTTTATCTATTCATTATTAAACCTTTACAGCAGGGGTGTCAAACTCAATTTCATCGCGGGCCACATCAGCATTATGGTTGCACTCAAAGGGCCGGTTGTAACTATATAAATACATATATATATATAAATATATAATATATATGAAAATAATGTGTTATATTACATTATTGCCTCTGAATTGGATTATTATCGGATAGGATAATGACTTAGTAATTATCTACGTCTAAAAGCAAATAATTGCAAGTCTCTTCAGTGCGCATGTCACAAAACGAGATGCATTGTGGGACATGTAGTTTATGGGCAACCTGATTCTGTAAAGCGTCATTTCATCGTATAATAAACGTATTACATTCTTTGCAAGCTCTTGTGGGGCCACATAAAATGAAGTCGCGGGCCGGATGTGGCCCCCGGGCCTTGAGTTTGACACCCCTGCTTTACAGCATTGAACCTGCAACCTTTTGTGTCAAAGCATTAATCTTCATTCTCGTAACTGATCCCATCCCTTTCTCCTGCAGAGAACAACATCCACGTCCACGACCTCCTGACCTTCCAGCAGATCACCGTGCTGTCCAAAGCCAAAGGGGCGACGCTGTTCGCCTGTGACCTGCAGGTCCGTTACAGTCCCCCTGCTTTCAAGATTCAAAGGCTTTATTGTCAAATGCACAATAAATACAGCTGATTGGTTGACACGGGAACGTCTTAAACCCCAGGCTCCTCCGACAATATAACATTTGATATACTTAAAGGTCTCCTATCATGCTATCTTTAGCCGTATATTATGCGTCTCGGATATATACAAATATATAAAAAACATGTCTACGATGTGTTTTACTCAAAATTCAATTCAATTCAAAACCTTTATTGATCCAGGTGAAATCCCATTGAGATCAATGATCTCTTTTTCAAGGGAGAGCTGCAGCAGTAGGTTCCACAAGAAGACAACATATACAAACATAAACAACAGAACAACAAAAGGACATCATACAGCAACATGTACAGGGATTACAGTTTACATATATCCACATGTACAGGAACCAACGGCATCTGAGTGAGCAGCATCCAACCGAGCTTTAAAAACATGTCGTGGAACTAGCTTGGTAATGTTCCGTTCTGTTTGCAGACGGCTCCATGTTAGTGGAGCTGCACGTCTGAACGCTTTCTTCCCTGAGACAGTCCGAGCACTTGGCACATTTAGTAAAACCACAGCATGCGATCTCAGGGCAATACGTACTTTCAATTCGCCGAGAGATCAGGGAGCAGATATGAGATGGTAGTTTATCCAACATGGCTTTGTAGATGAAAAAGAACCAGTGATTGAGTCTCCGTACAGGAAGTGAAGGCAGACCCGCCTTGGTGTACAGGGTACAGTGATGCGTCAGTGCTTTACAGTTTGTCACACATCTCAGTGCGCTGTGATACGCAGCATCTAACTTGCCCAGGTAATGGGCAGGTGCATTCATATAGACCAGATCCCCAGAGTCCAGCACAGGTCAAAGGTCACAGAGCCTTCCCCTGGCCTCAAGCGAGAAACAGGACGTGTTCCTGTAGAAGAACCCTAGCCTAACCCTCAGCTTTTTAAGCGGGTTATTGACCTGAAGTTTAAAAGTGAGACAATCATCAAGCCAGATACCCAAGTATTTGTAACAGGTAACCACCTCAAGCTGTACTCCTTGCGTAGTTACAATATCCAAAGCAGTCTCCGGTGTATAAAATACCAAACAGATCATGCATTTTAGACTTCCCTCATATCCTTCTGTTTCAGCTGTTAGAGAAATGCTGATTTTGGGTCCCTAAAAGAGGAGGGGGAGTTAATGCCTGCTCAGAGTGCTACCGGCAGATACAGTTAAATTGATGTGATTCTGATTGGCCCGTGGGTCCACATTTCAGATGTTACGTCATATCGGACACAAATCTGGATCAGCTCCGTTGTTCCCCGTTTTTAGAGATTTGGGTACGGAGGAAAAGAGAGAGGGTTTATTTTCTGACGCTGCGTGAGTTCCCCGACACACCGGACACACACCGGGGACACATGTTGATGTAGAGAAGACATCAAAGTGCATTTTGCATGATAGGTCCCCTTTAAGGCATAAAAAGATATTGCATTTAAAAGAGAGCGAGTGACATAATGTTGAAAGTGGAATGCAGGGTAAGTCTTCTGTATTTGCAGCGTTCATACATTACGCCTGCAGTAATGTTACAGTACAGTACTGCTATTCATGCTTGTGTACTGCCTGCTTTTTAGAGTTAGATAATGCTTTACTTGTGCAGGACTACAATCATACAGCTATAAGTTATTGGACTGTTAAAAAGAAAAGTCAGATGAATCGGTCTCCTGATGTGAAGATGTTTTATGTTGTTTTGCATTTCTAGACCAATTGAGTGCGATTCACGTGTAGTATATATGACTTATTACAGTATTAATTTGACTGCTGACTGTGAGCTGGCACTCATTTTGTATTTCAGTCTTTTGAAGGGGTGTCTCAGTGGTGTGGAAAGAAAAATATAGGCCCGTCGTTTGAATGTTTTAGCAGTCCTTTCAGGGACGCGGGAAGTCAGTCAGAGTTGGGGGTGCGGGGTGCTAGTAGCGTCTCGCGGCGGCAAAACTGTGGCGCACTGTGCTAGTGGTGCCTCGCAGCGGAGAAACTGTGGGGGGGGATGCTAGTGGTGCCTCGCAGCTGAGAAACTGTGTGTGCTAGTGGTGCCTCGCAGCGGAGAAACTGTGGGGGGGGTGCTAGTGGTGCCTCGCAGCGGAGAAACTGTGGGGGGGTGCTAGTGGTGCCTCGCAGCGGAGAAACTGTGGGGGGGGTGCTAGTGGTGCCTCGCAGCGGAGAAACTGTGGGGGGGGGTGCTAGTGGTGCCTCGCAGCGGAGAAACTGTGGGGGGGGTGCTAGTGGTGCCTCGCAGCGGAGAAACTGTGGGGGGGGGGTGCTAGTGGTGCCTCGCAGCGGAGAAACTGTGGGGGGGGTGCTAGTGGTGCCTCGCAGCGGAGAAACTGTGGGGGGGTGCTAGTGGTGCCTCGCAGCGGAGAAACTGTGTGCTAGTGTTGCCTCGCAGCGGAGAGAAACTGTGTGGGGGGGGTGCTAGTGGTGCCTCGCAGCTGAGAAACTGTGGTGCTAGTGGTGCCTCGCAGCGGAGAAACTGTGGGGGGGGGTGCTAGTGGTGCCTCGCAGCGGAGAAACTGTGGGGTGCTAGTGGTGCCTCGCAGCGGAGAAACTGTGGTGCTTTCATAGCGCTTACACTGTAGGTGCGCCACGTTTGGGCGTGAGGGTGCTAGTGGAGCCTCGCAGATGGGGGTGCTGCAGCCCCCTCAGCACTTCCCGCGTCCATGAGTCCTTTAGTAGCCCTTGAATTATCATCAAGAATAAAGAGCCGGGAAAATAATAGTTAAAATCTGAAATGCAGTTCATGTAAAACTGTTGCTTTGCCTTTTCGAAATCAGCACAAAGAAAAAGACAATGAGACGTTCAAAAGATGATCAGCGGTAATGTAAGATTTGTGAAAGTGCATTAAATCAACCAAAACAAAGAAAAACGTCCATATTTCTCATGCAGTCTTTTGGAAAGGTGAAACACTCTTTGGTTTCCACATTTGTGATATACACATCTTTCGGAAGATTTAAATCATGATTAATATATCTTGTCTCTGTTGTTTCCAGCTAACCAGCACAGGGGAGGAAAGGTTGAGAATGTGTGTGGCGGTGAAAAAGAAAATCCAGATGTATTACTGGAAGGACAGAGACTTCTACGAGCTGCAGGTGAAATAAAATACAGTTGAGATGTGACTCACTGCTTTATGATTTACCTTTCATCATCCTAATGTTTGTTTGTGTCCGTCAGGGGGATTTCGGTGCACCAGATATTCCAAAGTCCATGGCCTGGTGTGAAAACTCCATATGTGTTGGTTTCAAGCGAGACTATTACCTCATCCGGGTATGTGCTACAGGAAGCTTTCTATACTCTGCTTTACTTATCTATGGCTACCCTGAACTTAAAGGAAGCTAGGGGTTTCCTTTTTAAAGCATCAAAACATCCATTTTAAATACTGCTGCAGCATATTCAATTCTCCAAAGTCCACCTGAACGCTCACTCTATTGATTGATACATTTTATTTCGAACAAGTAAAATAAATAATTACAAAACAAAAAAAATGTTGCAGTGCATAGAAATCAAAACAAAAAATGACATTTACAACAACAACAACAACATCATTAGCAACATAAACAGTCCCACATCTAGTGTTCGAAAAGGAGTGAGAAGAAGTATAATTTATTTAATCTCACCCCCTTGTCCCTAAATTATTTATTTATAATCTGCAATCATTGTTATTAATTATTATTATTATTATTATATTATTATTATTATTATTATTATAATCTGCTTTACCTGTTGACACACACACACACACGCGCACACACACACCTCTTCCCCATCCCTGTATCTCGAGAACATAATTTCTCTGTATTTCCTCTTGAACTCTTTAATTCATAACTGTCATATCGTTTCCCAAATGTTGCAGAAAAACAAAGCACAATGCTTTAAGCTGTTTCCTGTACGGCCTTTTGGACGGGCTTTAGTCTCTCATGACTCTTGCATACATCCTTATTTATCCGTGAGAAACAAACATTTTGCACGTGCCTTTCACAACTTCAGGAAGTGTTTCATACCACTTTTAAAAGGTAGAAACCGGCTGTGATATAATTAGTTCCTGTTTGTTTTGTTATCCTTGAATGTGTTATTTTGGGCTTCTCCCTTTTAGTATTCCTTTTATTTGTATCTTCAGCTAATGTTTGGTAGTCTGACTGCTAGTCTAATTAGCTTTTCTTTAATGTTGTTTCATTATTTTAAGCACAATGTTTCTGTGGGAGTTAGATGTGCTCTTTGGATAAATATCAAAGGATATATGTCTGTTTTTAGTTATTTGTTAATTAAGATAACGCCTTGGAGTTATAATGTGATTTTTCTGACTTTATTATCGACCTTTCAGTTTGTAAGATGTTATTAATAGTTCCTCTAATGATCCCTCCTGTTGATCAGATGGACGGCCGAGGCTCCATCAAGGAGCTCTTCCCCACTGGGAAGCAGCTGGAGCCGCTGGTCACCCCACTGGCTGATGGGAAGGTGGCTGTCGGGCAGGACGACCTCACCGTGGTGCTCAATGAAGAGGGCGTCTGCACCCAGAAGTGCGCCCTCAACTGGACAGACATCCCTATAGCAATGGGTGAGACATCAAAGCCAACTTTATTGTCAATCTTTCAGTTTGAGTGTAAAGACAGAGAGATCGAAATACTGTTTCCTACAATCCCCAATACAAAAATACAATATATATATTGTGGGGGAAACGTCTGAAGCAATGGGAGTCAGGACTCAGAGAGACACGAGGAGAGCTGGAGCTTTGATGGCAAACACTGACGGTTTATTTGGAGCTTCGGCCGGAGAATTCACAAGACATGTCACAGGCCACGAGTTGACCACACGGTTTGGATGCCACAATCAATTCTGAAGAGCCCTCCTGTAGCTCCAGGTTTTAACTAGTTCAGAGTGTAATAATCAACATTCTTCAATCTAAAATAACTGGATGGCCTGCCTGCCTGTCCATCTATCTCTGACCGAGAGAGATAGCAGCTACTCGAGGCTGGTCAGCTGCGTCAGAGGGCAAAAGGTAAACATCTATGGAAATTATTCCCTGACATATGTATATAAAAATATGTATAACATATTATATATAAATTAAGATAAAAGCACAACAATCAATATATACAAAAAACAGTCACTTCAATATCTTTGGGAATGTGCATTAGTGCAAGACTGTCCATCGGAGAGTAAAAAGTGTCTGGTGCTGGATTTAGCAGAGCAACTTAAAACTGTAAAGACATTTTTATTTGTATTATGTGTTTTAATTCTAGACATAGCTTTGCTTTAAGTTGGACAGTTTTCTTCTTCTTTTTTTAAACAAATTTTAATATTTGTTAAGATAGGTCATCAAAAAGAGAAAATGACAGAACCAAAAATCTTACTATGTCCGGCAACGCACAACTAACACTGAATCAGAATACCTTCATTAGTCCCACAGAGGGAAAATGTACGTAGTTACAGCAGAAAAAGATCCAAAGACAGCTTAATGTGTGCGGTGGTGGCGAAGTCGATAGGGACTCAGCTTGGCAACTGGAAGGTCACCAGTTCAAGTCCCGGCAAGACCAAGTGCTACCGAGGTGTCCCTGAGCAAGGCACCGTTCCTCACACTGCCCCCCGGGCGCCGTTCAAAATGGCAGCACACTGCTCCTAACACTAGGATGGGTCAAATGCAGAGAAACAATTTCCCCACGGGGATTAATATCTTAATCCATCTTAATGTTACATTATGTTACATTATGTTACATGTATTAAAGTAAAATAAAAGTTATAATAAAAAAAGTTACACAGTTTACAAAATACACATCCTCTAACAGTTCTTAGGATTTAGCAGCCAGGTATATATTTCAAAAGTTATTAACGGCATATATATTGCACACATTGCTAGGGCCTAATACACAACAATAAGTAGGAATTCAAACAGACGAAGAACATATAAAATAAGTTTAATACAAATCAGAAAAGACATTAAAGGTAGGGTATGTCATTTTGGAGAAACCGGCTCGAGATCGCTAGAATTTGAAAATACACAGCCGGAAAAAATCTGCCACTTCCTCACAGAGCCCCTCCCCCAACACACACGCACGCGCACATGACCAATGAGGGCACGAGATAAGTTTGTGCCCCGATGGAAGGCTGACAGGCAGGTAGGCCATCCAGTTACTTTAGCCGGGCCGAGGCAGATGATTGGTCGTGCTTTTTACAGAGCTACGGCTTCTACTGATTATATTTTTTAATGGATTTATTATCAAAGCACTTCAGATATTCATTGCTATCGGGATGTTAAGAGCATTCCATGGAATATAACAACACGTGTATCTCGAGCCGGTCTCTCAAACTTACCTACCCCACCTTTAACACTGACAGAAAAGTCAAAAGGTTATACAGATGATTTACACACAAATTGGATAAAAAGTCGTCCTCTAAAATATTAGTTGGAGCCCAAGTCTGACTTTAATCTGACATTAATCTTCTTTGATAAACGTTCCATCACTTAATATACATTCTTGTTCCTGTCTCTTAATAGCAATCTGCTGAATGATACGCTTCAGCTGCGCCGGTATAAAGCGTCGCTGCTTGATTTCACTGAAGTTAATCAATCAGTTAAATCTCTCCTTGTCCCAGTTTGTTCACATAGCAGGAACAGATGAAGCATTTGGTCTGAAAATCCAGCTGCTGTCTGTCTTCTCTTTTATCTCCTTGAAGCTTTCCCCGTACAAACTTTATTTATTTTTCCCCTGCTGTTTCCCACATGTCGGAGGAAGATAGATTTTTTGTTTGACTCCACATGTCTGGGTTACTGATGAGCTTTGCGACGGGAGTGATACGACGACCTCTCATGTTTACGTCTCCCATATATTGCCGTGCAGAAAGGAACAATCTGGAGGGGAAATTAAGCCTTCGGGCGGTGTGCAATTTCCTTGCTTTGATATGTGGGCTTCAGCGGAGGAATGAGAGTGCTTCTCACTTTGAAATGCATTGAACTGTTGCTGGCTGGTGCAGAAACTACTTTTTTAAAGTTTGAAACCTAAGCTTGTCCCTCATGCACAATGTTTCCCGGAGCTAAGGGTCAATGCAGGGTTATTTAAAGCCTCTTATAATAACCTTTCAATACATGCGTTTCAAAGTGCTTCACAGACATATATAGACATTAACAGTCAAATATAATCGATAAATAAAAGTCGAAACGTATTAAAAAATAAATCAATGGAGAAAAGAAACCTAATTGAAAGCTATTTGATCAAAAGGAGCGTTTTCTTTTTGTTCTTTTAAAGGATACTGAGGTAGGTACTTTAAAGGTCACCTATCATGCTATTTCTAGGCAATAGCATAGGTCTCGTATCTATATAAAAACATGTCTATGAAGTGTTTTGCTCAAAATACCAAACAGATCACCCATTCTAGCCACGCCTCATATCCCTCTATTTCACTTCCTGTTTCTAAAGTGCTGATTTGGGAAATAAAGGTTTAAAAAAAAATTATAAAAAGAGGAGGGGTCTGAGCTCATGCGGGACCCGGCAGCTACCGTCTAAACTAAATGCTGCCGTGATGAAACGCCATATCATGGATCATCAAGGCTCTGAAACAGTCTGGAGCTCAAAGGCTTTCTCTCTTGCCGGTTACACCACAAGGTGAGTTCCTTTCTACTTCCTGCTTCTTCACACACATGCTCTCCAGCATAGGTTAGCTCGGAGTGTTAGCGATGCTAATGTGAACACCGACCATATTACGTCCAAAGCAGTCGGGCATTGTTTCTGATAGCAACGTTTCTGATTGGGCCCGTGGGTCCACATTTCAGATATTACGTCATATCGGACGCAAATCTGGATCAGCTCCGTTGCTCCCCGTTTTTAGAGATTTGGGTACAGAGGAAAAGAGAGAGGGTTTTATTTTCTGACGCTGCGTGAGTTCCCCGACACACCGGGGACACAAGTTGATGTAGAGAAGACATCACAAAGTGCATTTTGCATGATAGCTCCCCTTTAAGGAAATATAATACAGAAAATCTTTAATAGTATTGTTGTAAAAATACTAAATATATGCATCTATATTTTTATTTATTTATTTCAAATAACTGAAGAAGCCCATTCCCCTTTAAAAAAGTTGAACTATTTATTTCAATTTAGTTTTATTTTGTTATTGTCATTCATTTTGTCCAACCCAGGTATTAACCTTACAACCAACGACTGAAAGTCCACGGATATGTAATAACCCAGTTTGTGCTTTTAGCTGACACAAAGTTTGAATCCCTCTTTCCTCTTATCTTCCCAGAGCACCAGCCTCCGTACATCATCGCGGTGCTCCCTCGGTACGTGGAGATCCGGACGTTTGAGCCCCGGCTGCTGGTGCAGAGCGTGGAGCTGCAGAGGCCTCGCTTCATCACCTCCGCTGGGTGAGACCACCTCCATGAAGCCCTGTAATCTCTGTGGACTAGGGTTGCGGTCGAATTGTCAGTTTACTTTAGGAACCTTCCTAACGGAGTGAAACGACCCGGAAGTCCCTCAGTGGCAGCCATGATGAGAGCCGTTCGAATAGTCTAGAGCAGTGGTTCTCAAATGGGGGTACGCAGACCCCTAGGGGTACGTTGGAGTACTGCAGGGGGTACCTGAGATTTATTTTATGCTGATGGGAGTGAGTAATGCATTTAAACAAACTACTAATAGGAGATGAACTACTTTATTCAAAGGTTTACAGAAACTCTGGATAATACAATGGGAAAAATAAACGGAGTGCTCTCTTTTCCTCTCCCTCTCCTGACAGCCCGTCTCCTGAGCTCGCTGAACCTGTAATAAGTGACTCGACAATAAAGAATAAATATATTTATTTTAGCTAGTTCCAGAGTAGATAAACTAGCTAAGTGTGTTAGGTCTAACTCTTCAACGGTCCGTCACAGCGGACGGAGCTGGGATCATGCAGAGCTGCGTGTTCTCCGGCAGCAGCAGCTGATCTGATCTCTCTCTCTCGGGTCCGGTTAGACTTCACTCGCGTTTATGTCCAAATCTATCAGATCTAGCTAGTTCTAGTTAATCATATGACTGCCTGCTTATCAAAGGACCTAAACAATAAGCGTTGCTTGGCAACGGCGTGTGACCGCAAAGTATAGCGCAGCAATATATTATACATATGTTCAATGAGGGGTCAAAATCCCATGCTCATAAAATGCTCATGTTTTTTATTTTCTTCATTCCCCACGCCCCTAAATAAATAAATTTACAAATGTTAGCAAAAGTAACGAAGTTTGAGCAGTGTGGGTTTTATATTGACAGTTACACATATTTCAAAACACTAAGTGTAATAACTGCAGTTAGCCTCCCTGTCAGAATGACAAAGATCCTCAGTGAAGCTCAAGCACATGTTTCACTGCATTGTACAACTTGGTAAAAAGATCAGTTCAATGCAACTAATGTCGTCTCAGTGTTATTGCTTGATGTTAAAATTGGTTTGCCATGAATTTAGTAACGGATTGTAAACATTTGAAATGTAGCATTTAAGTGTTTCTCAGTTACAATGTTGTTGTTTTAATAAATCAGACACCGATGGTGCAGCGCTTTACTGTACCACTTTATATAGGCGTTTTTTCCCTAACAAATAGTTTTTGCGCTGATCAGGGGGTACTTGGCTGAAAAAAAATTCCGAAGGGGGTACATTATTGAAAAAAGTTCCAACAAGGAGCTCCAACAAGCTGTGTAGGACAGAGAGTGAATACACAGACTATACCGAGATGCTGTGAGAAACCAATGTGAGTTTGGAACATTGAACAATGTGAATCTATTCTAGTAGACCTCAATGATCAGTAGAAATGGCCGTGACGTGGGACCTTTAAAACAAGAAAAAGGGGTCTTATCTTATGCTATGTATACAAATATATGGTTAGGAAATGAGGCTTTATTATGGTTACCCCTCTCTTTCCCATGCAGAACATCCTAAAAAAAACATGATGCAAGATTTGTCGCTTCCCTCTCTTCCCCTAGTTTCCATCCCCATCACATTGAAACTGATAATGTCAGTCTCTCCTCACAAAGACATCATTATTTTGGTCCCACCGATCCTCTCTCATGTTGTTTTTCTCCTCTCATCCTCCACAGGCAGAATATTGTGTACGTTGCCAGCAACCACTTTGTGTGGCGCCTGGTGCCGGTGTCCATTGCCATTCAGATCCGGCAGCTTCTTCAGGACAAGCAGTTCGAGTTGGCTCTGCAGCTGGCGGTGAGAACACCTTCCCCGAGAAACGTATTATTCCTGCAGATTAAAGAGGTGCTTCAGCTCAGGGGGTGTGGCACTGAAATCACTTAACTCCATCAGGAGCACGACGATGAAACTCTAAAACGCTCACGGATTTGTTCTTTATTGTCAGATAATCTAGCTATCTCGCTTTCCAGGGGTTATTTCATGAGGATTAAGAACACCATTAATGTGGTTTGTTCATTATTAGAAAGCATGCCGTTTCTTTTACTTTACATTTAGCTGAGGCTTTTATCCAAAGCGACTTACAATAAGTACATTCGACCAAGAAGACACAACCTTGAAGAAAACAGAATCATAAATTACATCAGGTTTCATAGAGCCAAGTATTTCAAGTGCTACTCAACTGGCTTGAGGTAAGCCAGTCCTTTATTAGTATATAAGTGCTCTGTTAGTAGTTCTATCCTCGAGAGAGAGATGAGTGTTCAGTCTGGAAGGTGTGTAAGCTATCTGCTGTCCTGATGTCAATGGGGAGCTCATTCCACCATCTTGGAGCCAGGATAGCAAACCCACGTGTTTCTGCTGATGGGAACTTGGGTCCCCCTCGCAGCGAGGGTGCAGCGAGTCGTTTGGTTGATGCAGAGCGTAGTGCACGTGCTGAGGTGCACGGTTTAACCATGTCCTGGATGTAGGAAGGGCCAGATCCATTCGCAGCATGGAACGCAAGCACCAGTGTCTTGAAGTGGATTCTAGCAGTTACTAGAAGCCAGTGGAGGGAGCGGAGGAGCGGAGTGGTGTGGGAACATTTAGGAAGGTTGAAGACCAGACGAGCCGCTGCATTCTGAGTGAGCTGCAGAGGTCGGATGGCACATGCAGGTAGACCAGCCAGGAGGGAGCTGCAGGAGTCTAGGCGTGAGGTGACGAGAGCCTGGACCAGAACCTGCGTGGTTTTTATTGTGAAGCTTCGTTTTCTACAGATAACAAAACCTCTTATTGCTTCTTTTACATGCTAACCAACATAAAGGCAAAAGACATAATAAGAACGCTCTTTAAAATAAATAAATAAATACAATTCATAAAACTGCACAGCTTTTCCAATATTCAACTCAGATTAACTGCACATACTTATTTCTCATTCATTTGTGATATTGTCATTGTATTTCCTTTTTGGATTTTTATATTTCTTCTCAGCAATACATTTTTTACAATTGTTCTCTTAGTGTGTTTATGTACAAACCAAAGACAATTCTTTATATGGGCTGAGCTACTTGGAACTAATGATACAAATATAATACAGAAACAATTATATTGATAATATTAAATACAATTAAAAACATTATAAGGGGGAATATCATTACTTGTGTGAGTAAAATATCAAAGTTAAACTTAAGATTTAATCCTAAAACTGCAGAATGTCAGAGCTTGAATTCTAATTAGTAATATCGCTGCGTTGAATTGCTTTGCTTTTCTTCATGTATATTCTCTTTCTGAAGATGAAGGATGATTCTGACGGGGATAAGAAGCAGCAGATCCATCACATCCAGAATCTCTACGCCTTCAACCTGTTCTGCCAGAAGAGGTTCGACGACTCCATGCAGGTGTTCGCCAAACTGGGGACAGGTGAGAACTGTAAGCTTTTCTTCTTCCAAGTCTGTTCAGGCCAAAAATAAATACGTGGATCTTCTGTCTAGAGCGGCACAATTTAAAGGGGACCTGTCATGCAAAATGCACTTTGTGATGTCTTTTAAACATAAATATGTGTCCCCGGTGCGTCAGAAAATAAAACCCTCTCTCTTTTCCTCCGTACCCACATCTCTAAAAACGAGGGTACAACAAGCGGATACAGATTTGCTGCCGATCTGACGTCAAATCGGCGGCGGACCCACGGAGAGTTGCTATCAGAAATAATGCCTGACGTGTTTTGGACGTAATCTCGTCTTTGTTTACATTAGCAAGCCTCGCTAACACTCAGAGCTAACCTGTGTGCTGTACATGGATGTATAATAAGAACTGGATACAGTGTGGGAGGCGGGACCTCGTTCATTCCTATAAGAGTTGCTCATTGGCGCATGAAGACAAAATGGCCCCACTTTTGAGAGAGCGAAACATCACGAAAGTATTCATATAATCCGTTCTTAATGTGCATCCATGGGTAAAGGTAAAACTCGTGTAGTACTGAACACGTACTGCCGGGCGGCGCGGTCCCGCGGGTTGGATCCGCGTTCATAATTCCGAGGGAAATAACTCTCAGAATAACGTTATTAGCACATTTTACAACTTGAGGACCGAATGTTTTTGATAAGGGCTATACAAGTGTTCATACTGGGCAGTTTATTTCGTTTAAAACAATTATCCAACGATTTACAGACCACTCTTTCCCGATGCTAAGTCAATGGGGAAAAAGTCTTTCCAGGCCCAGCGACTGATACTGAAGTGCAGTACCGCCGTTTGGCCACAACGGATATTTTCCTCAGTCCGGCGCACTTCCTGGGGGCTTGGTACTCGTGGAGAGCACATGTTTTTAAAAGCAGGAAATAAAAAAAGGAACTCGCCGGATAAACCCGCAAGAGAAAAAGAATTTGAGCTCCATACTGTTTCAGAAATAATCCTTGATGTGGTTTAGAACAGGATGGTCTTTATCTCCGATAGAATTCTGATCAGGCATTAGCTCCGCCTCTCTAAAGCTAAGGACCCAAAATCCTCGTTTCTCTAGCAGGGCTGGAACAGAGGGGTGTGAGCAGAATGAGGCATGGCTACAACGGGGTATCTGTTTGGTATTTGAAACCAAACACTTCACAGACATGTTTTGTATCGGTATGGCCCTACAATATATGTTTCCAATATAGCATGATGGGTCCACTTTAAGCTTCTTGTAATTAACTGGATGGACTGCGATATTGAGTTTTAAAAAAGGCGCTTCACTCAAAGAAAACTTTCCACGAGAAGTCTAATAATAATAATAATAATATACTAAAGAGAGGTTGAGATGCTTTGACAAAGTCATATTTGTTTACTTTCAGATATTCTGCCTACTTTTTTCTTTCCTACTAAACATCTGTTGCTCATCTATTGATGGTTTTCTGTTATTCCCGAGTAACGATTTCACATCTTGTGTTTGTGAGAATCTCCATTTCTCTAATGAGCTCTTGATTTCTGTTCTGGTCAATTAAACATAGTGGTGTATGTTTCTAATATAAACTCTTTGATCCATTGTTATACTGGGGATGATTTAAGGATCATGTTTTTTTTAAGTGGGTGTAGTTGAAATATATATTTTGGCCACAAGAGGCTGAAGTGCACCACTCGTATGTTATTAATGCGAGATAGGCCATGCAGGTAGGTGAGCTGTCTGTTATATTAAGGGCAGAGATAAGTATCACAAAGACAAAAACTATCCTGGCATCGAAAAACATTAGGTTTATCCTTCTTCATGTCTCTCTACATCAACATGTGTCCCCTCTTCTTCATGTCTCTTCTACATCAACACGTGTCTCTTCTACATCAACATGTGTCCCCTCTTCTTCATGTCTCTTCTACATCAACACGTGTCTCTTCTACATCAACATGTGTCCCCTCTTCTTCGTGTCTCTTCTACATCAACATGTGTCCCCTCTTCTCCATGTCTCTTCTACATCAACATGTGTCCCCTCTTCTTCATGTCTCTTCTACATCAACATGTGTCCCCTCTTCTTCATGTCTCTTCTACATCAACATGTGTCTCTTCTACATCAACATGTGTCCCCTCTTCTTCCTGTCTCTTCTACATCAACATGTGTCCCCTCTTCTTCATGTCTCTTCTACATCAACATGTGTCCCCTCTTCTTCATGTCTCTTCTACATCAACATGTGTCCCCTCTTCTTCATGTCTCTTCTACATCAACACGTGTCTCTTCTACATCAACATGTGTCCCCTCTTCTTCATGTCTCTTCTACATCAACACGTGTCTCTTCTACATCAACATGTGTCCCCTCTTCTTCGTGTCTCTTCTACATCAACATGTGTCCCCTCTTCTTCATGTCTCTTCTACATCAACATGTGTCTCTTCTACATCAACACGTGTCTCTTCTACATCAACATGTGTCCCCTCTTCTCCATGTCTCTTCTACATCAACATGTGTCCCCTCTTCTTCATGTCTCTTCTACATCAACATGTGTCCCCTCTTCTTCATGTCTCTTCTACATCAACATGTGTCTCTTCTACATCAACATGTGTCCCCTCTTCTTCCTGTCTCTTCTACATCAACATGTGTCCCCTCTTCTTCATGTCTCTTCTACATCAACATGTGTCCCCTCTTCTTCATGTCTCTTCTACATCAACATGTGTCCCCTCTTCTTCATGTCTCTTCTACATCAACATGTGTCCCCTCTTCTTCATGTCTCTTCTACATCAACATGTGTCCCCTCTTCTTCCTGTCTCTTCTACATCAACACGTGTCCCCTCTTCTTCATGTCTCTTCTACATCAACATGTGTCCCCTCTTCTTCATGTCTCTTCTACATCAACATGTGTCCCCTCTTCTTCATGTCTCTTCTACATCAACATGTGTCCCCTCTTCTCCATGTCTCTTATACATCAACATGTGTCCCCTCTTCTTCCTGTCTCTTCTACATCAACATGTACATAACAGACAGAGAATCAGCACTTTGGAAACAGGGCTGAAACAGGGGGATTATGGGTAATGCTGCAATGATCTGTTTATATCTGAGACCTGTGACATATTGATGAAAAACTGTTTAATCAGGGACCTTAAGTTCATCAAAAGTGCTATATAAATATAAACTATTATTATTTTTATAAACTGACACACACATTTGTCCTCTTCAGATCCCACCCATGTGATCGGGTTGTACCCAGACCTGCTGCCCTCAGATTACCGCAAACAGCTCCACTACCCGAACCCTCTGCCCTCTCTGTCCGGGGCCGAGCTGGAGAAGGCTCACCTGGCCCTCATCGATTACCTCACTCAGGTGTGTGTGTGTGTGTGTGTGTGTGTGTGTGTGTGTGTGTGTGTGTGTGTGTGTGTGTGTGTGTGTGTGTGTGTGTGTGTGTGTGTGTGTGTGTGTGTGTGTGTGTGTGTGTGTGTGTGTGTGTGTGTGTGTGTGTGTGTGTGTGTGTGTGTGTGTGTGTGTGTGTGTGTGTGTGTGTGTGTGTGTATACAGACTTTCACCCAGATTTCATATTATAATTACATTAATCAGACAAATGGAATAACTTAAGTAACAACTACTTTATGTAAATCTACAGATAGTTGATAACTTGCAGAAGATATGTAATCTTTTTGTGTTTTATAATTATACAGATTAGTTTTTACAAATAACAGTATTTCAGTAAATGTCCCCTCGTCTTTTCGTCCGTTTGATTTACAAACTGAATTTGGCCTCTTTTTCGGGTCAAGTCGGAACATAATGTCCATCTGCAAACATTTAAACCAGGGGTCTCAAACTCAAGGCCCGGGGGCCAATCCCGGCCCGCGACTTCATTTCCTGTGGCCCCGCAAGAGCTTGCAACGAATATAATACGTTTATTATACGGTTACATGCCACTTTACATGAACAGGTTGCCCATAAACTACCCACAATGCATCTTGTTTTGTGACATGTGCACTGAAGAGACTTGCAATTATTTGCCCTGGACTTCTGCTTTCAGACGTAGTTAATTACTAAGTTATTATCCTATCCCATAATAATTAAATTCAGAGGCAATCATGTTATATATATATATATATTATATTTATATATTACAACCGGCCCTTTGAGTGCAACCTTTATGCGAATGTGGCCCGCGATGAAATTGAGTTTGACACCGCTGATCTAAACATTAAATAAATCTTTACTTGGACAGGACTGAACGAATACACCAAGCATTGTGTAGTATTTAAGGCATGTCAAGGGTGAGGATCAAGATAATTGGTGTACATTTAAAGGACACGGTAATGAGGAATACAGTAGTTATAATGTATTTGTATTTGCCCCACAGAAACGCAACCACCTGGTGAAGCAGCTGAACGACTCCGACCCCTCGCCGACCTCTCCGCTCATGGAGGGCACGCCGACCATCAAGAGCCGCAAGAAGCTCCTTCAGATCATCGACACCACGCTGCTCAAATGTTACCTGCACGTAAGTCCCAGAACATCGTCCTTTTGATCCTTAATGAAGAGATACAACAAGTCCAATCTGCTGCTTTTAAACAATCATGTGTATCTTAATAGTTTATTGTCTTGCAGAATTGAAAGTGTTCTTTAATGTCCTTTTAAAAAGTTCTGTTTGTGCTTTAATTCAGTCAGATGTACATTTCTTTACGTACATAGGATTTCAGGAATGTTTAGGAACCTTTTTTCTCCCCCCTTATCTCCACAAGCGTTTCCATTCAGTCATTTATTATTAGAAGCATTTTTGTGAAGCACATTTATTTGTATCTTAAGCTGTTTCCGTGACTCATGTCGTATGTTTGCAGTTGTCAGTGAACGTAATCGCTATGTTTATGTTTCACGATAAAACTTCATACCAGTTCTAGAAAACTTGGCACTCGTCAGCGTTCAACTCGAAGCAAAATGGTTTGATATCACACGAAAGTAATTCAAAGCGCTCTCAGAGATTGGCAGCTGCAGCAGGCACTTCGCTGCACATACTGTATAGCCACATGGATTCTGTCTTGG
>CM070494.1:35754464-35799464 GCA_036324585.1 Champsocephalus esox
GCTACTTAAATATACTTTACAATGTATTGGTTTCAACAAGGTTTTATGATCATCAGCTGCAACTTTAAATAATGTTTATTGATTATTTGATTAGCTTGTTTTGCTTACTATGAGCTGGATCATCTGCTGTGTCCTTCTTCTCCTGTGAGTGTCCTTGGTGAAGTCGAACTGTATTTCTCTCGTCACGCAGGAGTGGAGAATATGGGAATAATCTTCGAGTTTTCTCCCTGGGTGTTGAAGATCTGTCCTGAGGACGGTCTCAAGGTGAGACACACAAACTTACACTACATGGTATAATAATATCTCAGTTTTTAATAATTGTTTAACTTGTTTTCCCTCTGTTAGCATTTGGTTACGTTGCAGGGTTTTTCCTTTTTACGTTTTTAACACATCAAGGGGTTTATGGTTATGTTTTCAAGATTTTCGAAAATTGAAAATAGCTAGATTTTTCTCATATGGCGTTTTATCTTTTCTCTTAACTGCATTTTTTTTAAATAAAACGATTCCGTCGTCATATTTCTAGTTGTGTCGTGTTGTCATACACAAAACGCTAGCTAACATTAAATATACAAATATATCAAAAACTGCAAAAGAAACGGTGACAACATTAATTTATTTCGGTGGGTATTTTGCAATTATATTAACAAAGTAAAGGTTTCTTAAGAATAGGCACCTTTTTTAAAGTTCTTGAATCATATTCTTCGAAGCTGTATGAATCCTTTAACCATCATAAACCTTTCTCTATTGTATTTCTATATATCCTTTCACCATAAAGAAAGCCCTCTCGTCCTCATTTAAAACTGTCTTTCTGTCCAGATCTTCACGGAGGACCTGACGGAGGTGGAGACGATGCCCCGAGACAAGGTGCTGAACTTCCTGAAGGAGGGCTTCAAGGAGCTGGCCATCCCGTACCTGGAGCACATCGTCTACGTTTGGGACGACAAGGGCCCCGAGTTTCACAACGTGCTGATCCAGCTCTACCTGGAGAGGGTGCAGGGCCTCATGAAGCAGTACCTCAACTCCCTGCCTGAAGGTACCCGTCAGAAATGACATGAAACCTAATCAAGTTAGTGTCTGCGGCACCTTGAAAGCAGAGTTTGTGTTAGCCGGTAATTACCGGACTTTGACTGGTAACATGCTGAAGACCGGCAAATCTAAATCTCTCCGGTCAAAATGTCCAATCAAAAATAATTTCCCCTTAGCGCAATACCGCATCGGTTGCGCCACTTACAGTATGTGACAGACAAGAATAGTACATTCTAATGTCTAACACTTAATGTGGAGAAAGAGATGTCCTGGATGGGTTGATTGTGCGTTGATCTGTTGGTAATGCCTCGGGGTTCCGGTGGGCATGTAAACAAATGCATAATGCTGCGCTATACTTTGCGGCCTCACCCGGTTGCATAGTGACGTTTATTGTTTAGGTGTCTCTTAATAAGCAGGTCGTTATATCATTAGCTAGAACTAGCTGGATCTGATCGATATGGACATAAACGCGAGTGAAGTCTAATCTGACGGGAGAGAGAGATCAGCTGCTGCTGACGAGTCGTCACGCAGCTCTGCATGATCAGCGGTGAGCGGACAAAACACACACTTCAGGTTAGAATATCACACGTAGCTATTTTAATGACCTCTCAAACGACCTACACTAGTTATAGATGTGCTTAGTTTTACTGTCGGGTCACTCTGGATCCGCGAGCTGCACGATACTGACGGGCTCTCAGGAGAGGGATTTGTTTTAAAGCTCAATAAATAACAAAGAAGACCTTTGACTGGCACTTTTGTCATTTTGTCTGGAAGATTTAAACTTTAACGGACATGTTGACCGGCACTAACGGAAACTCTGCTTGAAAGTCATGAAAACTTTCATACCAACGTCAGGAAAATATCACTCATCCCCGGCTTGAGCTTCAGCCTCAGGAACCATGTATCTGTGATCCTGAGTCATCACATACAGAGCATCAGCTAGTTCCTGAGCAGTGTCCTTCACATGCTGATATCCAAGAGAGGGAGTCACACAGTCACAAGATGGAGGAGTACAGCATACATCCAGTCATGTACAAAATACTGACTTTTTCTCAAAATCTCCAAATTCTTACTTTTTCTGAATACTTATAAATGTTAATAATCCCTGGTCCCCGGCTTGAGCTTCAGCCTTAGGATCCATGTATCTGTGATCCTCTCTGGATGGAAGGAGTCATCACATACAGAGCATCAGCTAGTCCCTGAGCAGAGTCCTTCACACGCTGATATCCAAGAGAGGGAGTCACACCGTCACAAGATGGAGGAACAGAAAGCAGTCTTCAATGTTTACTTCAGATTAGCTCCACGTCAGAAATGAGCATGCTTAATGTCTCTCTCCATAGAGGCTGAATATAGGTCATGGGTTATAGGTGATGGGTCATCACACATCCTGTCATGTACACAGCTACAGTTATCATGTTACTCTGATGTATCTATTTTATCATGGAGTTTCCATGTGATCACAGAGAGCGCCAGGACTTCATAATGAAGCCCATCCATCTCCCGCTCTGTTTGTGACTTCTTAATGACCTCCCAGGGACATTTTGTATTAAAATGAACCCGTCAGACGGCTACATATCAACGTGCGCTCATTAATGTGCACTTAGTGTCTTAGAGGTAAACTAATAAATCAAATAATGTAATATATAAATCTGTCCTTGGCAGGTTGTTGCTTCATGGGGCATCATTAATCACATTGCAGAACAGAGTAGGTGGTAATCTAATATAGTTGTTTCTCAGGTTAATAACACACATTATTAATAGTGACTGTATCGGTGCTATTTTAAGGTTCACCTCAGATACCCCGTTGAGTTTCTCGAGTCAAGACCTTTTCCTTTTCATGCGTCCATGTGTGCTTGCTTCAGTAAAGAATAATAGCTTATTAATTCAGTGGCAAAGTAAAAAACACGACGATAAAAACACTTTTTGATCGCGATTTCTATAGCACGTTTCATGTCATTTGAGATTGTGTTTGAATGTTGGATCAAATAACAAATTAATATTTTATAATATATATTATAAGCAATGTCTGAGAAATACACTAACAAAAGCAACCAATTTAAAATCATAAATATGTATTTTTGGCATTTAAGCTTTAGTATATAGTACCAGTCAAAAGTTTGAACACCTTCTCAATACAACACAACTTTATTTATAAAGCACTTTAAACCTCCGGACCAAAGTGCCGTACAGGCAAATAGATAAAACGCAGCTCCGCTCACACACCATAAAACAAGTACAAGTAAAACAAAAAACAATTTAAATGCAAAAAAAGCAACACTCTAAAAGATGTTGAAACGCTGAGGAGAAGAGGTGGGTTTTAAGAAGCGATGTAAAGCAGGCGGTGTGGAGGCCTGTCTGGTCTCCAGGGGCAGAGCGTTCCACAGGGCGGGAGCCGCTACGGAGAAGCAACGTCCCCTCTGAGCTTTGACCATTCAAAGGTTTTTATTTTCTACATTGTAAATGAATACTGAACACATCAAAACGATGAAAGAACACGTATGGAATTATCTAGTAAACTAAAAAGTGTTAAATAAACGAGAATATGATTTTTATTTTAGATTCTTCAGAGTAGCCTCCTTTTGCTTCGATGACAGCTTCGCACACTCTTGTCTCAGTCAGCCTCGTGATGTCGTCAAAAAGCATTGAAAAGCAAAGTATCATAAAATACAATTTAAGGAAATGCAAATGTATTATTAACTTTTATGTCTCATGAATAGTCTAAAAACTAAATTTCACAGATTGAGCCAAGCAGCAAATATTCACTTAAAGCATTCGGAGCCGCTGAAACAAATGAAACGATAGTTCATTATCAAAATGTCTGCAGATGAATCGTCCAATGTTTATATATCCTTTATTTAACCAGGTCATTGAGATTAAAATCTATTTTCCAAGAGCGACACACAGATCACACACGGACAAGACGGGCAGAGGAATACAGCTGTAAAACACAAAGGAAATGGCACATCAACCAGTCAGTGTGTGTGTTGGCGTTTGAATCTATTTATTAGCCACTTCTCTGTCGGGCTTGTGGGTTTTGAACTTTTGACGCGCCTCTATTTGTTTCCAAACTAATTTAGCGGCGATCGTTGTTGAACCAGGGGGTCCGCTGGGTCTTAAAAAGTATTAAAAGATGATAAATCAATTTAGCGAAAATGAAGGCTATTAAAAAGTATTAAACGGCCTTTCCAAGGTGTTACATGTCGTAGCTTGTCTTCACTAAGTATATGAATGGTCCAGAGAGGTTGTGTTCTGCAGTCTGCCTGAATGTAGTCACGGCGTAGGTGTGTCGTGTGATTCTGTAGTTTATTGATGGCATCCCGTTGGGTTTGACGTCATCTGAACAGGACATCGCACGCTCACTGCTTGATAGCGCGAAGGTCCGTTTACGCTGGTTGCTAAGCAACATCGTTATGGGGAAATGCAAGTCTGCGTCCAAATGGTTGGAAGATAAGGAGGAAGGACACTCAATACTGTATATAGTCAATGTGAGGTAAAGTGTGTTGCCAAGGTAACCGGTTAGAACTCCAAGTGGCGATGAGGTCTTAACGTGTATGGAAAGGGTCTTAAAGAAGGTCTTAAAAGGTTTTACATCGGACTTCAGGACTCCTGTCGCTTCATAGTAAATAAAAGTTATCTGTATCCAAAAAGAACACGGTCAAAAGACTTTACCGCTTCCCCGTCTCATCACAATCAGCTGTGTCCTATCAACCGACCATATGTAGGCATTTAGCCGTGCACGTGATACCTGGCGCACATTTGATAACAAATAAGTGAGCCTTAAATTAATATCTTTTAAACCAGTGACTCGCAAAAATAAAGAGTTTAATCTAAATCCTTATATTATTATCAAGCCTAACATTCAGACCATAATAATGAAATGAAAAAGGCTCGAAAAAATGCAAATAAAAAAACTATTATCAAACTTTAAAAAACTGGCACAATTTAAAACTACTTCAATTATGGGAGAGAAGAGAAATCCCATCGACCAATGGATTCGTGTTCTCCGTCCTTTTTAAGATGGACTTGAACTCCCCCGTAGTGATGACATCTGGCAGTTTCAGCTCCTTCTATACAGACGTTACTCTTCTTAAAGTCAATGTGTGTTCTCTGCAGGAGTTCCCCCTGTGTCTGCGGGGAAGGAGGAAGGGGATCTGGGCGAGTTCAGGAAGAAGCTGCTGTGCTTCCTGGACATCTCCACCAGCTACCAGCCGTCCAGACTCATCAGTGATTTTCCCTTTGATGGTGAGTTCTGAGGAGAAGGCGGCTCCTCTGTCTGCTCGACGAATACTCACAAGGATGTGGAATTTAATATCGATAGACGCTGACAATTACATGTATGACCTTCCTTTGATAATGTGTCGTCATCATTTAGACCGCTCTTATAAATGATTGATTGCCACGGAGTCAAAACAAACATTTACATTTGCTTTTGTGTAATGTTTTCCCTATTATTGTGATGTATTTTATGAATTCAAGGATAATAATTGAAAACGTAAAGAAATTAAAAGATTTCATAAAAGAAAATACAAATAATTGGAATTAAAAAAATCAAGTTAAAGGTCACCTATCATGCTATGTTTAGGCAATAGCGCAGGTCTCAGATATATACAAATATATAAAAACATGTCTATGAAGTGTTTTGCTCAAAATACCAAACAGATCATTCTAGCCATGTCCCTCTATTTCACTTCCTGTTTCTAAAGTGCTGATTCGGGGATAAACCTTTTTAAAAAATAAAATATTGATAACAAATAAAAAGGAGGGGTCTGAGCTCATGCGGGACCCGGCAGCTACCGTCTAAACTAAATGCTGCCGTGATGAAACGCCATATCATGGATCATCAAGGATCTGAAACAGTCTGGAGCTCAAAGGCTTTCTCTCTTGCCAGTTACACCACAAGGTGAGTTCCTTTCTACTTCCTGCTTCTTCACACACATGCTCTCCAGCACAGGTTAGCTCTGAGTGTTAGCATGCTAATGTAAACACCGACCATATTACGTCCAAAACAGTCGGGCATTGTTTCTGATAGCAACGTTTCTGATTGGGCCCGTGGGTCCACATTTCAGATGTTACGTCATATCGGACGCAAATCTGGATCAGCTCCGTTGTTCCCCGTTTTTAGAGATTTGGGTACGGAGGAAAAGAGAGAGGGTTTTATTTCCTGACGCTGCGTGAGTTCCCCGACACACCGGGGACACACCGGGGACACATGGGGACACACCGGGGACACATGGGGACACACCGGGGACACATGTTGATGTAGAGAAGACATCACAAAGTGCATTTTGCATGATAGGTCACCCTTTAATGAAAAATCCATATAATGATCTATGGCAGACCAAAACACAACATTTTAAGATAATAAAATAAAAATATAAAAAATAGGAATAACAATATATATTTTTAAACTGAAAGAAAAAAAAATAATAATAGAAAATAAGGGAAAATAAAATAAATAGGCTTGTATGATGGAGAGCATAAATATATGCAGACAAATGCATATTTACACATGTATACATTAATATACAGTTTATACACAGATATACATCACTACATAGACATACACCGACACCCTTTAAAACTGTGTTATTGTGATAATGTTATGTTACATTTATTAAACCATTGTAAATATTAATTTACACCTTGAGTGTGGAAAAAATAAGTGGCTTTGATACAGAAACTCAAGAAGAACCACATTTATTCATCAGTAAATATGTCTCTACTCAATTTAATTTATTTAATGTAGTATCATACATCACGCCGTTTCCTGCCTGTGTAACATGCACTTAAGAAGTGTTGTTTGTGTTTCCCATGCCTTCATGTACGTGTTGTCAGTCATTGAGGAAGCTTCTAGTGAAGTTATATTAGTTTTTAGCCGTTAATAAAACCCGCCCTTTGACCTCAGGGCTGCTGGAGGAGCGGGCGCTGCTGCTGGGTCGCATGGGGAAACACGAGCAGGCGCTCTTCATCTACGTGCACATCCTGAAAGACACACGCATGGCTGAAGAGTGAGTCCTCCTGCACACACACACACACACACACACACACACGGCTGAAGAGTGAGTCCTCCTGCACACACACACACACACACACACACACACACACACACACACATGGCTGAAGAGTGAGTCCTCCTACACACACACACGGCTGAAGAGTGAGTCCTCCTGCACACACACACACACACACACACACACACACACACACACACACACACACGGCTGAAGAGTGAAGAGTGAGTCCTCCTGCACACACACACACACACATGGCTGAAGAGTGAGTCCTCCTGCACACACAAACACACACACAGACACATATACACACAGACACACACACACACACACACATGGCTGAAGAGTGAGTCCTCCTGCACACACAAACACACACACAGACACATATACACACAAACACACAGACACACACACACGCGCACACACACACACACACATGGCTGACGAGTGAGTCCTCCTGCACACACACACACACACACACACACACACACAGACACACACACAGACACACACACACACTCCAACAGACACCATCCTGCAGATGAACAGGAAGGGAGTTCACAACAAACAGCAGCCACATGTTTGTCCAACGGCTCATTTTATATTTAATATTGATTTGTGGTGGAAGAGGTCAAAGTTCACGGAGTACCAACACAGTGTGGAAATACTCTGTTACAAGTGCATGTCCTGCATTCCAACTGTAACCTCAAAGTATTGCCATTCAAATAAACCTATTGTTAAATATTTCAACATTTTATAATAATAAATATTCTCAAATGTCTGAAGGTTTTAGATTTTACTGCTTTTTTAGAGAGAAATTCTGGATGTAGATTTACTGAGACGTTTCCAACAATCCATCTCTTAATGTAATCACTTTATACCTCCAAGGTTCGTCTATTTTATTTGCTATTTTCTGCTAAATATACACTCCTCCCCTGCTCTGTAACTTCCTCCTTTCCAAACAATGAAATACAAACAGTCGTAGTTTAATCTCTACCTCTAATAATAATAATAATACGAAGCCTACATGATAAATGATCTGGTGGTAAGATATTGCACTATTAATCTGAATCTTCCAAATAAGTGCCAGTGGAGTAGAAGTACAGTAGCAGGAAATAGAAATACTCAAGTAAAGTACAGGTACCTCAAAATTATATTTAAGTAAGTAACTTTATTTATATAGCACCCTTCTCAACACGGATGTACAAAGTGCTTTACAGTACAGCACACGGGACACAATTCACAGTTCAACTTTAACATGGAGAATAAAAGGCATAAAACGGCAGCAGGTAACACAGAGGATAAAACATACGACAAAAAGAAGACAGCCACTAACTCACCTCCTCCTCCGACGACCCAAAGGCCTGTCGGAAGAAGGACCACTGCTAATGATTAGATATTAATTTCTGAATGTTAAACTGTCTGAAAGGGTATATTTGTGACAAAGTAGGTCATTTGTATCTCAGTTAAAACAAATGCTTTGACTTTACTCGGTCACCCTCACTGTGTTGTTTCAGCGCTATGAGCTTTATAGAGATACATGTGTTTCCTCTGTCCTCTGCAGATACTGTCACAGCCACTACAGCAGTTCAGAGGAAGGGAACAAAGATGTAAGGAGATTTTAATGTTTTGTTCATGTTCCAGATAAGACGAAATGTTTCTCTAACCTTCGTCCTCTTGGATTTCATCGTGTTGTTTCATGACCACTTTTCTCATTGTGTACACTCGGCTTCTTACGGTTAAGTGCCTTCAGAAAGAGCTTCACCAATATAATGGATTATTTATCTCTCCAGATGACAGGCACACAGCTCGACAGACAGCCTTATTCGTCATGAATAAGAGTTGTTGTTGTTGTCTGGTGTGTGTCTGAAGAGTAGCTTGGATTTTCAAGGAAACCCCAAAATGAAAGAAGTCAAAATGAGTGAACAAGTGTGTTCGAAAAAAATCAATGAATCAATGCGGTTCCTTTGAAGGTCAGAAAGTAATGAAATCCTTAATAGATGCCGGTGTGTAAAGTCCACTTTTAATAATATATATATTTTTTAAATAGCCTAATTTCAAATGATTTTTTTTCATTTAGAGCAGTTATACCTTTTTTCTATCCTCATGTTAAATATTAAGCTGTAGCCAGTTAGCTTAGCTTAGCATGAAGACTGGGAAAGAGCTAGACTACCAACATACTGTATCTTCAGTTCAGTTATTAAGATGTTATTTATGTACATATTTTTGAGCTATTTCTCAGCATGGTATATCGATGTCAAATGTTTGTGAGGTTGTGTGTGTATGCATGAGACCCATGGATACATATGCTAATTTCATTGCAGCTATTGCTACTTCACTCTTGTTTTAAATCTATCCTTTTTACGTTTAGCTAAAGCATAATTTCCAAAATGTCCAGCTACTTCTGTATTTAAAGTCACCATGTTCTTAGTCAGGTAGGCTCCTGAAACTTTGAGTATTTCATTTTTTTGTTGTTTGATTGGATAAGAAGAATGTATTGCCGTTGAGTACCGAGACAACAAAATGCAGTTTAGCGTCTAGTGCAAAAACCTTCAAATGTACAATTTCTAGTACAATTATTAATCATTTCGTGTCTGGTTTCTTATCTAAGTTTTGTTCTGCTGTAACATGGGCAAATGTTATATCTTGTCTTATCGTCTTTGCTGTTTCGGTATATTTATCCTGTTTTTCAAGTCTGTAAAATCCTTTATAGTTGTTTTTTTAGGTGAATTTCTGTCTTGCATGAAACAGTTTTTATGCTGCTTCATCAGTATTCTCATGACACCTTTCTGGTCAAGTAATATATCAATGACTCTAATATATATGCACTGTTGGAGGAGCCTGTGACCTAAGACTTTCATCGTCATAACTACACCGTAACTATGTACGTATGACTAATAAAAGCCTTGTACCTTGAACTTGATATTTCCTCCCTGCAGGTGTATCTGTCGTTGCTGCGGATGTACCTTTCCCCTCCTGATGTTCACTGCCTGGGGCCGATCAAGATGGAGCTGTCGGAGCCTCAGGCCAACCTGCAGGCGGCGCTACGCGTCCTGGAGCTGCACCACAGCAAGCTCAACACCACCAAGGTAACACCACAGCTAGCTCAACACTGTAGACAGAACAGAAGGTGTTCAGCAGATTTATACCCGATACTCTCCATATAGCGTTAATGTGAGAAGTTAACAGATCCAGTCTTAAACCCCCTGAACTTCTTACAGACTTAATTGCAAACATATTTTGATATTTATGAATTCAAACCTGGATAATTATGCGCTGTGTCCACAAAACAGGTTCATCACCACTCAATCTGACAATGAACAACTCTGTGGTTGTTGTGATGCAGACAGGGACGAAATGTAGCTTCACGTCCATTTTCTACCGTCACATTACTGTGTCTTTTCTGAAAAGATGTGGTGCATTCAGAAGAAAATAAGCTACTTTGAGGCAGCTCCATTGGGAACAATTTAAATAAGAGGTATTATAACATAAACTAGCATACTCCTGTTGATGCGGATTAAAACTGACGGCTCATATCTCACCTCCAGTTCTCGCTGAAGACCTGTGTTCGAATCCAGAATCCTTATTTTTGTTTTACTCCTGCAGCCACTTGTTGCACCACGTCAGTCTCTATTTTGTTTACATGTGCTTCCCCGTACGACCCCCCCTGTGGAACGATAACCTAATAATATCCTGTGTGATGCGCCATTATGTTCATATCTTGCAAAGTGTGCATGTTTCAGATTTAGAGACGAGATGTTGCAACCAGATTTTAAATACGGTAAGGATTTCTAAACTCCGGCAGTGCGAGCCTGGCTTTGACAACAACAGTGTAACATATAGGGATGGGTACCGAGCCCCGGTATTAAAATGGCCCCGGGGCTGAATTATTAAAGACCGTGGTGCCGTTAAGCTCCGACGTTAACCGTCTTTTTATCGGTGCTGGAGACATGTAAAATAAATATGTTTATGTATTATTGTAACTTTTTTTGTTATCCAAAAGAACCGATTAGAGTACCGTTAAAAGACGGGACCGATAAGCGGTATCGATAAAAGTAGTAGTACCGTTAAAACCTTCCATCTGGTTCTCAAAGCTGCTCTTAATTCACAAAGCATTAATTAGTTTCTAACGCAACCCCGGGCTTCGTTATTATAACTTGATTTGCCAATTCAGAAAAGACATGAAAGTGGCACAGATAAGAGAGGGCTGAATTAAAAGAGATGAGATGGAACAACATGATTAATGATGACAGGAACTCACACAGAACGAGTCATTTAGCGTGAAATTAAAGCAGCGAATGAACTGAACAGAACGATTTATTTTGGTGTTTACAGCCAGACTACAAGGGTTTGCAGTCGAGCTGCTGCTTTCTGATAGAACAAGGCAGCAGATCTCCCCCGAGAGGCACGTGAATATCTTTTATAAAATTGTTTTCTTATACTTTCAAATACCTGAAAAACAGAAGGGAGACAATTTACATAAAAAGCTTATATGTACAAAACCGGCTCATGACCGGTTTTTCTTGTCGAACCGGTTCTCTGGTAAAGAAGACTTCCCTTAAAGGGGTCATTTGCATTATTTGAAGTCAGGTTATATGAGGTGCTAACCCATATTCATGAGGCGTTGAACATCTCTCGGCTCTTTTCCCTCGAGGGAAACGCATCCTGAAGTTTCCTTCCATTTCTATGGAAGTGAACTTGAGGACATCGACCCTTAACCAGTTGAGCCCTGAGCCTGATTTCAGGTCTCAGGGCTCGAAAAGGACTTTCCCAGAACAAATGACTATAACTTCACTTCTAAAAGGGGTAAATTAATAATCTTTTTTCTCAAAGCAAGGATAAACCTGTGAGTTGGATGTAGAAGAGTCAGAATCAATATAGATAATTGTTTAGGGCCGGGACTTTAACGCGTTAATTAAGATTAATTAATTACACAAAAATTAACGCGTTAAAAAAATTAACGCATTTTAATCGCACTTATGTTTTGCACAGCGGAACGTTTCTCACTGGATGAGTTTCAGGCGTACCGATTATACTGGAGCACCAACTAACGTTCATGACTTCAGCATGGGACTTCAAACAACAACAAACCACGGTGAACAATAGGCAAACATGAACGAACAAGCTGATGAGACCGCTTTGGTCGGCCCCGTGGATGGGGACATTTTGTTTTAAAAAACGGACGGATGGAAGCGTCGACAAGAGCCGCAGCACATCAAGCCTAAAGTATCACCTAAAGGCAAAGCATGTAGCAGCTAGCGTGTAGCAGCTAGCATGTAGCAGCTAGCGTGGACGTTAGCCCGACTCCGAGTGCAAGGACCCACACCCTGACCCAACCCACACTCAACCAGACGACTGGTTTCAGGGCCAGGATCAGTCAGTCCACGTCTGAGAGAGTAACCAGCTCCTGGCTCTGACTGCACTCGGCTGTCGACCACCTGGAGTAACATCCATGTGGAAACTGCTTCTCCCTGTTCTCAGGTCAAATATGTATATTTGATTAAAAATGCGATTAATTTCGATTAATTAATTACAAAGCCTCTAATTAGATTAATTTTTTTAATCGAGTCCCGGCTCTATATTTTGTATTTTAAAGTAAATATCAGATTGAACATATTACAAACAAAAAAAAACATTACTTATAGTGAAAACCGCCCTTGACTGATGGGATGGAGACTAAAACCTTTGGGAATCCAAACATATAATAAGTACCCTGTATCAGGATTGATGCAAAACAAGTGAAGTTTGACCTTTTTAGAGAGATTTAGAAAAAATACATTGGCTTAAAAAAGGAAGGATGGATTATCAGAAAGTGACGCATTGGATTGACCTTCAGCAGCGTTTTATCGTTTTAAGCCACTGAACACAACCCGTTTTGGCACCGTAAAGCTAATTGTGTTGTTGTCCTTTCGCCGAGATCGCTCAGTGTTGATACTTGTATGTCTGGAATCTCAGCTGGCTAATCGATATCTTGTTTGTGCAGATCCGATAAGTACTAAGGGTATTTTAACGTGAGTTCTGTGCTAAGTGTGTTAGCATTTTGTTCGCTCAGGGCTAATTCAGAGCCTTTGTTATTATCCTTAGTTTTGTTTTGCTAAAAATGGCTAATATTGTCTGATAGCTGAGTTTCTTCCCGTTAAGTGGGTATGACACATTCGTAGCTTATTAAATGTTAAGAAGCCCTCAGGCGCTGCTTCTTGCAAGATGTTGCGTTTTGCCCGCGGGGGGTTTAACTGGTTGTAACCAGTGACGACCATTCGAAACCTTAAGTGTAACTACATGTCCAAAGCAAATTTAAAGAGGAACGCATCCTCTCTAAAGCTTTATCAGGAAACTGTGACTCCAAATATTCCTTTGACTGATTCCTTCACAAAGTCAAAGGTTGAAAAAGATGCGGTTGACACGTGTTTGGGACGTTTTAACGGAGTAATGATCCGGCTGCAGCGACCTGGAGCTTCAGGATGTTGGTTCGGGTACAGATTAGTCTGTTTGGGACCTTTTTAATGGGAATTCCTCTTCATGGACTCCCATTGTGGTGAAGAGCAGTTGAACATGGTGGAGGAGGAAGAGGGGCTTCTCATTAGCAGACAGACAAACACTGAGGTGCGTCTGGGAAGCTCTCGTCTTCTTCAGCAGGACCCACTTGAGAAATTCTTGTCTCAAAACTTGGCAACGTTGGTTTGTTTAAAAGAAACTATTCTGAACAAACATTAAGGAAGGATTGACCGACACACACAAAGCTTCCTGTTGGAAGTTTTCCCAGGAGTTTTGTACAGTCCGGTCTGAGTGTGGGAGCACGGCCCGCGAGGGAGGGAGGGAGAGAGAGAGAGAGAGGGAGAGAGAGAGAGAGAGAGAGAGAGAGAGGGAGAGAGAGAGAGAGAGGGAGAGAGAGAGAGAGAGAGAGAGAGAGGGAGAGAGAGAGAGAGAGAGAGAGAGAGAGAGAGAGAGAGAGAGAGAGAGAGAGAGAGAGAGAGAGAGAGAGAGAGAGAGAGAGAGAGAGAGAGAGAGAGAGAGAGAGAGAGAGAGAGAGAGAGAGAGAGAGAGAGAGAGAGAGAGAGAGAGAGAGAGAGAGAGAGAGAGAGAGAGAGAGAGAGAGAGAGAGACTGAACAAAACATCAATAAAAGCACTGAGACTCTTATTCTGAAAGGCCTGCGAGTTGAATACAGATCAGCAATGCCTTTCTCAGTCACACACACCATGTATACATCACTTCAGGGGACATTACATTGACTTACATGCATTTCCTAGAGACTGACCTACTTAACCATAACCAACACATGCCTAACCCTAACCAAGTCTTCACCCTAACATTAATGACTCCCCTTATGGGGACCTCCAATTTGTCAAGCCAGTCCCCACACGTGACTATGTAAACAGATTTAGGTCCCCACAAGTATGGTAATGCTAGAACACACACACACACACACACACACACACACACACCACACACACACACACACACAGGAGGGAGTTCAAAACAAACAGCAGCCAACTGTTTGTCGTGTGGCTAATTTGAACTTTGGAGGAAGAAGTCAAAGTAAACAGAGTAATAATACAGTTTGGACAGTTTTGCTCCCGAGAGGAGATGCCAAGTGTCTGAGCTAGCATCTCAGAGCAGCACACTGAGCTTAATGGATGCTTCCTTCTGCACTTCCTCTCTCTCGACAGCAGACATGTTTGGTTTCTCTCTGAGGGAATAGTTTTGTGAAGCTGTTGTTGGCCTGTGGGGAAATGTACTCATAAGAAGTGACTCTGGAGAAGCTGCAGATAGAGCCGTGAGAAATGACTGAGAAGCTGCAGATAGAGCCGTGAGAAATGAATGCAGCTGATTATTTAATGTTGTTTTTATAGGCAATAATTGAAGCTTTGTTAGTTCCAGGTTTAATATGTGCAATAAGTTCATTTAATAAGTTCTGCAGTAAACATTGAACCAGTCCGGCCCTCGACTAGTACCCTTTTTTAATTTTGGCCCACTGTGTGTTTGAGTTTGACCCCCCTGCTCCAATGTCTCGCTTCTTCATCACGTCATTAAATGTATTTACGTATGATTTTAGAACGTGTTCCTTTTGCACTATGTCTTAATGCTTTTGCAGCCATTAACATTTGCCATCAAAATAAACTTGCCTTGCACAACGATAGATATTATTCTCCAAATGCATGACTGAAATGCATTGTGGGTAATGTCAACCCCCAGATTGACCCTGATTGGTGACCGCTCTTTAAAGTCCCTGCTAACACACGTATATCTGTCGTTCCTCTCCCAGGCCATCAACCTGCTCCCGGCTAACACCCAGATCCGAGAGATCCGCGTGTTCCTGGAGAGCGTCCTGGAGGAGAGGGCTCAGAGGAAACGCTGCAACCAGGTCCTGAAGAGCCTGCTGCAGGCCGAGTTCCTCCGGGTGAGACGCTGGAACATTTACAGCTCACTCTGTTCCATTCAAACAATATATTAAGCTTTTGTTTCACTCCCGTCTCGATGCTGCAGGTGCAGGAGGAGAGGATCTTCCACCAGCAGGCGAAGTGTGTCATCACCGAGGAGAAGACCTGCCGAGTCTGCAAGAAGAAGATAGGAAACAGGTAACGCATTATTATACTTTATTCCTTTTTCTTCCATCTACGTCACTGCCGGGCGACAAAGACGGCTCCGCCCACTTTTGGGGGAAAACAACGCGGTCGATACAAATTCTGAAGTTTTTGCCAATCCGATCAGAAATGTAAGAAAACCGTGGATTTTCTGATCTTCAAAGAGCCCGGTCACGATGGCCAGTCAGGCAAACATTACATTAACTCATCGGAAATCGACGATCGGTCTCGATATACGGTTAAATTAAAATCAGTAGGCGAGGCTGTAATTTCGCCGGCTGTTACTCTCATGAGCGCGGCGGGAAATAATAGTTGTATCAGCCAACCAGCTGTGTGTCGTTTATTGCTCCTCCAACATTAAAACAGATCCAGAGTTCAGCGTTTCTGGACTTCCTCTCAGAAGAAAGGACGGAAACAGAAGAGCTCTGTGGCTTCAGGCTCCATCGCCGTTCAAGTGACAGCGTTGGTTTCCCCTAAAGTGGGCGGGGCCGTCAAAGTGACGTAGATGTTACTCTCATCTGTGGACATCGATCGCCTACTGCTATATTTAACCGTATATCGAGCTCCATCGTCGATTTCCAATCACTTAAAGAGCCTGTGACACCATCCCAACAACTGTTGTGCAATGAAATATTGGGCTATTAGTAATCTCGAACCGTCAGTTTAAAAAAAGAAAAAGCGATACCGTTCCGTTAAATATCAATAATTTCGAACATCGCGGGGAAATTCCTTCGACTCATTTAGAAGTTTTGGGGGAAGCCGGAAGTGACGTCAATGCGGGAACGCTTCGAGAGCCAAACACTGACAAAGTGTGTTGTGTCATGCGTAGAAATGGTGAATTACTGAGATTAGGCACGTTAATAACGTTTTAATGAAGTCGACTACAGTATATTCATATTTGTCAGTGCTTTCATGTCAATTCGGCGACATAAACATACATGATCGTGGTGAAGATGATGATTACATTAGGATTACAAATCGGGAGTGAGAGCTGCTGAATTTCCTCCCGTCGGATGTGATATAAAAACAAATCGATTATTTTTGTGGTTGTAAACTCAAGTGGATGAAACTACATTTATTAGTGCTTTCATGTCAATTGGGCGAACATATGATACATTAAATGATCGTTTGTTTGAGCCGGTCTGCATTTCCTGATGAGAAAACAAACCGATGCTTTTTGTAGTTGTAGTACACCAACAACATGGATTAAACGTGTGGTTTTTTTACCACAGTGTTGGGGAAATTAATGGATAAAATGCACGGATTATTATTATTATTCCCCACTCCGATCGGGACACTAGGTCCACCGTTTCCCCGCAGCGAGGCTCCCCCCGTTGACAGTTTGCGTGGGCTGTGTGCGGTGGCGGACTGGCCATCGGGACGAATCCCGATGGGCCGGTACCGAAGTGGGCCGGTCGGATAAGTCACCAGCACATCCCCCATAGGCGGCGCGTGAGGGTCAGGTTTGAGAAGGCTAAATAACTTCTTTCACCTGACGCTGCCCGCCTCCGGCGTCTATAGAAAAGAGATCACTCAGTGTGCGGAGTTTAAATCTCTCAAGTCATATTACAGGATAAAGGAAATACAGTTTAAACTGCCGTATGCAGAGAAGACGCCGACGTGTCGCACTTATCATTCATATTACATCATCAATCAGTCGATCATCGATCATATAATATCATAATATATCATATATCTCCTTATCTGAGTCAGCTGCAGCCTCATCTGGCCGTGCAACACTCACCGTGTCACAGACTGGATGCAGAAGTATTATTTAACACATTATGTTGACGAAACACTCGAGACAAATGTAATTAAAGTCAGATCCACGCGTGTCTTAGACGTGAACGCGCTCTCAGCTGGAGAGAGAAACCCTGGCTTGATTTACCGAGTTGATAACCAGCGTCGTAGGACTGCTTCGCGAGATCTTGTGTGTTAGTTTGTTGTTGTTAGTTTGTTTGTTACTCAAACATATCCAGGGTCTGTTGAACTGGCTTCGTAGTAGGCTACAGGGCACAGGTGGCTCGCAGCGCTAATGTCAAAGACACATACATTATACTTTATATTTGTATTTTACCAGGATGCAGTGACACAAATATTTACATATTTACATTTACTATCTACAGCACCTGTCGCCCCTGACATCCCCACTCCCCCCGTTGACAATTTACTTGCGGTACCGAAGTGGGCCGGTCGAGAGTCCCGGGATGATTTGTAGTCCCATTCCACCACCGGCTACATGACCGTATGATCGCTCATATTGACGCACCTCATTCCTAAACTTCTAACAGATACAAAATAAACCGATCCTTCAGCCTCATATGAGCTCTCAGACACGTTCAACATTAACCTGTCATCGTTGTCTGAGCTCGCTGCTGTGTGCGCCGTCGTGCGTTTACATCTGACTGTATATATATAAAGGTTTACATGCAGAAGCTGGGATCCTGGACGGTGCAGCTGGAGCGCTGTGCCCGCAATGACGTCACCCATAATTTGGCGGGACTTGAAGAATCCGCGAGAAGATCCAGAATATGGTCAACATTGAAGGATTAATGGTTATCAAAGTACAAATATCCAAAATCAGTTCAGTAACGATTTTCAAGGGGACAATATGTACTCAAATTGATGGGTTTGGATGATGGGGGAAAACCGTGTCACAGGCTCTTTAATGTAATGTTTGCCTGTCTGGCCATCGTGACCTGGTTCTTTGAAGATCCACTAATCCACGTTTTTTTACATTTCTGATCGGATTGGCAAAAACTTCAGAATTTGAATCGACCGCCGTTCAAATGACAGCGTTGCTTTCCCCCCAAAAGTGGGCGGAGCCGTCATTTTTGCCCGGAAGTGACGTATGTTACTCTCAAGTATGCACTCTAACTATTTAGTTCTTAAAAACCATTAATTTATCAATTTTTTTATTTTGTATTTGTTTTTCTAATCCTTATTTTTTCCCTTTTTATTCAAATGTGTCATTCAACCTTGTTTTAAGAATATGGAGAAAACATAAATAAACAGGAATACAGAAAATAATAATATGTACACGAATACATTTAACATTCTTCATTTAAATGACTTTTAATGATGTTTGATTTGGGACAAATGTACTTACTGGGACATTAAGCCTAAAGACAGCAGATGGATATTAGATATTAGCTATTCGCTCAAATCTGGAATAAATCGTCTCTTTTCTGAGATTAATGAAACTAAACCGTACACGTACACCCCAGCAATATTTCAAAATAAGAGTTCATGACATTTCACACTTTCTTCCCTAGAAGGGTCATCATCAAACCTCATTAAGATATTCCCAGTGTGTAATAACTAGGGATGGGTATCGTTAAGGTTTTAACGGTACTACTACTTTTATCGATACCGCTTATCGATCCGGTCTTTTATCGGTTCTTTTGGAGAACAAAAAAAAGATAAACTAACTAAACAAAATTGTGAACAAAACTAACATACGGACAGACGGGGAGAGAGATCTCGTCTGGATTGGAAAGTTCGAAAATACATCAGACGCATTTTGTAGTCATATTTTTCACATGTCGTCAGTACCGTTAAAAAGACCGGTAACGTCGGAGCTTAACGGTACCACGGTCTCTAATAATTCGGCACCCGTCCCTAATAAGAACAGTATTCTTCATTTAAAAGCTCCTCTCTTAATTAAGATGTCTTCGTCTCTACAGTTTCAGTTCGACCCTGAGCCGCGTCCCTCTTCCGAGTGTGGCTGAAAGCCGCTGTTCGGCATCGACATGAAGCCCCTTCTCTAACCATCTCTTCCTCTCCGCAGTGCGTTCGCCAGGTATCCAAACGGCGTGGTGGTGCATTACTTCTGCTGCAAAGACCGCACCGTGTGTCCCACCGAGCAGTAACGACAACAACAACAACCACTGTTTACTAATAAACAAGCTCCTGTCCTGCTGTGTGGATGTTTTGGAGGAGGAGTCGGGATGCAGACGTTTCTTTACCCTCGGAGCAAGACCTCCTCCTGGATCTCGGGCTCCCTGCGTGAAGGAACACGAGGAATGTGCCGGACAATCACAGGCTGACATTTAAAAAGCACGAAGCGCTGGAAGAGACTCACTTCTCGTGGCTTTCGACAGACGCCGAGAGGAAGACGAGGCTCGTTCTCACCTCGAGATGCTTCCTTTGAGTCTGATCTCCTGTGACGCTGTGCGCGCCTCGCTCTGCAGGAGTCCACTTCAAAGGCCTTTCTGTGACTCTGAGGATTGTACTCGCATGATGCGTGTTAGCATGTGTCGACGCTGACAACACGGCGTCCGTCTCGCGTTACTGGTTTTAATTGAAACATTTGAGGCGACTTCTACAACTAACATCATTCACAGCGATGTTCTTACAGTCATTCACCTTCATCTCTGTCACGCTTTTTTACGTGTTCCTGTGTCTGCTTCTTGAGGCGTGTAACGGTCATACTACTGGAACAAAATAATAACTGATCAGAGACAAAGTTGACTATTGTCTGAGATGAAATAAGTAAATAAACAAGATTTTAAAACATATTCTCTGAGACTTTAAAGACATACATGTGTGAGGAGGAACAACTCAAAAATACTCTGAGTTTAAAGAAGTAAATTCGAGAAAATATTTAGAATATTCAATAGTCATAAATGTGGCCGAAAA
This sequence comes from Champsocephalus esox, assembly GCA_036324585.1. Lineage (NCBI taxonomy): Eukaryota > Metazoa > Chordata > Actinopteri > Perciformes > Channichthyidae > Champsocephalus > Champsocephalus esox. The sequence continues at coordinate 35,774,727 of CM070494.1, forward strand.
AACCTCCTTGTTGATTTCTGTCCTTCATCATCGTCTCTTCAAGGCCTTTTTTTAAGTATTCACATGTGTCTTCTTCACGTACTGTTATTGTAGGTAGAAGAAATAAAACATGAGGGTCATATTACGGACACAAATATCAATAATTATATCAATAATTCACCAGAAAGAAAACTTGTTGTGAATTCAAAATATCTTTCAAATACTCTCTTAGAATATGAAGTCTTAGTTATTGAAGAAAACCTCTGAAATTTGAGAAGTACTTTGTGTGGTGAAACCCTTAGAAAAATACTCAATATGACGACTTTAATATCTAGATTTCCAAATATTTAATAATACACCATTTTGTGTTTCCAAGACGTTGAATGTTTATGAAGTTCTTTAAAGCGGGGCTATGTTTTGAACAATCAAGTCAATCGAGTAGCGATCACTGAAAAATCTCAATTTAATCAACCGTCACAAAATAAGACGGCATCCATTTTGATAATCACTTAATCCTCTGTCTTTTTATTATCAAAAAAGCCCAAATACCCGTCTTCCAGCTTCTTAAAAGTTGACATAAAATGTGGGTGACTTCATCGCATAAAATCAAGCGATCACTTTGATGGAACACGTGTATTTTTCTTTAATATTCACACACTACTAAACGATGGATTTAGTCCAAAATAATTACAATAATGACGACTTGCAGCGTTGTAGAGTAGCACAAATAGAGATTCGTCGAGGCTTATAATGAATAATAATATTGTGTTACATCTTCTAAAAGTTACATAGTCCCGCCGTGAGACGGTTCTCAAAGTTACAGACGGCACTTTAACGAGACGTGTGTTTTATTTATTGTCTAATCACTCGAGTGTATGAAAAAATAACCTGAAAGTGAATCTGTGTTTTAAAGGCAATACAATTATAAAAAGTGTCTCTTTCCCGCCTGAACGCGAGACGCAGGAGTCCCCAGGTCACGAGTAATTAAAATGAAAGTGTTTTCAGTTGATTTTCATGAATGAAATGTGTGTTTTACTTTTAACCGCTGAATCGCGCACGTTTCCCCCACAAGTTGTAGCATTACCTTCGTCTCCTGCTGCTTGGAAACCCCCCCCTCCTCCTCCTCTTCTTCTTCTCTTCTTCTTCTCTTTAAAGGTTTGCACACTTCCTCGCTACGACTGTTCCTGAAATAATCTCATTTTTATTCAGTGGGAGTATTTATCCCGCTGTGTGTATACTGTATAAAGACTGAGAGCGTGTGTGTGTGGCTTTAACCAGAAATAAAGAAAGATTTCCACTCGTGTTTGTGCACATCTACTCATTTGAGGTAAGGGAGATATTACACTTTTATCCTAAAGGTCCCATGTCATGCTTGTCTGGTTATCACCCGTCCCCTTGTGTTATGAAGGTTGTTCTGCATGTGGACGGTCTGCAGAGTCTCAAACCCTCAAAGTGCACCCTGTAGCGAGTAAAGCTCTAACTCAGAGAAAACCCGTCTGCTGCCCCAGAACGCCTCGTTGGACATTTCTCTTTTTCCATTGTTTACTTCTTGGGTATAGTGACGTGACGTAACGTCCGTGGAGCCGTTACATTTGGACCAATCCGCAGACTTCCTCACACACACACACACACACACACACACACACACACACTCGGCGGGACGTTGCGAGGCTCGCTGCTGCGAGAAGGGGGACACTGAGCTGGCTCACTGGTGTGGGGTCGGCGAGACAATGCGGAACACACACACTCCCAGCCAGGCTGCGGGTGTGTGTTCGGGACAGGGGCGGACTGGGGATTGATTGACAGACAGGCCCACTTAATGCGCGGCATGTATCGGCCGGCCGACGAACGTATGTTACTTAACAAAAAAACCCTATGCATTTAATGTTGTTTTGGACAATTCATAATCACATTACCTGAGCAGCCCTTGAGTTGCCTAGAGCAAAATAGTTACAGCGTATATTTAGTGATTTTAATGTTAACAGATCATTGATGCAATAACATTTTGACCCAATTTGCCTGACTTGACCTTTTATATATACAGTCTATGGACTTGACACATGGAATAAAACATGGGCGTATAGGAAGCATCCTCAATGTGTGTGAGAGAATTTAACAGGGGGTGTGGGCCTCACCTCCTCTAGGGGCAAGCTCCCCCGGGAAGATTTTTTAAATGTTGAAGTTGAATGCATCAATCTGGTCCATTTTGAGAGCAAAATTAGGGATTAAATCTATGGCAGTCAGTCGGGACTTGGACTGTGAGCCGTAGGGTCGCCGGTTCAAGTCCCCGGCCAGACCTACATTTGGAGTGTGGACTTCTACTTGGAGAGGTCCCAGTTCACCTACTGCCCTGCCGTGGTGCCCTTGAGCAAGGCACCGGACATCCCCCTTCCCCCCTCATTCCCGTTGCTCCCCGGGAGCTGTACAATAGCTGCCCACTGCTCCTAGTACTAGACTCCTGGTACTAGGATGGGTTAAAAGCAGAGAACACATTTCACTGTGTGTGCTGCAGGGCCGTATTCATGGGGTCAACATTGGGGGGGGACCAAACATTCAATACAAATTTGAATACTAATTTCCTGCCATTCTAAAGGAAAATACATAAAAAATCACTAACACATTGGATACTTTAAAACCTGTTAAACCCCATGCCCCTGCCCGTGGGGGCAAACACAACAATAGTCACGAAACTGTGTCCCAGGCATAGGTGTAGGAATCATCCTTTATGTGGGTGGGACAATTTGACGGGGCGTGTGGGCGTGTGGGGGACCTAACCTCCTCTAGGGGGGTCCGGGGGCATTTTTTAAATGTTGAAGTTAAAAGCATCAATCTGGTGCACTTTGAGAGCAACATTACATCTCAACAACACCCATGTGAAACAGAACTGAACAGATTTACTTTTTCTTTATGCATATTTTACAAATCACTCCCTTTTTAAACTGTAGTATGAGTTGGAATGATTTCATACCTGTTATTCTCTTATTTTGTATAACTATAATGATCATATAAAGGTGTGCCTTGGAAATACATCAATCTTGACACAGGGTACTTATTATGTTATAGTTTGGATTCCTAAAGCTTTTAGTCTACTCTCCCATCATTCAAGGGTGGTTTTCACAATAGGTAATGGTTTATTTTTTGCACGGACACTATCATTTACATTTTTTTACTATGTTCAATTTGAATTTACTTTAAAAACATCTATATTGATATCTATATTATATACTGACACTAGCCGGCCAAACCCTGGCTAACAACTGAAACCAGCTAGCCCACAGCTAGTTAGCTACTATTCTTGAAAAGTTCGGTTTTAACATCAGAACTACAAGTTACTTACACAAAGAAGCTAAACCGGAGGGTTCATTAACATTACCATTATGAAATAAAATAATATAGATTACTTTAGGGCTAACTACAAAAGATACCAGAACTGATGGAGGGCAAATTAAAACATGACTGACCTGCTTGGAGCATCAAGCTAACTGAAGGAGGACTCAGACGTGCAACAGCGAAATACACCCGCGGGTACAAAATAAGGAACCAATTTACATATGAAAGGAAATATCATTTTGGTGATGCTCAAAATAACAGAAAATATAGATTTTCAAGTATACAAGTAACCAAAATAAAGAAGTCATAGAATAGCAATTTTATTTAAATTAAAAAATCAAAACTTTTTTTTTCTTCTTCTTCTTCACCCCCCCTATGAAACAGAACTGTAAACAGATTTACTTTTTCTTTCAACATTTATTTGAACAGCAAGTGGAGGCAAAAGTGACTGCACCAAAAACAATACACCTGCTAGCTAACTAGCCTAAACTCAGTAACAGAATGTGGGCTACACGTTCTTCTCCACAGCCGCTTCTTCTCTGAGTCAGACGTCGCTTCCCCCTTTTCTATCCTACGGGTACAGCCACTCCCCCTGAACCCCGTTTCCCTGCCAACCCATTGAAACTGATAGATAGAACAAAGGTAGCCTATCAAAACGGCCCAGCCCAGCCCAGTGGGCCACACCCCGGAACACTTTCAAATGTGGGCCGGCCCACACACAGCACCGGCCCACCGGTATTCCCGATGGCCAGTCCGCCCCTGGTTCGGGCTGTGTCTCGCTGTCTCGAAGACGGCCACTGGGCTCACAGGGAGGGGGAGGGGGAGGGGGGGGGTCAGGAGCTCCAACAAGCCGTGTAGGACAGAGAGTGAATACACAGACTATACAGAGATGCTGTGAGAAACCAATGTGAGTTTGGAACATTGAACAATGTGAATCTATTCTAAATCGAACTATGATCAGTGGAAATGACCATGACGTGGGACCTTTAACTACAGTTATTCAACAGCTTTAATTAGTATTTACTTTATGGATCAAGTTTTTTGCACAAAATGCTGATGCAAAATGATGTTTTATTGTGAAGAAAACACATCCGACACCTAATATTACATTAAAATGAATGAGTTTATGTATGTTGGTCGACAACAAGCATTCCAACTTTGGGATGTTGGCCTCTGCAGACCATTGACATGCACTAACACCCAACACACTGCAGGAGAAGGAAACGCCAGCTTTCCTCCACTTTGATCAACTGACTCGATCTGAAAGTCCTTTTTATAAAAGCAACATGTAGAAGTCTGACAATGAATTCAAAATGATGGAAATATCCTGACCGTGTGTGTGTGTGTGTGTGTGTGTGTGTGTGTGTGTGTGTGTGTGTGTGTGGTGTGTGTGGGTGTGTGTGTGTGTGTGTGTGTGTGTGTGTGTGTCGGAGACTTTTTAGTTCCGCCTAGAAACACTGCTGGCATTTCGACCATGCCAAAACACACACACACCACACAAAAGACACACACACACACACACACACAGAAACGGGCACTTATCTTGCCTTCAGGAACGCCGAAAACAAAGGCACACAGAGGTCTCAGTCTGGATGTTTGCACACTCATCTTCAAATAATATGAGAAGAAACACACACACACACACACACACTTTCTCATCCCCTGTAAGCCTGTAAGGAATTCCTCTATGATAATAGTGGCAACACAGCCAATCACCTCGCAGCTGTAACCAGTGATCATCGAGCTCTGCATGTACAGGCGTGTGTGTGTGTGTGTGTGTGTGTGTGTGTGTGTGTGTGTGTGTGTGTGTGTGTGTGTGTGTGTGTGTGTGTGTGTGTGTGTGGTGTGTGTGGTGTGTGTGTGTGTGTGTGTGTGTGTGTGTGGTGTGGTGTGGTGTGTGTGTGTGTGTGTGTGTGTGTGTGTGTGTACTTACAGTCAATGTTTGCATAACACACACACACACACACAGACTGTAGGAATCCTTCTGCTCCCGTGTCCTGGTGTGACTGTAAATCTCACAGGTTTCCCCTTCTATTATTTTTAGGACGAAGAACTCCCTGTACGCTTTAAAACCTGTATTTGTGGTTCCTTCATCATAAACTGTACGCTTTAAGCAGATTCAATGTCTGAAACACACAGCTCCGAGGATAGTTATTTTAATGAGGTTACACGAGGTCTTTTTCCATATGTCGTGTTTTACCCATTGGATGCAACGTGTAGAAGCAGAGCAGCAATGATCCATCAGTCCAACTATGCACTTATCCAAACCTGTTTTAACGTTTTAACCAAAATGAAATGAAATCAGGAGTTTAGCGGAGTCGATATCACGTTTTTAGTTAGGCCTATATCAAATGGATTAAAACAAATTATGATCTTTTATCCTCTTATACTTTTACTTGTACTTTTGCCAGCAAGAAAGAGTGAAGAAATATGGCACAAAATCGAAATGAAACCACACCACGACCAGCTGTGTTTCTTCACACATTAGCATTAGCGGTCATTTAGCATTTCTTTGCAGTTCTTCCTTGTGTCTTTGCACGTCTCTGAGTGGTTACTTCTCGTCTCTGAGCTCAGTCCTGCAGGAATCCATTCCACCAGTGAAGCCAGTTCATGTAAGACAACCAAACAAACCAACCCCAACAGATGGAGGTTTCCGCACCACCGCAGCTGTTTTTCTCCGCTCTTTAAGTTGCGGCACCACCGACATCATCACCACGCCTAAATAAGTCCTAATCAGGGCTGTCAGTCTGCAGATACAGCTTCTTTCCAAGTGACGTCTGCTGGAACAAAGACGTGTTTGTCTCAGACGGGTGGAGCTGCAGGACACATGGAGATATCCTCAAACACCGGCCTCAAGCGTGTCCTGCTTTAAACCACACACACACACACACACACCTAAATCTGTTTACACAGTCACGTGTGGGGACTCGCCTCCCTTATGGGGACAAATAGGAGGTCCCCATAAGGGGGATCATTAATTTTAGGGTGAAGACTTGGTTAGGTTTAGGATTAGGGTTAGGCTTGTGTTGGTTATGGTTAAGGTTTGGATGAGTCTCCAGGAAATGCATGTAAGTCAAAAGCAGCCTCCCTCTCCTCTGTCCTCATCCTGTTGGACCTGTCTGCTGCATTCGACACGGTGAACCATCAGATCCTCCTTCGCACTCTCCAAGAACTTGCAGTTTCAGGCTCTGCACTTTCCCTCCTCACCTCATACCTCAAAGACCGCACCTACAGGGTTACTTGGAGAGGGTCCGAGTCCGACCCTTGTCAATTAACTACAGGGGTCCCTCAGGGCTCTGTTCTCGGTCCCCTCCTCTTCTCCTTGTACACAAACTCGCTCGGATCTGTCATTAGCCCGCATGGTTTTTCATACCACTGCTACGCTGACGCCACCCAATTAATCCTGTCCTTTCCCCGCTCAGAGACCCAGGTCGTCGCAGGCATCTCTGCTTGTCTAGCTGACATCTCTCAGTGGATGTCTGCTCACCACCTCAAGCTCAACCTTGACAAGACTGAACTGCTTTTCCTTCCGGGAAAAGATTGTCCCTCTCTTGATATGACAATCAACATCGGCCCCTCTGTTGTTTCCCCGTCTCAGACTGCAAGGAATCTGGGTGTGACCCCAGATAACGACGTGCCCTTCACTGCAAACATCGCTGCTACAACCCGCTGCTGCAGATACATGCTCTACAACATCAGGAGGATGCGTCCCCAGCTGACCCAGAAATCGACGCAGGTTCTGGTCCAGGCTCTCGTCACCTCACGCCTAGACTACTGCAACTCCCTCCTGGCTGGTCTACCTGCATGTGCCATCCGACCTCTGCAGCTCATCCAGAATGCAGCGGCTCGTCTGGTCTTCAACCTTCCTAAATGTTCCCACACCACTCCGCTCCTCCGCTCCCTCCACCGGCTTCCGGTAACTGCTAGAATCCACTTCAAGACACTGGTACTTGTGTAGCATGCTGCGAATGGATCTGGCCCTTCCTACATCCAGGACATGGTTAAACCGTACACCCCAGCGTGTGCTCTCCGCTCTGCATCAGCCAAACGGTTCGCTGCACCCTCGCTGCGAGGGGGACCCAAGTTCCCATCAGCAGAAACACGTGGGTTTGCTATCCTGGCTCCAAGATGGTGGAATGAGCTCCCCATTGACATCAGGACAGCAGAAAGCTCACACACCTTCCAGACTGAAAACTCATCTCTTTCGACTCCACTTCGAGCGATAGAACTACTAACAGAGCACTTATATACTAACAAAGGACTGGCTTATCTCAAGCCAGTTGAGTAGCACTTGAAATGCTTGGCTCTATGAAACCTGATGTACTTTATGATTCTGTTTTCTTCAAGGTTGTATCTTGTTGGTCGAACGCACTTATTGTAAGTCGCTTTGGATAAAAGCGTCAGCTAAATGCAATGTAATGTAATGTCCCCTGAAGTGATGTATACATGGTATGTGTGTGTGTGTGCACGTGTGTGTGTGGACTAGCATTACTATACTTGTGGGGACCTAAATCTGTTTACACAGTCACGTGTGGGGACTCGCCTCCCTTATGGGGACAAATTGGAGGTCCCCATGAGGGGGAATCATTAAAATCATTCATTTTAGGGTGAAGACTTGGTTAGGGTTAGGTTAAGGGTTAGGCATGTGTTGGTTATGGTTAAGGTTAGGATAAGTCTCCAGGACATGCATGTAAGTCAATGTAATGTCCCCTGAAGTGGTGTGTGTGTGTGTGTGTCCTTTGACAGCTGCACGCTTTTTATTCTGAATCTGCAGAGACGTGTCCTCCGCTGCAGGGAAACAGAGTGTGTGTTCTTTGTGTTTCCATATTCTCAAAGAAAACAGTGAAAAACGCAATGTTTTTGTTTCATGGTCTGTGTTTCATTCCAACAGAAAACAGTGGCAACGTGTGCCTCGTTGGAGTTCAGGTCCATAGTCTGATGTCACCGTGACAGCAGGGCATGTTTGTATGTTTTGGATATAAGGGGAAACCGTGACAGCAGTATTGTGCTGTGGTCCATATCCCCTTCTACTCATTTATGATTTGGTTTGTATTCTCAGTGATAACAGTTATATGCGGTAGTGCTGTCGTGTTTTGGATCTCATGTTCACAGACGTAATGAGACAACAGTGAAAACATGTGAACTATTTTAGGTTTTGGGTTTTAATCCCAGGGATAAAATTGACAGTGCACTTTTTTGCATGTTTTGGATCAGATCTCCAGATATAACAACGACCACATGTGCATTATTTCATGTTTTTATTTATTGATTTGGTTTATATTCCCATAGCTAATGTTAAAAATGTGCATTACATGATGTTTTGATTCATATTCTAACAGCAAACAGTGCCATAATGCTTTATTTTTTGTTTGTGGTCCATATTATAACAGATAACGGTCACAATAGAGGATTTTTTGTAATGTTTTGGTTCATATTCTCGGGGGGGAATGTGCCATAATGCATTACTTCCTGTTTCCGTTTGTATTCCCACAGATAATGTTGACAGCAGCGCCGCGAGAGGAGCAGCTCTCTCCGACCTGATGAAGACGAACATCTGCAGCCCTGAGCCAGATGTGGCAGTGACCCTGTGCCCTCCCTCTCTATACACATGATACAGTACATGCATAATGAGATTAACCTCCAAGAGCTGCAGAGAGAGAGAGGACAGAGGACAGAGGACAGATGTGTTTCCCTCTTTCCGTTGTACGGCATCTGACCGTGTGGCTGAGATTAGAAAAAGTGATTTATTTCATCTCAAACCAGCATCATTTTGAGATTTGATTTGTGAAGCACTAATTTCTACAGCGCATGAATTTATAATTGCATTAGGAGGTTCGGACCAGCACTTGAAGATCGCCAGAATTATACGTGAACACCAAGTCCTGTGTCTCCTGTGATGTTTTCAACAGATGTGTTTGATGATGTAAAACCAGAAACCTTTAAATGCATTTATCGTTTTCATCTCTGAGCGTTGTTGCTCTGAAGTCAGAAACGCCTCAATTGAACCCCTTTGTTTACTTCAGGAACATAGTGACATCACTATGTAACACTCACGCTCTTATTGGCTGGCGCTCCAGAACATTGTACGTGATAGGCTAAGGGTCGGGACATCTCTAAGCGGTTGACCAATCAGACTGCTGCTATATTTATTAACACATATGGAGTCCATTTGTCTGCAGAATAACTACTTCTACTTTCTGTAGTTTCACTCGAGGGATATTCTGAATGTGTGACCAAGTAAAGAAAACTTGTATCACCACGCACGCACACGCACACACACACACACACACACACACACACACACACACACACACACTCAGTAAGTATATAGGAGGGGTTGCATGAGCTCATACTGAGGGGCGTTTTTATTATTTGTTCACAATCAAGTGGAAATATGTCCGCCTCCTTCCCTCTACACTCTCTGGGGTGTTTAGTCTGATTTCTTTGCAGACTTTTCAAACTGATTTTTAGAGAAGTTTCCTCTCAGTCTAATATATTCTTAATGCCTCTGAATTATTCCTGCACTGCATAAGTCAAAGCAGCAGCAGGAGGTCACCTGTTTAAATCCAGAATTATCTCCTTGGAATATTCATGCCGCCGCTGTTCTTTCTCCTTGTTCTTCGTGATCAGTTCAGCTGCTTCTTATTCTCTGTGAGCTGCAGGCGGCTCGGTTAAATGTATAATTAAAATGCAAAGGCTGAATAATAAGTCTTCTGTTAGCCGGGATATTAAATAAGATGCAGATGCGGTTCTGGCTGCCGGACGGGGGGAGCAGCACGAGAGCGAAAGGGTCACTTCACTGAAATGAACATGGTGGTGGGTTTAAGCCAGGGCTGTCAAACTCAATTTCATCGCGGGCCACATTAGAATTATGGTTGCACTCAAAGGGCCGGTGGTAACTTTAAGACTATATATAAATATACATAGATAAATATGCATAATAAATATAAAATAATGTATGATTTATTTTACAATATTTCCTCTGCATTGGATTATTATCGGATAGGGTAATAACTTCATAATTAACTACGTCTGAAAGCAGAAGTCTATAGGGGAAATAATTGCAAGTCTCTTCATTGCGCATGTCACAAAATGAGATGCATTGTGGGACATGTAGTTTATGGGCAACGTTATCCTGTAAAGCGGCACGTAACATTATAATACACTTATTATATTCTTTGCAGCTCTTGTGGGGCCACATAAAATGAAGTGGCGGGCCGGATTTGGCCCCCAGGCCTTGAGTTTGACACCCCTGGTTTAAGCCATACAGGTTGTTTTAGTTTAATATGTTTTATAATTGTACAGACTAAATAGTCCCCTTTTTTATTATTACTGTTTTATATTGTATTATACACAATGTGCACATATTTGTATACATTATTTTGTATTTTATTGTTAATTTATAGATGGCAAAGTATCTTAAATTGTCTTCCTATGGATAAAAGAATTCTCTTATTTTATTTTAATATTATTTTTATTTTATTGTTGCACATTCCAATTTCCTGCTAGAGATACATGACGTATGTCTGTTTCTAGCGATATATATATAAACACTGTGGAAGGAGTCATTTTTCTGCACAGTACGTTTACTTTAAGTTATTTTAGCTGATAATACCTGTGTCCAAGCTCAGTGACACAGGACCCCTGTTTCCTCCCTATAGAACCGCCCATGGTGCGCGCGTGTGTGTGCGTGTTTATAGCGCATGTGCATATGCGTGTATGTGTGTCTGTGTGTGTGTGCAGAGGGATGATATGCCTCGGCGCTAGGACCTTGACTCAGTGAGAGGAGGAGAGCCAGAGAGAGACGGAGGAGAGCAGGCAGTCTGTCCGACAATCAGCGCATCTCGGCGGCGGAAGGTCCTCCGTGAACCCGAGCCTCCAGTCCGGAGCGCTTCCATATGGACTCACCATGCGCAGGATACGGGCCAACGCCATCGCCATTCTCACCGTCGCGTGGATCCTGGGCACGTTCTATTACCTGTGGCAGGACAACAAGCCGCAGTCGTCGCCGTCGTCCGTGACGCGCGGCAGGGGCCATGGGGGGCCGAAGGGGGGGGGTCCCCGGCCGGCTGGAGATGCACCGGGACGACAGGACCATCCCGCTCATAGTGAGTGTGTGTGAGGAGGAGACTGCGGGAGAGTGTGTGCTGCATGTTGATGTGTGTGTGTGGGGTGATGGTGGCGCACAGCTGGGTGTCACAGCGGGAATATGTTGCTATATTCAATCCCGGGTGGACGTGTATTATTCCACTGCTTTATCGTGTGTGTGTGTGTGTGTGTGTGTGTGTGTGTGCGTGCGCGTGCGCGTGTGTTTTCGTTTTCCTTCCCTCTCGCAGCTTCAAGCACACGTAAGAGGCTTTCCATAAATCCTGTGCGCAAACACCTCACAGCCCACACAGCACATTATGCGCTGACAACCTTTCCGTAGATGCGAGGTGGGAAACATGCGGGAGAAACGAGGCATCACACACACACACACGCACGGAAACACTCACACTGTCATTAAATGCATGCTTCTGTCAGCCCAGGTCTGTATCCGCCTGCTGCTGCATGCACAGGGCGGAGAGGAACAACCTCTGGTAGAAGCTGTAGGTGTGGTGTTGCATCACAGCAGCATACAGTATAGACACAAGCACAGCTCTGTGTGTGTGCGCGTGCGCGTGCGTACTGCCTGCCGCTGGGTGCACGCCAGCTCACATTAGGAGATGGCTCCTTGGCTGCAGGGTTTTGTGATGCGTAAAGTGGAAGAGATATAAAACCTGTAGCTTTTTCTCTTCTGTTCTGAAATCAGCGATACGGTGAAGGGACCGTGGTGAAGAGGGTAATCAGTTTGCCCATAGAGAGGGATTTAATTCATTGATGTAGCATACATTAGAGCTTATTGTGTGGTTACAGCTTGTTAAATGCAGTGGTGCACATCAAGTGCGATTGTACTTAAGCAGGGACGTGCACAGACATTTTGGGGGCGGGGGCTCAAGTGAGAAAAAGGGCACTTCCCATAATCATTTATAAAAAAATGTAAAACAAAAAGTTAAATATAGTTGCACATCTCTGACCAATTTATTTTTAATCGCCTCACACTCACGCAATTGTTTAATACTCAACAGAGTTCTAATAATCAGCTAACACAGAGACAATAGTCTTCTATATTCACTAAGCACAAGAGCAGACAACAAACTAGTAACATTAATAGTTATTAAATGAGCAGCCAACACTCAAAATGATGAAGTTATCTATTTAAAGATAATCTGCATTTAAACACAACATTTCAGGGGAAAATACTGACTTGACGTAAGTAACTATCTGGGGAAGTTGTGAGGTGATATGCTTTTTTTGTTTGTTTTGTGTTTTATCCTTTTCATCTGCAATGCCTTGGTAACTGCATGCAAATTAGCACATTTTAATCAAGATAAGAGATAAAATAGTACTTTATTACTAGTGTACTAGTTAACGCCTAATTTGCATATCAATGTGGCGATTGTGATGAAGTTATTAGATAAACATTTTACTGTATTCACCTTTAGTGTCTCCCTTTAAGTAGCCTACAGTAGGCTACATTAGCCTGTATTCCCATGCAGTTTAGTCATTAGTTCATCACCACTCGCCTTCAGACAAGCCAAGAAAAGCCGGCATACCATGGGACAGTAAAGTGGGAGGTACTGCTACCTGTCTGTCTGAAGGGACTGTCCGCACCGCTGTGCAGGAGACGTGGAGGGAGGGAGGGAGAGAGGGAGGGAGGGAGGGAGAGCATCAAAACTTCAGTCTAATCTCCTGATCTGATATTTTTATTTTGTATTCAATCAATAGGAAAGGGAAACTGTGCGCAAACAGCTGTAGATATATATTCATTTGATTTAAAAAAGGGGGAAAAAGGGCACTTTCTCTGGAGGAAGAAAAAGGGCAGGGCCTCAAGCCCACTTTGATGTCTGTGTGCACGTGCCTGTACTTATACTAGTTACATGTACTTTAATGGAGTATTTTCTACTTCATCTTACGTACTTGTTACTCCATTTATTTAATCTTTTAAGTAACTTTGAAGATTCAGATTAATCATACAAAATATAATCAACAAATCATTCCCCATGTTGTATTTCATTAAATTCACAAGCTACAGTGAAAAGACAAGCTTCATGTTAGCCTGCTTTTCTCTGTCCTTATCCAGGGGGTCCGCGGGGTCTTAAAAAGTATTAAAAGTTGATAAATCAATTTAGCGAAAATTAAAGCTATTAAAAAGTATTAAACGGTATTACATGTTGTATCTTGTCTTCACTAACTATCTGAATGGTCCAGAGAGGTTGTGTTCTACCGTCTGCCTGAATGTAGTCATGGCGTAGGTGTGTAGTGTGATTCTGTGTAGTTTATTTATGGCGTCCCGTTGGGTTTGACGTCATCTGAACAGGACGTCGCACGCTCACTGCTCGATAGCACGAAGGTCCGTTTACGCCGGTTGCTAGGCAACATCGTTATGGGGAAATGCAAGTCTGCGTCCAAATGGTTGGAAGATAAGGAAGAAGGACAATCAATACTGTATATAGTCAATGTGAGGTAAAGTGTGTCGCCAAGGCAACCGGTTAGAACTCGAAGTGGCGATGAGGTCTTAAAATGTATGGAAAGGGTCTTAAAAAAGGTCTTCAAAGGTTTTACATTTGACTTCAGGACTCCTGCAGATACCCTGCTATCAAATTAAAGGGAATATCTTGGGTTTTGGACTGACAGAACAAGACATTTAAAGACTTTAAGAAACTGTGATAAACATTTTCCCTTATTTTCTGGCTTTATAAAAACCAAACCATTACATTAGTCATCTTAAAACATAATATCTACACATGTATAAAAAGTTCCTAGAAAATAACAGCAAAAGCTCTACATTTACCAAAATCTCTCGTTTTACACAAACTTTTGCGCAAAAAAAAGTTTATTGTGAAAAATACTTCAGTTAATTGTACAATGTACAATCCATAAAAGATGTCACTCGACCTCAGTCCGGGCTCGTATGATCCAATAGTATTATTCTTTTGGACCAATCCGCAGACTTCCTCACACACACACACACACACACACACACACACACACACACACACACACACACACACACACTCGGCGGGACGTTGCGAGGCTCGCTGCTGTGAGGAGCGGGACACTGAGAGCTGGCTCACTGGTGTGGGGTCTGCGAGACAGCGAGACACAGCGGAACTCAGCCTGGGCACACACACAGACTCCCAGCCAGGCTGTGGGTGTGTGTGTGTTTCCGGGCAGGGTGTCGCTGTGTCTCGCTGTCTCGCAGACGGCCACTGGGCTCACAGGGAGGAGAGGAGCTCCAACAAGGCGTGTAGGACAGAGAGTGAATACACAGACTATACAGATGCTGTGAGAAACCAATGTGAGTTTGGAACATTGAACAATGTAAATCTATTTCAGTAGACCTCAACAATGGAATTATGATCAGTAGAAATGGCCGTGACATGGGACCTTTAAGTACTTTGAGTACATTTTAATGCTAAAACTTGACAAAATGCTTATGTGAAGATTTGTAGCTTTTCTTCTGTTTAAATCCTTAATTATCATTTGGGTTATTTGCACACTTTTTTTGTCATGAAATTGTTTGTTATGCGTTGAATATAATATCAAAATATCCCAAAAAAGACCTCAGTCAGGGGTTTATTCATTGATTGTGCAATAAAGTACTTTGTTTGTTGTACTTTAGGTACATTCTGGTGCAAATGATTAAAGGGTCCATTTCTACTGATCATAGTTCCATTGTTGAGGTCGACTAGAATAGATTTAAATTGTGCAATGTTCCAAACTCACATTGGTTTCTCAAACAGCAACTCTGTATAGTCTGTGTATTCACCGGTATTCACTCACCCTGAGCACACAAACACTCACAGCCGAAGTAAAAACAATAAGTGTGGCTTGATATTGAGAAAGAAAAAGGTTCAATGGTCAATGGGGACTCCCTTTAGTTAGCCAAGGGATCCTGGTGAGTGAGGGGCTCCACGGATTGGTCCATTTGTCCATTTGGAGAGGGGACTCGAGCTGCGTTCTGGGGCAGCAGACAGGTCTTCTCTGTGTTAGAGCTGTACTCGCTACAGGCTGTACTTTGAGGGTTAGTGACTGCAGACCGTTCACATGCAGAACAACCTTCATAACACAAGGGAGACGGGTGAGAACCGGAAAAGCACGACGTGGGACCTTTAATCCAAAATGTGAGGATTTGCTGCTTCTTGTTGTTTTACATCCATTTGTATTTCAGCTGTTTTTGTTGTGCACTGAATTAAATATAAAAACATGCATTAAATATGTCGCCTAATCTGGGTTTTTAGTCTACTCAATGACAGAAAGGAGTTCCTTCAGGGAACGGGGGAACCTCTACTTTAGAAACGACCAACAGCCGTATCCAGCTGTACTTTTATGAGACGGGCTGTTGTGGAAATACAACATGCTGGAGCCTCTTTCACATTTACAAGCCCAATAAAAGTATCTCATGTGCGCCAACATGTCAGGAAGCTCCTCTCTGCTGCAGCACGTTCATTAAACGATGATTTAATCATTGAAGGTGAAAGCAGTTGTTGCATTTACGCCTGCTTAGGAAGTCACATCATGGTTTATATTGGAATAAAAAGTCTGCATGAGTGTGTGAACGCAGGCCAACCATGTGGGGATGATCAGAGCAGGGTGCAATGTGGAAGCACTTGTACCTCAATAGCCGCGTTCACACCAAGTACTTTGCCACACTTAGTTCCCAGCACTTAGTACCCCTATGGAACTAAGTGCCGATCGCGTTCACACCGGAATAAGTTCCTGAGGGAGGATTAGGCAAATGAAGCCGCTGACGTCACTTCTTCTTCTTCTGCTTTGGGTTTACTGGCAGGCCGCAAACAACTTCACGGCGTATACTGCCACCCGGAGTCCCCGGAGTTGGGGAAGGCTTCAGTAGAAGCTGCTGGGAGTCCCAGCAGCTTCTACTGAAGCCTTCCGAGTAAATCGCCAGAACGCCGACACCTCCTCATCTCCACCGCTCCCATGTTTACTTTTGTGTTGCCATAAGTTAGTCTCTCTGCGTTGATGCGCTGGGCTAATGCTGATAATGCTAATAATGCTAATGCGAGGATAATAAAATGGCGGCTCTACAAAACATTTCAGAGTTTTACGGGGCGTGGTTTGCAATCGCCCAGCCAATCAGAACTGTGGTACTTTTTTCCCCCAGGAAAGTACCTGGGGGATGGGGTGAAAAGTTCCCGGCACTTAGTTATTTTTTTGGTGTGAACGCGACATCAGGGGTACTAACAGAACTAAACGCGAAAAGTACGGGTAGAAAAGTACTCGGTGTGAACGCGGCTATTCACACCAACGCAACTCCGGTTCAAGCTCCGTGCTAGAGCTTTTCAGGTTCAGAACCGGTTCTTCGGTTTAGCTCCGGCTCTTTCCACACCGCCCAGAGTCCGACTGCTGCTGCGTCATCGTTTGCGTCATGGCGTAACCGTTTGCGTGCCTGCTTCATAAAGCCAAACCGCGCGGAAACCCCTCACATCTCACAACAACAACAACAATGGCCGATTGTACTCCAGCTTCCTCTGCACCTCTTCGGAAGACCAGATTCCCAGCAGGTAGCTGGTCTCTTCAGTGGACCACTGCTGCTTGTTAAGTTTCTCCATCGTACAAACTGGATAAAACCCCGGCCCCTGCCGCCGCCTCGACGTAAGCGTGACGTATGCTGTGCTTTTGCTCTAGCCGGACAATTTTTTGGTGCTTGAAACGAACCGGATTCCGGAGCTAAGAGGCGGCTCCGCTGCGGTGTGAACAGGAAAACCCGGTGCTTTTCAAGCTCCAGCTCCGACCCGGCCCTGAAACACCGTTGGTGTGAATGAGGCATCGGAGTGTCTGATCGTAGAAACGAGGGGTTTTATCTCTGCTGCTGTACAGGAAGGACTTTAATCAGAGCGATGTTTGAACTGTGTGCTTTGGGGTAATCTTTTGTTTGCTCAGCCGGTCGTTGCCCTCCGTCACCAAACTGAGGTT
This sequence comes from Champsocephalus esox, assembly GCA_036324585.1. Lineage (NCBI taxonomy): Eukaryota > Metazoa > Chordata > Actinopteri > Perciformes > Channichthyidae > Champsocephalus > Champsocephalus esox. The sequence continues at coordinate 35,792,055 of CM070494.1, forward strand.
TCTGCAGCAGTTTGTTCAGCGACAGGTCAGAGAGGAGAGGGAGTAAAGAGAGAGAGAGAGGTTCACTGCATTTACTTAGTTTTATAATCCTTTCTTTCTTAGTACAGTATTTATATACTCACTATTTATCTATTTACAGAGTGCTTTTAAGACACTTTACAAATGCAAAGGACATCATTAAACATCCAGCCAACTTACATTTTATTTATTTCTACTTTTGACTTTCCCTTTTGTTCTTTTTCATTTCCTCCTTTGCTATCATATCTCCTCCATGTGGCACCCTTCTCTTTTATCATTGTGTCTCCCTCCCTTCTTTTCCACGTGTCAACCCTTCCTATATCCATACACCTTCCCTCCTTCGTTACATCATTCATTATTCTCTTATCTGTCTTTCCTCAATCATTGCTCCCTTTTATAAATATTATGTTGTCCCCCCTTCTGTTTTTCTATTTTCTTTCATCCATTACTTTCATTACAGTATCTCCCCCTCTCGCTCCCTCCCTTTTCCCATAAGCCCTTTCATTAGCAGCATTTGTTTCACTAATGACCTCATCTGTGAAATCTGTTTGCACTGCATGGCTCCATTTTTTCCTCTTATTTCCTGCGTTGAGTGCTCTAATTCCCCAGCAACACTTGAACTCTCCGTGCAGAAACAGTGTAAATCGCTCTGTAACATTAGCAATAATCAGCACAGCTGTAAACATCTGACCTCGGGTCAGGTGAGGCTGGTTCTCTTGCTCAGACTTGTTTCTGACTAACACTGTCACCGTTTCTTTTTTAACCCAACACGTCACCATATAAACACTTCACGAGAGAACTGGGTTAAATGTGCTGTTAACCGTGCGGTCTAGACATGGGTGAGCTTCTCTTTCCATTCCTGAAACACGGGCAGAACCTCAAGTTGAATCTATAAAACCTCCACTAATGCTTTTTAACTTTATGGCTCCCAAATCGGAATCCAATTTTGTAGTTTAAGCTTCATTTTTCATTAATTTAAAGGGGCCCTATTTTGCTTGTTTTCTGGTTTCATATCAGTATGTAGTGTCTCTACTTTAAAGAGTCCTCTCCTGCTGATGTTCAGGTGTATATCAGTATGTAGTGTCTCTATTTTAAAGAGTCCTCTCCTGCTGATGTTCAGGTGTATATCAGTATGTAGTGTCTCTACTTTAAAGAGTCCTCTCCTGCTGATGTTCAGGTGTATATCAGTATGTAGTGTCTCTACTTTAAAGAGTCCTCTCCTGCTGATGTTCAGGTGTATATCAGTATGTAGTGTCTCTACTTTAAAGAGTCCTCTCCTGCTGATGTTCATGTGTATATCAGTATGTAGTGTCTCTACTTTAAAGAGTCCTCTCCTGCTGATGTTCAGGTGGATATCAGTATGTAGTGTCTCTATTTTAAAGAGTCCTCTCCTGCTGATGTTCAGGTGGATATCAGTATGTAGTGTCTCTACTTTAAAGAGTCCTCTCCTGCTGATGTCCAGGTGTATATCAGTTTGTAGTGTATCTACTTTAAAGAGTCCTCTCCTGCTGATGTTCAGGTGTATATCAGTATGTAGTGTCTCTACTTTAAAGAGTCCTCTCCTGCTGATGTTCAGGTGTATATCAGTATGTAGTGTCTCTACTTTAAAGAGTCCTCTCCTGCTGATGTTCAGGTGTATATCAGTATGTAGTGTCTCTACTTTAAAGAGTCCTCTCCTGCTGATGTTCAGGTGGATATCAGTATGTAGTGTATCTACTTTAAAGAGTCCTCTCCTGCTGATGTTCAGGTGTATATCAGTATGTAGTGTCTCTACTTTAAAGAGTCCTCTCCTGCTGATGTCCAGGTGTATATCAGTTTGTAGTGTATCTACTTTAAAGAGTCCTCTCCTGCTGATGTTCAGGTGTATATCAGTATGTAGTGTCTCTACTTTAAAGAGTCCTCTCCTGCTGATGTTCAGGTGTATATCAGTATGTAGTGTCTCTACTTTAAAGAGTCCTCTCCTGCTGATGTTCAGGTGGATATCAGTATGTAGTGTCTCTACTTTAAAGAGTCCTCTCCTGCTGATGTTCAGGTGTATATCAGTATGTAGTGTCTCTACTTTAAAGAGTCCTCTCCTGCTGATGTTCAGGTGGATATCAGTATGTAGTGTCTCTACTTTAAAGAGTCCTCTCCTGCTGATGTTCAGGTGTATATCAGTATGTAGTGTCTCTACTTTAAAGAGTCCTCTCCTGCTGATGTGCAGGTGTATATCAGTATGTAGTGACTCTACTTTAAAGAGTCCTCTCCTGCTGATGTTCAGCAGCTTCTACTGAAGCCTTCCGAGTAAATCGCCAGAACGCCGACACCTCCTCATCTCCACCGTTCCCTTGTTTTCTTTTGTGTTGCCATAAGTTATTCTCTCTCCGTTGGTGCGCTGGGCTAATGCTAATGCTAATAATGCTAATGCGAGCAAATAAAATGGCGGCTTCACAAAACTTTTCAGAGTTTTACGGGCCGTGGTTTGCAATTTGCCTTTTCCTCCCCAGGATAGTCCCACCTCTCTAGCAGGGACTGCAAATGGGTGAAAAGGTTCCCGAAAAAAAGTTCTAGTTCCAGATATCTTTGGTGTGAACGCAATCCCAGGAACTATCGGGACTATTCCTGGGAAAAGTACTCCGGTGTGAAAGCGCCTAATGGTCAGAATACTTTGACATCCAGTATTCCCCGTTTATTTCCCCTTTGAAATCATTTAAATTCGCATTGAGCACATTTTTTAAACCAATGGGAATATTCTACATATCTTTTTTTTTAACACATCCTCCCGAACTCAGTCCAAGAGAATCGCCTTCTATGGAAACGGTAGGATCTACACTGCAATTACAAATAAAGTGTTGGAAGTTTGCACAAATGCAGCTGCACAGCTTGTGATGACTCAATTTGCGATTTAACTTATTTAGGCAAAACATGTAAATACTTGTCTCTAAGCTTGCACACATCAATACAGTATCTATGGCCTGAGATATATGCAGTCAGTGTGTAAATAGATAGAAGACGACCACAGCAGGGATTTATCTCCAGCCTTTCGGGCAGATTTCACAGATTGTTGGTTTAATTTGGCTGGAAGAAGTCAGCAGACGTGTTCATCTTCCAGACGAGCTTCATATTTAATTCAGCAGGCCGAGCCTCGAAGAGCCTTCTTATCCTCGGAGTACCATTTTTTTTTATAGCTTTTAAAATGCAGTCATGCTGATACTTGGGGATTACCCGGGGATATAAAATACAGAAAGAGAGTCTTAACTGTGACGAGCATCAAAACCTCTTTGATATGTTATACTGGTGAGAGAGGCTCTGATGACATGTAGATTATATAGATATAATCATAAGCTTTATTTATTTCGCAACTTTTATAATATGCTTTACCAAAGAAAAATACACATGTTTTTTATTTAAAAGGACCCTATCCAGCTCTTTTTTCAGGTTCATATTTGTATTGTGTGCCTCTAACATGTTTCCTTGCCTTTATGTTCAACTTCCAACCTCCTGTCTCCCCCAGGATGAGAATATGTTGACATCTGCTGCTTGTGTTCACTACGCCTACATTTCTAGTGAACTTCTGACAAGTTTTCTTTAATAACTTGGAGTGTGAAGAATTGACAGAGCTGGGAAAAATGAGGGACTTTCCTCTGGGTGCTTAACTCTGTGATCCAAGGCTATTTGCAGAGCGGTGATAATTAGATTAGTTCCCCCACAGAGCGGCACTGAGATCAGCTGGGCGTGTCACTGTAATGGTGACAGAATGAGTTCCTATTTCTGTGTCATTATCAGATATTGTGACTGAATTAGAATCAGAAGAGTTTATGGCGAGGTACTGTTGGATATCCACTCTGAAAAAGTCAAGAACATATTTAAAATAAAAAATGTACAATGCAAATTAAATATATATAACAACAACAGAAATATAACAATACATATTTACAAATGATACTATTAAAAAGAGTGAGAAATACAATACAAATATGTTTACTAAAACATGTAATGAAAAGAACATACATTTAGAATAGAATAGCTACACTAAAAACAGGACAAATATATAAAAAATACCATAACATACACATACATTGTCTGTATATAATCAATAAAATATACTGTATATTATAGTATATAGTTGTAATAAAATATTTGTGTTTTGTTTAATGTTGATAATTCAGATTCCAGAAAAAATAATGTGTTTTTTGATCGTTTTGAACTAATTTAATAAAATAAAATACATAAATACAGACAATCTTTGTGAGCCTGTCCCTTTAAGAGTTGTTGCTAGGGCGTTGCTATGCTAAGATAGCCTGTTTACACCTTCTAACGGTATGTACATGTCAGCTAAAAACTCCGTTAGCTTACTTTTTACTTTCCTTTTCACAACCTAATCCGTGTTTTCTAACAAGCTGTGTGTTCTTGGTCGTTGTCAGCTTGGTAAAATGATTTAATTTACCGAAACAAAGTGTGTTAATCTATGTTAATGTGCTGGAAAAGAGCGCAGGTTAAAGTGCTAATGCTGCTAATTAATTAAAACAGCTAGCTATTAGCTTGTGTTTTATGTTGGCTACGCCTGAGATTAAATAACATGTGTGTTCATAAAATGTCTCTTACAGTCTTAGGTTATGTCTCTAAATGTCTTGTTTTGTAAGTCCAAAACCCAACGTATTTCACTTTAATATAATATAAAATAGAGTAAAGCAGTTTATCTCCATATTTTAGTTTCTGAAAAATCGATTTTTAATATATTTTGTGTTCTCAACTCAATCGATAATATATGTAGTGCCGTTAAAATAACAATATCTGCTTTTGAAATATAATAAAGTAGCAGGAAAATGACAATCTTCAATTAATGTACAATTACTTAAAAATGTACACAGTACTTGAGAATATTGACTCGGTTACTTTGCACCACTGGTTATTTAAGCACAGATCAGACACAGCATTCATTCAGTGTCTTATTTCTTTCCATCTGATGCATTTTAGGACAATATTCACTTTCAATTATCTCTGTTTTGCATCTCTCAGTTCATTTAGCGGCTCAATGCTCCACTTCATTCACCGCCAGATGCTCGCTTTGTGTAGGAAGTATACTATTGTGTTGTTCAGAGCTATAGTCTGTGGAGGTAACAAAGAGATATCTAAATGTACCTTCCGTCTCAGTGTCAGACATGTTTCTTCCTGTGAATCATTGAAATGTTCCCACCTCTCCCCCTGAGAGACTGAAAAGGAGGTCACTCTCACCTGAACCTGGATGTGAGCTTAATAAAGCAGCACAGAACAAAGCTCCGTCCTTTATTTAAACCCTTTTCTCCCATCTGTCCAAAGCTTCTCTTTAATGACTGCCTCTCTCATCTGCCTGGATGTATTCATTAACTGTATTTACCTCCCACTCGGCAGTATTAAAGCTACTTCCAGAAAAAACCCATTAAGCACCGAGGACTTTGTATTCTGATTTGACGACAGCCCGTCCCATTTTGCTTTGTTAGCACTGACACTGGGACTTGAATAAGAACATTTGGATTTACATTTCAATCATTAGGCTGATTCTGATGCAATGGAGTGGTGCAGGAATGAGTCTTGCATGGGTGTTGCTGTGGTATTGCAGTGCAGCACCACAGAAGAAGAGATAACTACTTACACACATTGCTTAAATGTAGAGGATGTGAAGGAAATTCTCAATTAATCTCATGCTTAGTTGTTTGATTCCCTGCTCCTTTGTCAGTGTCCTTGACAGGGGCGGTTCTATGCAGTGCCCGTGCCCTGTGCCCTGTGCCCTGTGGCCCCCCTAACAATGAAAAGTCTTTTTTTTTGTTTTTTTAAATGTGCACTATAACTTAAGCTGAAGCTAACAGTAATAACTATAAGATCTATATGAAATAAATAAGTGTACTGAAACAAATACCAATAACTGTATTGCATTGTTTTCTTATGCGCAATTACTTCATACTGTCTAGTTCTCTTTTTCGTCTTGCATTTATTGTGCCCCCCTCAGAAAATAACTGGCCCCCCAGTGGCCCCCCAGTCAAATTGGTCTAGAACCGCCACTGGTCCTTGAGCATTACATTGAACCTCAATGGCCAGAACACCACTCGGCATAGTATGTGTGTAAAGTGTAGTTTAGCAGAAAGCAGAAAAACTCTCTGAAAGGTCCAATAACTTTTAATCAACAGGAATTTAATCAGCATCATTTTTAATAAGGGCTGCATGACGAACAGTTCAGCATCGACACATTGCTGCAGGAGCAATAGTCACATTTCAGGACATGTCATTTCAAGTTAAGAAAAATAACTTGTCTTGCTCAGTTCTTATTTTCTATGTCTCATCTGCAAGAAGAAGTCTTTCTGATATAAAATAATGGACTGCTACAATATTTGTGTTTTTACCTCGTTACAGTCGATCCTTTAGTTAACAAGAGTAACGTGTTCGACCAGAAGGACTGTTAATTCTTATAAAATACCAACAGGGAACTTTTAAAAATGAAATGCTGTCTGTTTTTATGAACAACTGATCAAGACAGATGGCTGAAAGCAAATTCCCTTCATGAGGATGTTGTATGCAGCCATTTCACAGTGTTGTTTAATGATGCAGAGAATAGTGCAGGCAGTGAAGGAGGACGCCTATCATTGTGCTGCGGTGTTTGCACCTCCCTGCTCGCCAAGGAGTGGTTTTGTGTTTGTATGTCCTTGAAATGACTGATGTGTTTTTTTATCATTTATTTTCGACTGACACGTCCAAGTGTGTCCTTGTTTATTGATGGTGGTGTGCTCTGCAGGTGACCCAGCCCCCGCGGACAGAGCAGAGTCAGCTGTTGGGGGGCTTCGATGACAAGGCTTACCTGTCAGCAAAGCAGCTGAAGCCGGGGGAAGACCCGTACCGAGAGCACGCCTTCAACCTGCAGGAGAGCGACCGGCTGGGCAGCGAGCGGTCCATCAGAGACACCCGACACTACAGGTGTGTGTGTGTGTGTGTGTGTGTGTGTGTGTGTGTGTGTCTGTGTGTTTTCACCTGCACCATCTGTTGCCATTATGTTGAAGCAATAGAACTTGTAAAACAATTTGTAACTGTAAAAAATGGCAATGATCGATGTCATGTGTGTGTGTGTGTGTGTGTGTGTGTGTGTGTGTGTGTGTGTGTGTGGTCTAGCATTACTATACTTGTGGGGACCTACATCTGTTTACATAGTCACGTGTGGGGACTCACCTCCCTTATGGGGACAAAATGGAGGTCCCCATAAGGGGGATCATTCATTTTAGGGTGAAGACTTGGTTAGGGTAAGTCTCCAGGAAATGCATGTAAGTCAATGTAATGTCCCCTGAAGTGGTGCGTGTGCGTGTGCATGTGCGTGTGTGTGTGTTTCCGTCTGCTCCCCTGCACCATCTGATTGAGGATTAATCTTGCTTGTGCTGCAAGTGGATTTTG
>CM070494.1:35804464-35891964 GCA_036324585.1 Champsocephalus esox
TTTATCTGTTGGTTTGAACATTGCAGACTGAAGCTCAGCGCTAACTTTTAAACGTTCTGCCTTGGCTCCAAAAACCATTACCTCAGTTTTATCGTTGTTTAATAGGAGAAAGTTCTGACGCATCCAGTCATTGATGTGTTCAATGCACTTACTCAGTGTTTGAATTGGAGCATAGTCTCCTGGTGAAATTGTTATGTAAATGTGTGTGTCATCCGCATAGCTATGGTAACTTATTTTGTTGTTCTTAATTATCTGTGCCAGTGGTAGCATGTAGATGTTAAAGAGAAGAGGCCCTGAGAGTGTAATCACCAACACATGCAACTTGTGTGTGTGTGGGAACAGCACAGTGACCTACTTTCACTGTGGACTCAGGCCATGACGCACACACTCTCACACACACACACACACTCACACACACACACACACACACTCTGAGGTGTCCAGACTTCTTAGCAGTGCGTGTCGGTGGCAGCGGCAGTGGAGCTCCATTATCTCACTAATGCCTGTTTACTCTCCCTGTGCTGCGGACGCTTTGCTGCACTGACACCATGATGACTTTCGAGCCAACATGGCCGCCTGCTTCTTGTCCTGCAGCAAGACTATAACCTCCTCCCTGTCATGGCTTTCACATTTCAGCATTACTTTAGGGTTGAGCGATAGGAAGAAAATCAAATAGCACACTATTTCTGACTGACCTGTTTCAGCATCATTGTTTGATACCTCGTGAAAATGTTGATAAAACTCATCAGTAATGTGGATTTAATGACTAAGGTAAATCATAGAACAACTAGATCTAAAGTAACTGTCATGTGTCCTTTAAAACCAGGTAAAGATATTAAGATATGACTGAGACTATATCTAATATTTTTGTTCAATTAAATGTTCAAATTTCTTCAACATTTAATATAATTTCCCTTCATTTTTCTTCAATTTAAAGGGGGGGTAGGTAAGTTTGAGAAACCGGCTCGAGATCGCTAGAATTTGAAAATACACAACCGGAGAAAATCTGCCCCTTCCTCACAGAGCCCCTCCCCCAACACACACGAACGCGCACATGACCAATGAGGGCACGAGATAAGTTTGTGCCCCGATGGAAGGCTGACAGGCAGGTAGGCCATCCAATCCGATTAGCCGGCCCGGCTAAACGGATTGGTTGTACTTTTTACAGTATTACGGCTTCTACAGATGACATTTTTTTATGGATTTTTTGTCAAAGCACTTCAGATATTCATTGCTATCGGGATGTTAAGAGCATTCCATGGAATATAACAAAAAGTGTATCTCGAGCCGGTTTCTGAAACGTACCTACCCCACCTTTAAGAGGCATTTAGTGGTTGTTAGCGGTGTTCTGAAAGCAGCCAAAAGGCAGAACTGAATACACTTTAATATTTGTTAAATTGTATTTTCTTTATATCGTGCAACAGAGGCAGATAATGAGTAATCAAATAAATATAATCCATAGAAACAGTTTAAATGGTAATAATAATAAAAACTGTAAATTCATTAGATATTATGTGGTTTACCTTGTGATAAAAATACAACAATTACGTTTAAAAAATATATATATTTGTGATATTTAGCCTTTAAGTTATCCTTTTCTTATGGCTTTGATCACATCCTTGTTATCCTATCTTTCTATAAACGTGCCATTCTGTTTTTACCACAAAACCAACTGAGGTCTCCAAATGTTTGCTGCAGTTTGAGGTTTCTAGTTTTGACTGTGAACAGGATAACCCTCTCTTTATCGGTTTGGTTTCCTCTGCGGTCTCCTCCTCTCCACTTTCCAACGCTGCGTTTTATTTAAAGGCTCAGTAATCTGCTATTAGTGAAAGGAGAATAAAACTGCTGTTTAAGATGCGGTTTGAAGGCAGGAGGTCGAGCCGCGTGTTCTCGAAAACCTCAAATCACTGCAGGCTGTTACTCGACGTGTTGTTTTATTTCCTGTCAGACTGCACACACACTGAGGGGAGAGACAGCCTGCTTTGTTTGCCAAAGGATGTGGGCTGTTTTGCCTTTATGAGGTGTTTCTCTTTTGGTTTGCTTAAACACAGCCCATTAATTAGTCCACAATTTGCAAATCAAAACTGAAAGCAGACATTCCTTATAGTTATTCTTATGATTATTTAATGCATTATGTATATATAAAGAAAGATAAACAACCTCGGTTAATACAACCACACTGAAATAATTTGAGGTAAAAAACCTAGCTTGCTAAAGAAGGTTTTTATGTATATAATGAAAATGGACTCCCTCACTGAAAACCTTAAAAAAATGTACAAAATAATTGTTGTATTCATATAAAAATCAGCTTTTTATGATGACATGTTTCTACTGTAAACCACAGACTACATTTAAATGAATAAAATATCACATTTCTGCCTTAATTCCCCAAATATTCTAATATTATTGGCAAGGGACAATTCAGATTTGAATAATGTTCCCTTAGATGCAGCCGTGCAAACTAGATTTAAATTATCTTAAAGGGGACCTATCATGCAAAATGCACTTTTTGACATGTGTCCCCGGTGTGTCGGGGAACTCACGCAGCGTCAGGAAATAAAACCCCTCTCTCTTTTCCTCCGTACCCAAATCTCTAAAAACGGGGAACAACGGAGCTGATCCAGATTTGCGTCCGATATGACGTAACATCTGAAATGTGGACCCACGGCCCAATCAGAAACGTTGCTATCAGAAACAATGCCCGACTGTTTTGGACGTAATATGGTCGGTGTTTACATTAACATCGCTAACACTCAGAGCTAACCTGTGCTGGAGAGCATGTGTGTGAAGAAGCAGGAAGTAGAAAGGAACTCACCTTGTGGTGTAACCGGCAAGAGAGAAAGCCTTTGAGCTCCAGACTGTTTCAGATCCTTGATGATCCATGATATGGCGTTTCATCACGGCAGCGTTTAGTTTAGACGGTAGCTGCCGGGTCCCGCATGAGCTCAGACCCCTCCTCTTTGAAGCTTTATCCCCAAATCAGCACTTTAGAAACAGGAAGTGAAATAGAGGGACATGAGGCATGGCTAGAATGGTCTGTTTGGTATTTTGAGCAAAACACTTCATAGACATGTTTTTATATTATTTTTATATATCTGAGACCTGTGCTGTTGCCGACACATGCATGATAGGTGACCTTTAAATACGTTTATATCCATGTTTTAATAATATGTAAAATCTTATTATACAATGTTAGAATGTGAACTGCTGCAAAACCCTTTGAGACACATATACTTAATATGTTGTAGACATATGCAAAGAGTTCTCTTAAACCTACATAATAAAAGCATATCACACATTTTATCGGGTAATTCAAACATCCCGTTATAACACCTAATTTGCAATATTCAAATATATAAGGTGCTGATTAAAATACCCTTTTCGTTACCCACATCAAATTCTATGTTTTGTCATATTAGCCACAAGAGTGAGGTATGCCGTAAGAGTGTTTGCAAACTCAGCCAGTGATCTTACAGTGAACGCTTGAGGTCAGAAATGTGTCCCAGTTTCTATATTTGAGCTTTTGACAAATATAGAAACTTCTTATGTAGAATAGAATAGAATAGTTTAATGTCCTTATACATGTACAATGAGATACATGCTTCTTCAAGGGTGCCATCAAAACAAAAACAAAACATCACAACATAAGACAACAAAATACTTATGTTGTGATGTTTTGTTTTTGATTGTTCAGAATATCAGGATGACCCTCTGTCCTGACCCTGTCCTTAGACCCTCTGTCCTTAGACCCTCTGTCCGTATACCCTCTATCCTTAGACCCTCTGTCCTTAGACCCTCTGTCCTCAGACCCTCTGTCCTCAGACCCTCTGTCCTCAGACCCTCTGTCCTTAGACCCTCTATCCTTAGACCCTCTATCCTTAGACCGTCTGTCCTTAGACCCTCTGTCCTTAGACCCTCTGTCCGTAGACCCTCTGTCCTTAGACCCTCTGTCCTTAGACCCTCTGTCCTTAGACCCTCTGTTCTTAGACCCTCTATCGTAGACCCTCTGTCCTTAGACCCTGTCTAGACCCTCTGTCCTTAGACCCTCGTGACCCTGCCTTAGACCCTCTGTCCTTAGACCCTCTATCCTTAGACCCTCTCTGATGTTTGGGACAGGAGCTAAACGGACGATAAACCCACAAATATATTTCACCACAGAGTCTGACTTTTTAAATGATTCTTCATTAAGTTGTTTTTTTCGTGCATGAAAATATTATACATTCAAAAAATGGATATAAGTAGCACACACAATGTATGTGACTTTATAATGTATGTACACACACACACACACACACACACACACACTCCCAAACACACGCACACACACACACTCCAAAACACACACACACACACACTCCCAAACACACTCACACACGCACGCACATATGCGCACGCGCACATATGCGCACGCGCACACACACACACACACACACACACCACACACACACACACACACACCACACACACACACACACACACACACACACACACACACACACACACACACACACACACACACACACAATCTGGCTACAAGTATAAAACATCTGCTCAGTGGCTGGGATCTATGACTTTATGCTCTTCTTCCCTGAGTGCTTTAAACCCCCCTCCTCCTCCCAACTAAACACACACACACACACACACACACACACACACACACACACACACACACACACCCCCACCAGCTGTCCTTGTGAGCTTCTCTAAAGCGCTAACACACCCTTGCTCTCACACACGTCCCCTGTGGTACGACAGGTTTGTACACACATCAAATGTAATCAAGGCGCATTACAACATGTCCCGCTTGTTACCGTCGGCTACGGCTGCATCGCGACGGGGGGGTCGACGTACCCACAATCCCTCAGCAAGGTCACACTCACTCTCTACGCTGCTGCTCACCCTCTCTAGGGAGTGTGTGTGTACCTGTGTCCGTAACCATGTCCATATGCATCAACACAAAGAGATTGTTTGTGTGCAGAAAGGGAGTGGATCGATTTCCCCGTGAAATGAAGCCCTTTTCGTTCGAGTCACGAAGAACTGCCTTTGTGTGTTTCTGGCTGTGTGTTGGACTGTTTGTGATTTGTTTGTGTTATACTGAGCGTGTGTATCCATGCAGCTCTCTGCTTGAGTGACAGTGTGTGTTTCTCAGTGCGTGTTCTGCTTCTCCGTAACATCTCCTCTCCTCCTGCAGCGGAGGACTGCCAGCTGCTCGCTCAGATCCCCAAAGTGCGCTGCCTGAGGAACGAACGGAGAGAGGGTGAGTGTGGGGGGACGGGGGAGACAAAGGGGGAGGCAAGCTGGCGTGAGGCAAGATCTTAAATGTGCCAAATATGTTGTTTATTTTTCAAGCAAACCAACACAAAGGTATACATGCCATATGACCACAACTAGAATAGAGAGGCCAAGCCCCTCCCTTTCCTCCATGGGAAAAGTATGTATTGAAGTGAATGGAGAGAGAAAGAATTGTGCCACCAATTACACATACGATGTTTGTCAATTTAAAAGATCATTTTGTAAGTTAAAAAAATTCAAATGTGTCGTAAAACTGTGAAGTAACACTTGTTTTTGTGTGAAACTGCTTGTTAGGGAATAATTTGCTTAGGTATTCAACCTTCGACCCAGTTCATCATGTTCTCCTCTCACTGTCTCCTTTCTCACGGCATGGGTCTACGGCCTGGGGTATCGCTGCCATCTCTCTTAAGGAGGGGCAGCTTGGGCGCATTGTTGTTGCCAGTCTGTGACGGAGCACAAGCCGCCATGAGGTAGTTCACTGTTCAGGGACGAAGGCACGCATTCTTTCCTCTGGACGAGAGCTCTCGTTAGATTCAGGGTCCATGTTTGTTTAGTCTCGCTGATGAAGAATGTTGATTATTACACTCCGAACTAGTTATAACCTCGAGCTGCAGAAGAGTTCTTCAGAATTGATTTAGCAACCGCTGTGACACCTCGTGACACCACCTGTCTTATTCTCCGGCCGAAGCTCCAAATAAATCGTCAGTGTTTGCCACCAAAGCTCCAGCTCTCCTCGTGCCTCTGAGTCCTGTTTCCAAATGCTTCAGAAGTTTCCCCCAGTCCGCTCAATGACCTACATCTCCGGTCTCGCACCACGCGCCAACACGGCCGTCACGTTGGCACATTCCACTTCTTTCTTTCAGAACGAGGCGGAAAGTATTAAACAAGGTGGAAATCACTCCAAGTCTGGGCGCGTTGAGAGCTGTGCACACACAAGGGGAGTTAGTCGGTTCCTGAGAGCCAGCATGCGGGACCGGGACTCTGGGATTTGTAGTCTTTCTAGTTGCGTGTTTTTCATCGTCTTATATTTCAACAGTTTTACGACAAACTGTGACTTTTTTGACACGGAAATTATTTTTTAAGATCGACAAACATCATGTGTGTAATTCGTGGCACAATTCAAACGGGATCGAAAGATACGTTTTCTCTCTCCATCGACTTCAATACATACTTTTTCCAAAATAAGGTCCCATGGGGCGGAAGTAGATGGGCGGGACTTCGCCTCTCTATGGCCCTCAAATACCCTTTTTCCACTCAGCTCCAAAAAACAGTTTGTAGTTTGAACCAAAAAGCTGCTAGGCAAGAACCAGATACTTCTGATATGAACCTGAGCAATAACAGATCATGGCGAGTGTGGCGAAGAAAATGAAACATTAGCGCTCGGATCGCTAAGTGGCTAGGACGCGACCGACACACAAAAACACACATAAGCAATGTCGCAAACACGAACCAAGCATACGTGTGATACTATTTGTTTTTACTATACTTTTAATGTCCACCCGTTCGCTGTTACTTAAACTGGCTTACAATTAAAACCCACACGAGCATCGACCCGACGCAGTCCTCCATTGTTTCTGTTGTGAGCAGCGTTGCAGAGAAAATCGGTGATGTCATTACGTGGCACCACTTGGACTCTGGTGGTGGAAAGCGAAACGAGATCTCACTAAGAAACTAAATGTAAAAGTATATCGCCATGACAAGATCTATGAGCCTATTCTTAAAAAGATTACATTGAAATAGATAAAAGATAAAAGCCTCAAATTATCACATTTTTAGAAGAGTGACAGAGAGAATATTTATCAATCAATCAATCAATCAATCAATCAATCAATCAATCAATCAATCAATGTTTATTCATATAGCCCAATATCACAAATGTTACATTTGTCTCAGTGGACTTCACAGTGTGTACAGAATATCAGTATGACAATACGACACCCTCTGTCCTTAGACCCTTTATCCTTAGACCCTCTGTCCTCAGACCCTCTGTCCTTAGACCCTCTGTCCTTAGACCCTCTGTCCTTAGACCCTCTGTCCTCAGACCCTCTGTCCTTAGACCCTCTGTCCTTAGACCCTCTGTCCTCAGACCCTCTGTCCTTAGACCCTCACATTGTACAAGGAAAAACTTCCAGAGAAAACCCACAGTTTAAAGGGAACATGGGAGAAACCTCAGGGAGAGCAGCAGAGGAGGGATCCCTCTCCCAGGACGGACAGACGTGCAATAGATGCCGTGTGTAAATTGAAAAGATAATACATTTGCAACATAATGTTTATAATCTTCCCTGATACATTTCTTTAAATTACTTTAGTATTCTTTATTTAGTCATACGAACATATTAGCTACAGTGTAGTTATGCCGACGAAAATCTTGCGCCACAGGCTTCTCCAACAACGCAACACAAAACAGATAAACAGAAAAATAATATATAGAGCAAGTAAATAGTAATACAAAAAGAAAAATAGTTTTAAAAAAAGTGAATTAGTGATATTACTTATTGAGTAATTCTGTGAGTATTGTCGTTTATAGAACATTTGAAGCCAGGTGCATTACAAAGTTATATCCCTTTATTAAAACCCACAAAGTGTAGAAAGCGTGTGAGCATTGTTATTCTTTCCTCTCCCACAGTTTCTGAATTGGATTAAATTAATCCCTGAATGAGATTAAATCCTCGACCTCCACAACAAAGTGCTGCCAAGCTGAAAGCCAAAAGAAGCAGCGCTGCTAATTTGTTTTGATGCCTTAACATTAATCCGTTTCATCAGGTTGATGCTCTTCGCTGACTTTGTTTTGGGCTGTGCGCCACAAGCGGACACAACACACGAATACTGAATTCAAACAGACTGGCATCCAAAGAGCTCGAGTTTTATTCTTAACGATATCCAAATATTTGACATATTTTTGTTGAGAAATAAATGTTCAATAAGCTCTGTTTCCTGAACTGGACGAGCCAAGAGATGCAGTTATATTCAACTCCAGAAACACATCGCACTCGGGTACAACAACAGGCTTCTCTCAATGCAGTCGAATAGGAACAAATAAATAACACCAATACAGAGGGACTTGCATCTTGACTTTAAGAAATGTTTTTAAGATGTAACTCCTACTTTAAACAGCTCTTTATGTTTTTGCAACTTCTGTCAACAGTTTACATTCATAAGTTTTACAGTGCAAATTATTAGGAGGAGTTTAAATAAATGTAGCTACCGTACTTTTCGGACTATAAGCCGCGACTTTTTCCCCCATTTTCTTTGTACAGCTAACGGCCACTAGGGAACCTCCTAGATCTATGGATTTTACAGGTAAAATTAACCACCTTTAACGCTACGGGCTCTAGGACCGGTCCGCGCCCGCCACCTTTAAGCGGCGGGCTCCAGCAGGAAAAGCTGGAGGCCGGAAAAGAGCGAGACAGGTAGCATGCCAAAGTAAAAGTGGAACCGAGAGACAGAACGAGAGCAAGACAGACGGACAATTTAGCTGCTGCGGCTCATATGCAGGTGCGCTGTATAGTCCGAGAAGTACGGTAGTTATTATTTAAATAAATGTAGGTAAATAAGTTAATACAAATTGTGTTTATGTTGTTGGTAGGTAGCATCATGTTACTTTGTTTAATGACATCTTTTAGATTATTTTAAAGTTTTGATAATAATAATTATTATTATTTATTATTACACTAAATGGACTGTACATATACATCTCTTTATCAGGTCTGTTCGACACACGCACACACACACACACACACACACACACACACACACACACACACACACACACTCACACTCACACTCACACTCACACACACATACTATGTATACATCACTCCAGGGGACATTACATTGACGTACATGCATTTCCTGGAGACTTATCCTAACCTTAACCATAACCAACACATGCCTAACCCTAACCCTAATCCTAAACCTAATCCTAACCAAGTCTTCACCCTAAAATTAATGATCCCCCTCATGGGGACCTCCATTTTGTCCCCATTAGGGAGGTGAGTCCCCACACGTGACCGTGTAAACAGATTTAGGTCCCCACAAGTATAGTAATGCTAGGCCACACACACTCTCACTCTCACTCACACACACACACACACTCACTCACTCACTCACTCACTCACTCACTCACTCACTCACTCACTCACTCACACACACACCGTTAGCCATCAGGAGCACCTCAGGGTTCAGTATCTTGCCCAAGGACACATCGACATGTTGATTTCCCAGCTGGGATCGAACCCACAACCTCCTGGTTCGAAGACGATATAACCCTCACAGCCACAGTCGCCCTGAAATAATCATTTGTATTTGTATTACTACCACTAAACATAGCAATGAGAATACTATGGCTACAAGTGATCATTATTGTTATTTATCTTTCAGATAAAGGTCTATACAATTAGTTGGAATTTCCCACAAAACCAAAAGATGTCTAAATAATTCACTATTAGCCGCGTTCACACCGAGTACTTTGCTGCACTTAGTGCCCCGGGGCACTAAGTGCATATCGCGTTCACACCGGAATAAGTCCCTGAGGGAAGATTACGCAAATGAGCCGTTGACGTCACTTCTTCTTCTTCTGCTTTGGGTTTACTGGCAGGCTGCAAACAACTTCATATATATATATACTGCCGCCCAAAGTCCCCGGCTGGAAGTCCCCGGAGTTGGGAAGGCTTCAGTAGAAGCTGCTGGGAGAGTAAATCTCCAGAACGCCGACACCTCCTCATCTCCACTGCTCCCATGTTTACTTTTGTGTTGCCATAAGTTAGTCTCTCTGCATTTCTGCGCTGGGCTAATGCTAATAATGCTAATGCAAGGATAATAAAATGGCGGCTCTACAAAACATTTCAGAGTATTACGGGGCGTGGTTTGCAATCGCCCAGCCAATCAGAACTGTGGTACTTTTTTCCCCCAGGAAAGTACCTGCTCTCAGCAGGCACTAACAATGTTCCCGGCACTTAGTTATTTTTGTGAACGCAACATCAGGGGTACTAACGGAACTAAACACGAAAAGTACGGGTGAAAAGTACTCGGTGTGAACGCGGCTATTGACTCTGACTCTAAAAATGTATTCAAACAAGAGTTCCCAGCTGTGTTAGGAAATTACTGAGTATTTCATAAAAACAAAGCTGTGTTTAAAGGGGACCTATGATGCAAAATGCACTTTGTGATGTCTTCTCTACATCAACATGTGTCCCCGGTGTGTCGGGGAACTCACGCAGCGTCAGAAAATAAACCCTCTCTCTTTTCCCCCGTACCCAAATCTCTAAAAACGGGGAACAACGGAGCTGATCCAGATTTGCGTCCGATATGACGTAACATCTGAAATGTGGACCCACGGCCCAATCAGAAACGTTGCTATCAGAAACAATGCCCGACTGCTTTGGACGTAATATGGTCGGTGTTTACATTAGCATCGCTAACACTCAGAGCTAACCTGTGCTGGAGAGCATGTGTGTGAAGAAGCAGGAAGTAGAAAGGAACTCACCTTGTGGTGTAACCGGCAAGAGAGAAAGCCTTTGAGCTCCAGACTGTTTCAGATCCTTGATGATCCATGATATGGCGTTTCATCACGGCAGCATTTAGTTTAGACGGTAGCTGCCGGGTCCCGCATGAGCTCAGACCCTCCTCTTTAAAGCTTTATCCCCAAATCAGCACTTTAGAAACAGGAAGTGAAATAGAGGGACATGAGGCGTGGCTAGAATGATCTGTTTGGTACTTTGAGCAAAACACTTCATAGACATGTTTTTTATATATTTTTATAAATCTGAGACCTGTGCTATTGCCTAGAAGTAGCATGATAGGTGACCTTTAATGTATTCAATATAAACTATGACTCACACTTGTTATTTTAATCCATGATGGAATCAACTGATTATAACGAAAGCTTAATCCTTTTAATAAAGCTTTGAAAAGGCTCTTCGGGCCCCATGTGTTCATGCTGTTCATTGTACTGCGGGTTATTTATCCTTTCACTGTTTGCATGAACACCTGACTGCTGTTTGGAGTCAAGTGTTTGTTAAATCCTGTTTGTTCTCCTCCTCCTTAAACGTGTTGTTTAAAGCTGTCTGAGCCTCGCTACAAAGTGCACCTCTGAGGAATTGGATTAAAAAAAAGATGTTAAGAATAATCGCTCCATCCCGATGAATCATATTTCTAATCAATCCCCGTTGATGCTGCAAGCTGTTTGAGTAATTAACACGAGACACATGACCTCCTCTTCAAGGTTTCATACGGATGCACTCGGGTACAAATGACTATCTCAAAGTCAGACTTCAAGGCTGCTTTTTGTCCTTTAAAGTTTCAGTTGTTTGAATGAACTCTGAACAAACAGATGCCTCTCTTCACAGGGTTCTTACGGTCATTGGAAACCTGGAAAAGTCGTGGAAATTCAAAATGCTAATTCCAGGCCCTGGAAAAATTATGGGAAAACAATATATTTCCCGTTGCATCAAATATAATTTATATTTTATCTAATCGCCGAAATAGTAACACTATAATGATAATAAATACTATATAGTAATGAAACGTAAAATGGCATTTAACTGTCGAGGTGTTTTACTGGAGAGAGATTTTAGTTGCTTCAGCTGTAGAAGCTAGCAAACCTTTTAGATAGGCCCAACATGTTTCAGATGCAGACCGTATTTTCCTGTTCCATGTTAAAATAAACCATTTTCAGTGGTACTGCTGAGAGTATTTTTTTTGGTCATGGAAAATTAGGTAATGGAGAAAGAAGTCATTGAAAATCATTGGTGAAAAGGTGTATGAACCCTGTCTTTAATATACTGTAGATGCTGCAGCAAAAACAATCACCCCCCTCCACCCTTTCTGTGCTAAATGCTAATTACTTTTGATTGAAAAAAATACCTTTTTAGATTTAGCTCCCCCTGCTGTTGCTATGCTGTTCTCTCTATTTAAATAGCTTTCATTAACAGCTTCAAATCAGAACTTCTTTCACGGTTAGGAGAAAAGTGAGACTAATTCTGATTAATTCAAATTCACACGTATCCAATTAACCAGCTCTGATTAAAAAAAAACCGAAGCTCCTAGATCCACGAAAGATGGAGGAGAAGTTGTTATTGTGAAAAGTAAATTGAATATGACTTGTTCAACCAGTGGAGTGCAGCTTCAATAATCATAAATGTTTTCATCCCTACCTCCAGTGAAGCAAAAACAACTGTTATCAATTTGTAGATATTCCCCAAACATCACCCAGTGGAAGAGTATTGAATTAGAGAATTCATGTGCTTTGAAGCTCTCACATTTTATTTAAAGGGGCCCTATTCTGTTCATTTTCAGGTTCATATTTGTATTTTGTGCCTTGTTGTAGGCTGACCTGGAAGTTAGCATCTCCCCGGTTCCCTCCACAAAAGGCCAATCTGATGTTTCCGTTTTATTTTAGAATATTGCAAAAAATTATCTGTGTCAAACAAACATGTTTTCTCCACATCTCCAAATATTAATACCACTTTATCATTTTTGAAGTAAAAAGCTAACGTTAGACTATAAAGGAACTACAGCACGGTCACATGACTTCACGTCACCACCGCTAAGCTAAAGGTGGCTAATGTTGGGCTATAAAGGAACTACAGCACGGTCACATGACTTCACGTCACCACCGCTAAGCTAAAGGTGGCTAATGTTGGGCTATAAAGGAACTACAGCACGGTCACATGACTTCACGTCACCACCGCTAAGCTAAAGGCGGCTAATGTTGGGCTATAAAGGAACTACAGCACGGTCACATGACTTCACGTCACCACCGCTAAGCTAAAGGCGGCTAATGTTGGGCTATAAAGGAGCTACAGCTCGGTCACATGACTTCACGTCACCACCGCTAAGCTAAAGGAGGCTAACGTTGGGCTATAAAGGAACTACAGCACGGTCACATGACTTCACGTCACCACCGCTAAGCTAAAGGCAGCTAATGTTGGGCTATAAAGGAACTACAGCACGGTCACATGACTTCACGTCACCACCGCTAAGCTAAAGGCGGCTAATGTTGGGCTATAAAGGAGCTACAGCTCGGTCACATGACTTCACGTCACCACCGCTAAGCTAAAGGCGGCTAATGTTGGGCTATAAAGGAACTACAGCACGGTCACATGACTTCACGTCACCACCGCTAAGCTAAAGGTGGCTAATGTTGGGCTATAAAGGAACTACAACACGGTCACATGACTTCACGTCACCACCGCTAAGCTAAAGGTGGCTAATGTTGGGCTATAAAGGAACTACAGCACGGTCACATGACTTCACGTCACCACCGCTAAGCTAAAGGAGGCTAATGTTGGGCTATAAAGGAACTACAGCACGGTCACATGACTTCACGTCACTAATGCTAAGCTAAATGTGGCTAATGTTGGGCTATGAAGGAACTACAGCACGGTCACATGACTTCACGTCACCACCGCTAAGCTAAAGGTCGCTAATGTCGGGCGTGATGCTGTTTAGTTGTCTCATTTCGACATTTATTAGCAACCGCAGTTTTTTAATCCACCAGTGGGGTATTTACTGGTGTATTTTTTTGTCGTAGAATATAAATCTCTTCAGCTTGTGTTAACCACAGATCTTAATTCAACCAAAAACATATTCAGAAAACAGTTGACTTGGAGTCAAGAGAAGCAGAATTGTTGAAAGCTGACTCAATAGATGTGTTTATACTTTTCAATGCATTGTGTTTGTACATTCCTGTCTAGCACTGTCTTCTGTTTCACCTGTCAAATCTGTCATCTTCTGTAAAGCCGTCTATATTTTAAAGAGAATTTCTTTTTAGACATTTGACAGTCTTGGAGACTTTTCTGTAATTTCCTCCGTGTGTTTCCCTCCTCAGGTCTGATCCGATCCCGCGTGAAAGGAGCCAACTCGGCCACAGCCTTAATCTTGACCTTCCTGGACAGCCACTGCGAGGTCAACACTGATTGGCTGCAGCCGATGATCCAGAGAGTGAAGGAGGTACCGACTCACAGGCTGCCACCGGTCACACTCTGCAATTAGACACCTAACACAACACACACACACACACACACACACAACACACTCGGAGGTTGGAATAGTTGCTGTTCAGCCCCTGTGATGTAAGACGCCGGGGGATTTTGCTGCTTTTCATGCTTGACTTTTATTGGCTGTGATGTAATACATTGGCAGAGCATGCTGCTAAATAAACACCCAATTTGTTCAGCTGAGATTGAAGTCTACTAAACCCACTCCCCTTTGCCCCTGCTGGAAATCCCTTGCTGTGGTCTCTCTGCAGAGATCCGTGTTGTTGCGTGGCGGCAGCGTCTTCTTCCCGCCGCAGGCTGCTTGCTGGATTCACTTCTAATCAAGAACACTCTTTTTAAATGCTGCATGGGAAGATCGTCCCGCTTTCACCTCATCCTCCTAATTAAATTACGCAGCCCCCCGGGGACACTTTATGTTCGCATATGAATGTTTCATAATACAGAGAAGTGTTACCGTGATGAAATGTGAAACCACACACGTTTAATTATCAGGGGGTTTCTGGAGCTTTTTTCATTTCACTGGGATTTTCAAGGGCGTCCTGGCCCACAGTCTCTGTCTGTCTGGAGGGAACACAGGGATTTTAGCCTTTGCAGACCATTTACATGCACTAAAACCTATAGAACACACTACAGGAGAGGGAAACCCCAAACATAACATTACATGTCACTTACATACTCAGTACTGAGGACAATCCCCACAGGAGCAATTTGAGGTGAAGTGTCTCGGGGACACAACGACATGCTGACTGCAGCAGGACTCGAACTTGCTACCCCCTGATTCGAAGTCCAGCACTCTATCCACTGAGCCACAGCCGCCCCATATACTTTTTCAAACTGGTTCGATGAGAGAATCTAACTATCTCCTGAGAGATGAGAAGATCATTACCATTCTTATGTCTGGTTTCTTTAATATGCACTTCAGCCAGGAGATGGTCAGCTTAGCATAAAGACTGCAGTCGTTGTTTACTGAACGACAAAATCCTACTTTTAAACTAAAAACAATGCAACAACTATCCGGAAGCCTCTGCCGTACAAGCCCCTCCATGTGTCATGTATCAGTCTGAACACATTGTGAGTGTGTGCACATCTTGTTTGTGTGCCGTTGCTCTGCTCCTGGCCCCGGGCCGTCTGACTCATGCAGCTTTCATTACAATCCTCCAGTCCGGCTTCACAGATGATTCCCCGCCGCTCGGCCTCTGAGAGCAGGAATACCGACGAAGCTCCGTCGCCGTCCCTCGTTCCTAACGCTGCACGATGACACCTTCACCTGGCCATTCGGAGCAAATGGCACCACTTGAATTAATGTGTAATTAAGCACCTTTAATGAGCGTTCAGGTCACAGATACTGGGGGACTAGAGATTTAAGTTCAGGGACGCTACAGCCTATCACTCACATTTAATACCGTGTTAGAAGTCATTACCTTCTTTTAAACCGTGGAGAATTATTGTAATGTTCGGAATAAATTCAGCTACAGCCGTTAAACGCTTAGCTATCATGCATCATGACCCTCTGGCTTCTTTATCTTGCAGTTCTATTTAATTATTCACAATTCATTAGTTTAATTAACAGAGACAGCGCACATTTATGAACTCTCCTTTCCGGAACATTCTGACATACCGTAACTATGCGCTCGATCAGATAGGCTAATGGGCGGGACATCTTACAGCGGTTGACCAATCACAACACAGCCGGCCAGTATGGAGACATGTCACAGTAGAACATAATATGAACATGAGAATGAGCAGAATAGCCCCTTTTTAAAGCATGAAAAGTACTAATTATGGTTGAATGATGTTTCCTTACAATATTAAATCATAGCTAAAACAAATATTGCTGATCCATTCAAGTAAAAGCAGTATTCAAATGTTGTCGGTCGTCTATTTAGTGAGCATTTATGAAGTATGTTAATAATTGACCTTTTTTTAAGTCATTATAAAACATTATAAAAGTGTGTAATGTTATTAGTTATAAAGTATGTTGACTATTCATGATTAGTGATGATTATTGTTTTGCAAAACAGACACTGACCAGCTCTAAGTCATATGATAATTGACTTAGTGAGGCATTATAATGTGGAGTATTGTTTTAAAGCATTATGCATATTTCAGAGTGATTATGACTATAGTTTACAGTGCGTTATGCTGCATTTAATTATATTACAATGCGTTATAGGTAGGGTTGGGTATCCTTTGAATTTCCACGATTCCGATTCTACTTTTCGATTCCGGTTCTTTGAGGGGCAGGGTAAAAAAAACCATTAAGTTCTTGTTGAGAAAACACAAGCATATCTGCCTCTCAGGCATACCGGGAAGAAATGTTTGAACATTTGAAAGCAAAATGCTTCAATCTGGTGCACTTTAAGCAGAATGACTCGAGACTAGATCTAGGGGGTACACAAACACCCATATGAAAAAGATCGGTTTACATTTGAATAATTAAATAAGTATGTGAGCATAACCAGTAACCCATAGCCAATAACAAAAACATGTAACGTATTTTATGTTTGTTGTTCATTCATATCTTATTTTACTATTTTATTAATGCATATTTTTTTATCTCCAGTTGAAAACGATATGCCTGGTTTACTGTCGTATATCGTATACATTGGAATGATTTCAAACCTGTTTTATCCCAATAATCATAAAGGAGTGCGTTATAGGCGTGGGCGACATAAAAAGTATCTTCAGTACTATCCCAAATTAGAAAAGACCGTGAAAGAATAAAGAGCTTGAACGCCTCGTCAGCTAAAAGCAGCCGGATGTGAGAGACGCCACTCGTAATAAATCCTGACACGGAGAACAGCGAGAGGAACAGAGGAGTGAAGTATTGAGAGATCATCAGTGACATTCACTCTGGAAGTGCAGCCTCTCCGTGCCTCATCGCAGAGGGTCGTTAAACGCCTCGTAAATGTCTACCGCTTAAAGCTGAGCAGAGCGTCACCCTCCTAACGGCTCTCCAACACTGCGGGGCCGTGAACGCCAGAAATCTAATTGGAAACAGTTAGTGGGATAGTCCTGATGCAAAGCTTTCTCTCACACACACACATACACACACACACACACACACACACACACACACACACACACACACACACACACACACAGATGCCTGATGGGCAAACAACAGTGTTGGCACTGACTCACAATCACAGACAGATGCAGAAACACACACACACACACACAGACACACACAGGCACACACACACACACACACACACACACACACACACACACACACCTACACACACAGATGCCTAATGGGCAAACAGCAGTGTTGGCACTGACTCACAATCACAGACAGATGCAGAAACACACACGCACGCACACACACACACACACACACACTCTGCACTGTGTTTACTGTAGGGGTCGTGTTGCATCTGATTTAACGGTTTCTTCATCGGGAACTCGTGTTACCAGAAAACTGTGGGAAGAAGCAAGAAAAATAAATACAAGAAACATATTTGAATTTTATCTGAAATGTAATCTTTGAGGGAAAAAACGCACAAAACTCTCGTAAAATGTTGTTTATTCGTCATAAACCATACGGCTGGTTCACGTTAAGATGATTTCTGTGATGAGTTGGAAGCAGCCATCATCAGATACAACATTAAAAAGGCTATAAAGATAATATAGGATTATCGCATTAGTTTGCCAGGTGTCTAGTGTCTATGGCTTCCAATGTTAGAGCATAACACATGTGTATTTACACTGACTTCAACCTGTTTGTGTCCATGATCGCAGAGTATTACGTTTTAAATGTAACATGTTGGATTTATTTATCAATAATAATAATGTGTGTGTGTGTCTGCAGGATCGTACGCGAGTGGTCAGCCCCATCATAGACGTCATCAGCCTGGATAATTTCGCCTATCTGGCTGCCTCTGCTGACCTGAGAGGAGGTCAGACTCAGAACACACACACACACACACACACACACACACACATACACACATACCATGTATACATCACTTCAGGGGACATTACATTGACTTACATGCATTTCCTAGAGACTTATCCTAACCTTAACCATAACCAACACATGCCTAACCCTAACCAAGTCTTCACCCTAAAATTAATGATCCCCCTTATGGGGACCTCCAATTTGTCCCCATAAGGGAGGTGAGTCCCCACACGTGACTATGTAAACAGATTTAGGTCCCCACAACTATAGTAATGCTAGTCCACACACACACACACACACACACACACACACACACACACACACACACACACAGCTGCATGCAGGCAAAGCCCCTTTAGTTACTTCACCACCCCTGCCAGAATAATTTGAAACTCATGAGAGAAATTCCTGAACGGATTAAAGTCAGTCTGGAAGTTTGTGAGGATTTAAAAGCGTTCAGATCGCAGGTCTAGACGAAGTGTTTTTGAATCAAACCGTTAGATCTGATATTTTGTGTGTGTGATTGGATCTCTTTATCTTCAGGGTTCGACTGGAGTCTTCACTTCAAATGGGAGCAGATTCCCATCGAGCAGAAGATGGCGAGGAGCGACCCCACACAGGCGATCAGGTCCACGTCACATTCAGAGCCCTCTTTATTTGTGGTGTGGGAGCCAATAAGCACTGCTCAAATATCTGAGAGACATTTGGTTACAAAGAACTCAATGGAGCTCTAGAGGAGATTCAGGTGATAAGGGGGGGGGGTTACCTTGTTGCTGATTGGCTAATGGTTACACAAGACAAACACATCGTTATGACATCATCAAGTGGCCAAAATCTGATCAGCTCATTTTCAGACAGGTTTTTATAGAAATGGATCAAAAAGAGAGAGAATCTTTGTTCCTGAAACTTTCAGAGTCTCTTTCCACAGAGGGGACACATGTTGATGTAGAAGAGACATGAAGAAGAGGGGACACATGTTGATGTAGAAGAGACATGAAGAAGAGGGGACACATGTTGATGTAGAAGAGACATGAAGAAGAGGGGACACATGTTGATGTAGAAGAGACATGGAGAAGAGGGGACACATGTTGATGTAGAAGAGACATGAAGAAGAGGGGACACATGTTGATGTAGAAGAGACATGGAGAAGAGGGGACACATGTTGATGTAGAAGAGACATGAAGAAGAGGGGACACATGTTGATGTAGAAGAGACATGGAGAAGAGGGGACACATGTTGATGTAGAAGAGACATGAAGAAGAGGGGACACATGTTGATGTAGAAGAGACATGAAGAAGAGGGGACACATGTTGATGTAGAAGAGACATGGAGAAGAGGGGACACATGTTGATGTAGAAGAGACATGAAAAAGAGGGGACACATGTTGATGTAGAAGAGACATGAAGAAGAGGGGACACATGCTGATGTAGAAGAGACATAAAGAAGAGGGGGACACATGTTGATGGAGAAGAGGGGACACATGTTGATGTAGAAGAGACATGGAGGAGAGGGGACACATGTTGATGTAGAAGAGACATGGAGAAGAGGGGACACATGTTGATGTAGAAGAGACATGAAGAAGAGGGGACACATGTTGATGTAGAAGAGACATGAAGAAGAGGGGACACATGTTGATGTAGAAGAGACATGAAGAAGAGGGGACACATGTTGATGTAGAAGAGATATGAAGAAGAGGGGACACATGTT
Source organism: Champsocephalus esox (assembly GCA_036324585.1). Classification (NCBI taxonomy): domain Eukaryota; kingdom Metazoa; phylum Chordata; class Actinopteri; order Perciformes; family Channichthyidae; genus Champsocephalus; species Champsocephalus esox. Next base: position 35,824,367 of record CM070494.1, read on the forward strand.
GATGTAGAAGAGACATGAAGAAGAGGGGACACATGTTGATGTAGAAGAGACATGAAGAAGAGGGGACACATGGTGATGTAGAAGAGACATGAAGAAGAGGGGACACATGTTGATGTAGAAGAGACATGAAGAAGAGGGGACACATGTTGATGTAGAAGAGACATGAACAAGAGGGGACACATGTCGATGTAGAAGAGACATGAAGAAGAGGGGACACATGTTGATGTAGAAGAGACATGAAGAAAAGAGGACACATGTTGATGTAGAGGAGACATGGAGAAGAGGGGACACATGTTGATGTAATGACTCCTCTCCTCTCTCCTTTCCTCTGGATGTAATGACTCCTCTCTCCTCTCCTCTCCTCTGGATGTAATGACTCCTCTCTCCTCTCCTCTCCTCTGGATGTAATGACTCCTCTCTCCTCTCCTCTCCTCTGGATGTAATGACTCCTCTCTCCTCTCCTCTTCTCTGGATGTAATGACTCCTCTCTCCTCTCCTCTTCTCTGGATGTAATGACTCCTCTCTCCTCTCCTCTGGATGTAATGACTCCTCTCTCCTCTCCTCCCCTCTGGATGTAATGACTCCTCTCTCCTCTCCTCCCCTGTGGATGTAATGACTCCTCTCTCCTCTCCTCTGGATGTAATGACTCCTCTCTCCTCTCCTCTCCTCTGGATGTAATGACTCCTCTCTCCTCTCCTCTCCTCTGGATGTAATGACTCCTCTCTCCTCTCCTCTCCTCGTAATGACTCCTCTCTCCTCTCCTCTGGATGTAATGACTCCTCTCTCCTCTCCTCTCCTCTGGATGTAATGACTCCTCTCTCCTCTCCTCCCCTCTGGATGTAATGACTCCTCTCTCCTCTTCTCTGGATGTAATGACTCCTCTCTCCTCTCCTCTGGATGTAATGACTCCTCTCTCCTCTCCTCTGGATGTAATGACTCCTCTCCTCTGGATGTAATGACTCTCCTCTCCTCCCCTCTGGATGTAATGACTCCTCTCCTCTCCTCTCCTCTGGATGTAATGACTCCTCTCTCCTCTCCTCTCCTCTCCTCTGGATGTAATGACTCTCCTCTCCTCTCCTCTCCTCTGGATGTAATGACTCCTCTCTCCTCTCCTCCCCTCTGGATGTAATGACTCCTCTCTCCTCTCCTCTCCTCTCCTCTGGATGTAATGACTCCTCTCTCCTCCCCTCTGGATGTAATGACTCCTCTCTCCTTCAGGACCCCAGTGATCGCCGGCGGGATCTTCGTCATGGACCGCAGCTGGTTCAACCACCTGGGACAGTACGACACTCACATGGACATCTGGGGGGGGGGAGAACTTTGGTGAGATCCATTATTATTATTATTACAACGTTGTTTTAGGACTTTCTTTGGAGTTGTAATATTCAAAATTAAGCTTTTCCTGCAATGAGAACTTTCACTTTTATCGCTTTGAGTATATTTTGTATCATTCTTATATATTTTCACGACAGTAACATTTTCCCTGCCAGACTTTGACTTGTAACCAAGCATGTGTACATGTGTTTGTACTTATACATATCTAAATACATCTTTCATAGCAGTTTAAAACTACAAGAATGAATAAAAGTCAATGCGCTGCTGTTTCCAATGACACGGCTGTCATGCGAGCACGAGTCATCTTGAAAAGAATCAGTTTTAATGTCTTCATGTCAGAGCGTTAGTGGTGTTGGCTCTGCAGAAGCTTCTGGATGCTGCAGAGGTCCAGCTGCCGCTCTCTGAAATACCAATCGTGTCCTTGGAACCTGCAGAGGCAGCCAAGCATTAAATGATCCACTACGACAGCTTTCATTGTGCTGATTTACAGCGTGTTGCATCTGCTGCATACAGAGTGTGCCAGGTGAACTCAGCCAGCCTGATGCTGAGCTGCTCCTGCTTCTGTCCGCCTGCAGAGCTCTCTTTCCGGGTGTGGATGTGCGGAGGAAGCCTGGAGATCCTCCCCTGCAGCCGCGTGGGCCACGTGTTCAGGAAGAGGCACCCGTACGACTTCCCAGAAGGCAACGCTCTCACCTACATCAAGTGAGTGGGTCCATCTGTTAGGATACCTGACTTCCTGTTTGTGTTGTGTTAGAAACATGTCACTAGTTCCTGAGCAGTGTCCTTCACATGCTGATATACAAGAGAGGGAGTTACACAGTCACAAGATGCAGGAATACCAGTTTGTCTGGGTAATCATACATCCTGTCACGTACTAAATTCTGACTTTTTCTCAAAATCTCAAAATTCTGAATTTGTTTAAAAATTCTGACTTTTTCGCAAAATCTCAAAATGCTGACTTTTTCTCAAAATCTCAAAATGCTGACTTTTTCTCAAAATCTAAAGATTCTTACTTTTTCTCAAAATCTCAAAATGCTGACTTTTTCTCAAAATCTAAAGATTCTTACTTTTTCTCAAAATCTCAAAATGCTGACTTTTTCTCAAAATCTAAAGATTCTTACTTTTTCTCAAAATCTCAAACTTCTGACTTTTTCTCAAAATCCTGACTTTTTCTCAAAATCCTGACTTTTTCGCAAAATCTCAAACTTCTGACTTTTTCTCAAAATCCTGACTTTTCCTCAAAATCTCAAAATCCTGACTTTTCCTCAAAATCTCAAAATCCTGACTTTTTCTCAAAACTCAACATTCTGACTTTTTCTTCAAAAACCCAAAATGCTGACTTTTTCTTAAAATGCTGACTTTTTCTCAAAATCTAAAGATTCTGACTTTTTCTTCAAAAACTCAAAATCCTGACTTTTTCTCAAAATCTCAACATTCTGACTTTTTCCTCAAAAACTCAAAATCCTGACTTTTTCTCAAAATCTAAAGATTCTTACTTTTTCTTCAAAAACTCAAAATCCTGACTTTTTCTCAAAATCCTGACTTTTCCTCAAAAACTCAAAATCCTGACTTTTTCTCAAAATCCTGACTTTTTCTCAAAATCTCAAAATCCTGACTTTACCTCAAAAACTCAAAATCCTGACTTTTTCTCAAAATCCTGACTTTTCCTCAAAAACTCAAAATGCTGACTTTTTCTCAAAATCTAAAGATTCTTACTTTTTCTTCAAAAACTCAAAATCCTGACTTTTTCTCAAAATCTCAACATTCTGACTTTTTCTTCAAAAACTCAAAATCCTGACTTTTTCTCAAAATCCTGACTTTTTCTCAAAATCCTGACTTTTTCTCAAAACTCAACATTCTGACTTTTTCTTCAAAAACCCAAAATGCTGACTTTTTCTTAAAATGCTGACTTTTTCTCAAAATATAAAGATTCTTACTTTTTCTTCAAAAACTCAAAATCCTGACTTTTTCTCAAAATCTCAACATTCTGACTTTTTCCTCAAAAACTCAAAATCCTGACTTTTTCTCAAAATCTAAAGATTCTTACTTTTTCTTCAAAAACTCAAAATCCTGACTTTTTCTCAAAATCCTGACTTTTCCTCAAAAACTCAAAATCCTGACTTTTTCTCAAAATCTCAAAATCCTGACTTTTTCTCAAAATCTCAAAATCCTGACTTTTTCTCAAAATCTCAAAATCCTGACTTTTTCTCAAAATCCTGACTTTTTCTCAAAATCTCAAAATCCTGACTTTTTCTCAAAAACTCAAAATCCTGACTTTTTCTCAAAATCCTGACTTTTCCTCAAAAACTCAAAATGCTGACTTTTTCTCAAAATCTAAAGATTCTTACTTTTTCTTCAAAAACTCAAAATCCTGACTTTTTCTCAAAATCTCAACATTCTGACTTTTTCTTCAAAAACTCAAAATCCTGACTTTTTCTCAAAATCCTGACTTTTTCTCAAAATCCTGACTTTTTCTCAAAACTCAACATTCTGACTTTTTCTTCAAAAACCCAAAATGCTGACTTTTTCTTAAAATGCTGACTTTTTCTCAAAATATAAAGATTCTTACTTTTTCTTCAAAAACTCAAAATCCTGACTTTTTCTCAAAATCTCAACATTCTGACTTTTTCCTCAAAAACTCAAAATCCTGACTTTTTCTCAAAATCTAAAGATTCTTACTTTTTCTTCAAAAACTCAAAATCCTGACTTTTTCTCAAAATCCTGACTTTTCCTCAAAAACTCAAAATCCTGACTTTTTCTCAAAATCTCAAAATCCTGACTTTTTCTCAAAATCTCAAAATCCTGACTTTTTCTCAAAATCTCAAAATCCTGACTTTTTCTCAAAATCCTGACTTTTTCTCAAAATCTCAAAATCCTGACTTTTTCTCAAAAACTCAAAATCCTGACTTTTTCTCAAAATCCTGACTTTTCCTCAAAAACTCAAAATGCTGACTTTTTCTCAAAATCTAAAGATTCTTACTTTTTCTTCAAAAACTCAAAATCCTGACTTTTTCTCAAAATCTCAACATTCTGACTTTTTCTTCAAAAACTCAAAATCCTGACTTTTTCTCAAAATCCTGACTTTTTCTCAAAATCCTGACTTTTTCTCAAAACTCAACATTCTGACTTTTTCTTCAAAAACCCAAAATGCTGACTTTTTCTTAAAATGCTGACTTTTTCTCAAAATCTAAAGATTCTTACTTTTTCTTCAAAAACTCAAAATCCTGACTTTTTCTCAAAATCCTGACTTTTCCTCAAAAACTCAAAATCCTGACTTTTTCTCAAAATCCTGACTTTTCCTCAAAAACTCAAAATCCTGACTTTTTCTCAAAATCTCAAAATCCTGACTTTACCTCAAAAACTCAAAATCCTGACTTTTTCTCAAAATCTCAAAATCGTGACTTTTCCTCAAAAACTCAAAATCCTGACTTTTTCTCAAAATCCTGACGACCTTTGACTCGAATGGAGTTTGCAAATCCTTTCTCATCTGCCCGTTTTCTTCACCTCCGCACACGCCGCGCTAAAGGGGCGATGAATTCCTGATGGAGATGTGTGTGTGTGACTGTCATTAAGAGCAGCCTGTAGGAATGCCATCAGCACTGTCATCACTCTGTGTGTGTGTGTGTGTGTGTGTGTGTGTGTGTGTGTGTGTGTGTGTGTGTGTGTGTGTGTGTGTGTGTGTGTGTGTGTGTGTGTGTGTGTGTGTGTGTGTGTGTGTGTGTGTGTGTGTGTGTGTGTGTGTGTGTGTGTAGGAACACGCGGCGTGCTGCAGAGGTTTGGATGGACGAGTACAAACAGTACTACTACTCTGCACGGCCGTCTGCACAGGGAAAGGCTTTCGGCAGGTTTGTACTATTTAAATATGACCTTCCTCTGTCAGCGTTCAGCACAGAGTGCAGGTTCGGTTATTGTTCAGACACGTTCTTTGATTTGTCTCCTTGTTCTCCTCAGATATCATGTTTTGTATACATTATGTAATGTTTCACTCAGGCAGACATTCAAATGCAAGTTCTAACAATGCTCATCGTTACACAACAAACCGTGTCAGAGAGAATGATTGGCTTTTTCAATTGAAACGTTAATTAAATCAAATATTGTCATTTGACTTCTCGATAATGCGACTCAAAGCACAAGAGCAGAGAAGTTGAAGATAGACTCAGTGGTTGTGGAGTACGACAGAAATAATCATAAAACAGTTTGTTCTCGTTCAACACTATTAATAAGGACCGAATGAGTTGAGTCCGTCGCTTCAGATTCATGTTATTCTTAGTATCTGTTTCCTTCGTGCAGCATCGCAGACCGCCTGGCGCTGCGGAGGAAGTTAAACTGCAAACCGTTCCGCTGGTACATGGAGAACGTCTATCCTGAGCTCAGGTAACTCAACCTGAACTGATTTTATTTCATGTTTTGCTAGATATTTAATTATGGATACCAGATGTCTCCTACTTTAATTCAAGTCCATTCGCAGTGCATGGACTGGACAAAAATGCGAGAGAGAAACTAAAAGTAATCCTTTTTATAATAAAAAATAAATAAAAGTCGAAATAAATATTAAAACAATTCAAGACAAATAACAAAATATAAAATACTAATTATAAATGTTTTTATTTATATTTCTGTACACATTGTTATATTTTTTCAAGCTATGTTTCTTTGATTGTTTGCAGATGAAATATCTATTCGTTTAAAAGCACTTTTAGAAAAAACGTGGCTTTTATTTATATCATGAAGGAAGTCCAAATGTCTTATTCCCACGCACTTAATAAGATATCTTGCAAATCCTCGGGGTTGTGTTGATCCCGAAAATCAGAACCAATGATCTAAATATATCTGATTTGATTGGAACATGATGCCGGTGTCAGGGTCTATCCCAGCGGCTCAGACCCCTCCCCTAACTCTGACATTTTAACAAAGTATTGGGTCATAGTATATTTTTTAAAGTGGACCTATCATGCTATATTAGAGACATACATTGTAGGGCCATACCTATACAAAACATGTCTGTGAAGTGTTTTGCTTAAAATACCAAACAGGCATTGTAGCCATGCCTCATATCCCTCTGTTGCAAACAGGCTGATTCTGCTAGCCACGCCCCTTTGTAGCGTCACGCAGCTTTCCCCCGCTGCCGGGAGATCTCAGCTCAACGCTGCGGTGATTAAATGCCATGTTACGCTCCTAACCACGAACCAAGCTTTATTTCTGAAACAGTATGGAGCTCAAACCTTTCTGTCTCGCAGGGACATTACGTTTCACATATTCTCTCCAGTAGCCTACAGCGTTAGCTCCATCGTTAGCTCTGAGTGTTAGCATGCTTGCTAATGTAAACACACAGCATATTACTCCCAAAACACGAGGCGCATTGTTTCTGATACAGCTTGACATGTTCTTTCTTAAGTGTTTACCGCTAGAGCAGTGCCATTATATGTATTATATATATATATATGTGTGTAAAAAGATAAGGAAATAAATGTGAAAAATAAAGACGAATACATAAAAAATGTATTAATTCATTGTAAAAATGTGGAAATATAGGAATGTAGTTTTTTGTTTTTGCATATATAAATTGTACTTATTTTTAATTTCGTTATTCATTTATGTATTGCTCCGGTTTTTCCACTAATGTTAAAAAAATATACAGAAATAAATAGAGTTATGTTTGAAAATGATACGATTCAATATTGAGTAATTTGTGTGTTATATTTCTGCATATAAAAACATCTTACCTCCTCTCAAAGTCAACTCAAGGCAACTTTATTGTCAATCTTCCAGTTTGTGTGTACAGACAGAGAGATCGAAATACCGTTTCCCACAATCCCGAATACAAAAATACAAATATATATACAAATAAATACAAATACAAATAAGAAACTCCGTACCAAATCAATCAATAGCTCCATCTGTTCTGTGCTGTGGTAACCAGACCTCTGTTTGGCCCCCAGGGTCCCGGAGCAGGATGCGGTTTCCAGTGTGATGAAGCAGGGGGGTCTCTGTCTGGAGACCCGGGGGCCCGACCTCATCCTGGCAGAGTGCCGGGGCCTCGGGGTCAACAGGCCGCAACCGCAGGTCAGGACTCTGCCACCAGGGGGGGCTGTGGGAAAGATTACACCTTTAAATATACAAGAAATGAACCTGATGTGTAATTTTATAGAAGCCTTAGGGACGATGTGAAAGAGGGTCCAAAACAAAAAGTGAGGATTTGAACGCGACCGTGAGCATTTGGAAATGTCACACATTTTATATTAACAAACTTAGAATAGAAATTTAAAAAAGGAAACGACAATCCTGGTAAAAGTAATGTTAGCTGAAAAAGGAATGTGTGTGCCCCCACCACTTTTCAAAACAAAGTGACACCAGTAATGAAAACAAATATATATATAACTCTTTTTTAGGTAGTTATGGTAACATAAACAGGGCTAGGAGGGTTACTTAAAAAGGTATTATTCACTTAATCCAAGTACTGCAATATTAAGGTAGCTCGATAACCCGCCTTCCTTCTGATGTCTACCCCAAAAGATTTATAAATGCTCTGATCAACATCCAGGGACTCGCAATCATTTGGCACATTGTGTAACCGAACGATAATCTGGAGCAGCAGCCGTTCCCAAATAAATGAAATGAACTTTAATGAAAATGTCCCGGTGTGTCCTGTTTAATGTTACATCTGGAAAACACTGGTTTGCAGTTGAGACGGTCGTTAAGCTTTCGTGCGTGTTTCTCAGAGATGGGAGCTGATCGAGCCACACATCCGACAGCAGGACCTCTGCCTCACCATCTCCGGCTTCACCGCGGGGTCGAAGGTCGTGATGGAGAGCTGCAGCTCCAAAGAGCCCCGACAGGTGAGACGGAGACACGATTATTAACAAGACGCTTATAATATATAAGGAATTATCTTCTTCATCAACATGTGTCCCCTCTTCTTCATGTCTCTTCTACATCAACATGTGTCCCCTCTTCTCCATGTCTCTTCTACATCAACATGTGTCCCCTCTTCTTCATGTCTCTTCTACATCAACATGTGTCCCCTCTTCTTCATGTCTCTTCTTCATCAACATGTGTCCCCTCTTCTTCATGTCTCTTCTACATCAACATGTGTCCCCTCTTCTTCATGTCTCTTCTACATCAACATGTGTCCCCTCTTCTTCATGTCTCTTCTACATCAACATGTGTCCCCTCTTCTTCATGTCTCTTCTACATCAACATGTGTCCCCTCTTCTCCATGTCTCTTCTACATCAACATGTGTCCCCTCTTCTTCATGTCTCTTCTACATCAACATGTGTCCCCTCTTCTTCATGTCTCTTCTACATCAACATGTGTCCCCTCTTCTTCATGTCTCTTCTACATCAACATGTGTCCCCTCTTCTCCATGTCTCTTCTACATCAACATGTGTCCCCTCTTCTTCATGTCTCTTCTACATCAACATGTGTCCCCTCTTCTTCATGTCTCTTCTACATCAACACGTGTCCCCTCTTCTTCATGTCTCTTCTACATCAACATGTGTCCCCTCTTCTCCATGTCTCTTCTACATCAACATGTGTCCCCTCTTCTCCATGTCTCTTCTACATCAACATGTGTCCCCTCTTCTTCATGTCTCTTCTACATCAACATGTGTCCCCTCTTCTTCATGTCTCTTCTACATCAACATGTGTCCCCTCTTCTTCATGTCTCTTCTACGTCAACATGTGTCCCCTCTTCTTCATGTCTCTTCTACATCAACATGTGTCCCCTCTTCTCCATGTCTCTTCTACATCAACATGTGTCCCCTCTTCTTCATGTCTCTTCTTCATCAACATGTGTCCCCTCTTCTTCATGTCTCTTCTACATCAACATGTGTCCCCTCTTCTCCATGTCTCTTCTTCATCAACATGTGTCCCCTCTGTGGAAAGAGACTCTGAAAGTCTCAGGAACAAAGATTCTCTCTCTTTTTGATCCATTTCTATAAAAACCTGTCACTTTATGATGTCATAACGATGTGTTGTCTTGTGTAGCCATTAGCCAATCAGCAACAAAGTAACCCCCCCCCTTATCACCTGAATCTCCTCTAGAGCTCCATTGAGTTCTTTGTAACCAAATGTCTCTCAGAGGGGCGTGGGGAGGGGCTCCTTGTCTTCATCTAAAGTCACAGACAGAGAATCAGCACTTTGGAAACAGGGCTGAAACAGAGGGGATTATGGGTAATGCTGCAATGATCTGTTTGGTGTTTCAGCCAATCAGAGACAGGCTCTGTATATATCTGAGACCTGGGACATATTGATGAAAAACAGTGTAATAGGAGACCTTTAAGACATAAAAGCACGTTTTACTGAAAATGACATAAACATAAATAAACATTTCAATAAAACAATATAACAAAAGGAACAACATATCTGAAGAATGAAAGAGCTATGCAGTGTTTAGTAATAGTCTTTTGAAGCGGTGTGCAGCAATGTCCATACAACCTGCCGTGAACCGCAGCCAACGGGTTAAGAACGAAGGGAGGAATGTGCTTTAATCTCCACTATCAGTCACTTCAGCTGGAGGTCTCACATTTTCCACTTTGCAGTCTGGAATAAAGAGCTTTATTTATCCTTGATGTGCCACTCAGCGGCCGAACTCAGACGTGAAGGATCTGCAGATTAAAGTGGAGCCAGCACACATGCGGAGAGCTGACCGAGATGGAGTAAAGCACCACGTTCACGTCTGCGCTCTCAATCTCACTTTGGTCGAAGTACAGAATCAGCAGAGTGTGCTTGAAGTATCCAAAGTACAAGTAGTCTTTCTGCAGAATTCGCCTACATATATGAAATATTATTATATTATATATAATGTCGCATCAAGTAGCGTTTAACAAATGACTCATGGTTCGGTCATGCCTATATCTTTGATTATTTTACCTTTTTGTTCCTCAACAGTTATTCCACTAGTTTCATGCATTATTTAAAAAGTTAAACAGATGATTTTGAATGCGATCTGAATTGTAGATGTAGCCAGGTATCTCGTGAATTTCATCAAGAGATCAAACAAGTTGATTTAAAAGAAAAAAAGAAATGGAAAAACTGAAGTAAAGTAGAGACGACTGATGCGTTTGAGTTGTTTGGTAAAGCAAGCGCTCCCATGACTTCAGAGCTCAGAGCGCTCTCCTCTCTGTGGTCGCCTTTTGGCTGCACACTTGATTAATGACGCTGCAGAGGGAGTTAATAACTGGAAACATGTGTGTGTGGGTGTGTGTGAGAGAGAAGGGGGGGGGTGTGTGTGTGTGTGTGCAGCCTTCCCATCAGCAGAGACATGTCTTACTGAGGGAGACATTTGTCCTGAGTGCTTAAAAACTATTTTCAAATCTTTGTTTCGCTCTGGAACCTCTTTAAGAACTTTACGTATGGACTCTTTAAAGTAGAGACACTACATACTGATATACACCTGAACATCAGCAGGAGAGGACTCTTTAAAGTAGAGACACTATATACTGATATACACCTGAACATCAGCAGGAGAGGACTCTTTAAAGTAGAGACGCTACATACTGATATACACCTGAACATCAGCAGGAGAGGACTCTTTAAAGTAGAGACACTACACACTGATATACACCTGAACATCAGCAGGAGAGGACTCTTTAAAGTAGAGACGCTATATACTGATATACACCTGAACATCAGCAGGAGAGGACTCTTTAAAGTAGAGACACTACATACTGATATACACCTGAACATCAGCAGGAGAGGACTCTTTAAAGTAGAGACACTACATACTGATCTACACCTGAACATCAGCAGGAGAGGACTCTTTAAAGTAGAGACACTACATACTGATCTACACCTGAACATCAGCGGGAGAGGACTCTTTAAAGTAGAGACACTACATACTGATATACACCTGAATATCAGCAGGAGAGGACTCTTTAAAGTAGAGACGCTACATACTGATATACACCTGAACATCAGCGGGAGAGGACTCTTTAAAGTAGAGACACTACATACTGATATACACCTGAACATCAGCAGGAGAGGACTCTTTAAAGTAGAGACACTACATACTGATATACACCTGAACATCAGCAGGAGAGGACTCTTTAAAGTAGAGACGCTATATACTGATATACACCTGAACATCAGCAGGAGAGGACTCTTTAAAGTAGAGACACTACATACTGATATACACCTGAACATCAGCAGGAGAGGACTCTTTAAAGTAGAGCACTACATACTGATATACACCTGAACATCAGCAGGAGAGGACTCTTTAAAGTAGAGACGCTACATACTGATATACACCTGAACATCAGCAGGAGAGGACTCTTTAAAGTAGAGCACTACATACTGATATACACCTGAACATCAGCAGGAGAGGACTCTTTAAAGTAGAGACACTACATACTGATATACACCTGAACATCAGCAGGAGAGGACTCTTTAAAGTAGAGACACTACATACTGATCTACACCTGAACATCAGCAGGAGAGGACTCTTTAAAGTAGAGACACTACATACTGATCTACACCTGAACATCAGCGGAGAGGACTCTTTAAAGTAGAGACACTACATACTGATATACACCTGAATATCAGCAGGAGAGGACTCTTTAAAGTAGAGACGCTACATACTGATATACACCTGAACATCAGCGGGAGAGGACTCTTTAAAGTAGAGACACTACATACTGATATACACCTGAACATCAGCAGGAGAGGACTCTTTAAAGTAGAGACACTACATACTGATATACACCTGAACATCAGCAGGAGAGGACTCTTTAAAGTAGAGACGCTATATACTGATATACACCTGAACATCAGCAGGAGAGGACTCTTTAAAGTAGAGACGCTATATACTGATATACACCTGAACATCAGCAGGAGAGGACTCTTTAAAGTAGAGACGCTGTATACTGATATACACCTGAACATCAGCAGGAGAGGACTCTTTAAAGTAGAGACACTACATACTGATATACACCTGAACATCAGCAGGAGAGGACTCTTTAAAGTAGAGACACTACATACTGATATACACCTGAACATCAGCAGGAGAGGACTCTTTAAAGTAGAGACACTACATACTGATATACACCTGAACATCAGCAGGAGAGGACTCTTTAAAGTAGAGACACTACATACTGATGTACACCTGAACATCAGCAGGAGAGGACTCTTTAAAGTAGAGACGCTACATACTGATATGCACCTGAATATCAGCAGGAGAGGACTCTTTAAAGTAGAGACGCTATATACTGATGTACACCTGAACATCAGCAGGAGAGGACTCTTTAAAGTAGAGACGCTACATACTGATATGCACCTGAACATCAGCAGGAGAGGACTCTTTAAAGTAGAGACGCTATATACTGATATACACCTGAACATCAGCAGGAGAGGACTCTTTAAAGTAGAGACACTACATACTGATATACACCTGAACATCAGCAGGAGAGGACTCTTTAAAGTAGAGACACTACATACTAATATACACCTGAATATCAGCTGGAGAGGACTCTTTAAAGTAGAGACACTACATACTGATATACACCTGAACATCAGCAGGAGAGGACTCTTTAAAGTAGAGACACTACATACTGATATACACCTGAACATCAGCAGGAGAGGACTCTTTAAAGTAGAGACACGACATACTGATGAACATTTTATGTCATATCTCAATCTTCGAAGTACTGCAACATTATACTGAGCTACTGTCCACCTCAGCATGACAGTAGTAGATGGAAAAAGCTTTAATTTGTGTTTTCTCGTCTACCGATTTTCCTCAGATTTGAGTTAAGTTGGACCGACTTTCAGATCAAAACATTAACATGTTCACTCTGAGAGTTTCATGTCCTCCTCCCCACATGTATCAGAGCATGTTCGCAGCATCTAACTCTCAGCAGGACTCTCTCTGTCCTCGTGGATTTCAGATTAAACTCCAGTTCACCTCCGCCCTCTGATAAGCTCCTCGTGGCTCAAGAGATCTCAGCTCTCTCTCTGCCGTTGCTTCAAATTCAACTTTCTAGTTAGCAAGCTAATAACACATAACTTTATACTTACTACCAGCTGTTCATGGGCAGCACATGTTGTCTCTATCTTTACGTCAGCATCAGGTTTCTGTTGAAGTCAAGCAGTGACGAGACACGAGGAGACTCATAGAAGTTCCTAAAGGCTATTTAAGGTAAAGAAGTCAGGAGAGTATTCAGATAAAATTCCGGATGTTTTAAAGATATCGTTTCTAATGTTTGAGAGAAAAACCTGGTCTCTGGTATTGAAGCATATTTACAAGAAAAACTCAGAAGTTTACAAGATTAAAACTTTAATATTCCATGAAATTATAGTCATACATTTGCAAGGAAATCTTTCAAATTCAAGCGACAAATTTAAAAGAAAATACTTGCTGAAATTTAAAGAAGTACATTGAGGAGAAAAACTGTAGTTTACAAGATTAAAACAGAACAATTTATTTTCACAAACTAAATAAGTAATTCCCTGATATGTAAGCGGTCATTTAAAGTGAAAGAAAACACAAAATGATTTTAAAAAACACGGATATTCTTTTAGATCTGAGTAGTGAATGCCACAAGAACATTTTTTAAGATTTAAGTCACGAATTATGGAGAAAAAAATATGAAATTCGTCGATTTACTGAGAAGAATTTACCAATTTAAAATTGAAGGAATTGCGTTTAATCTAAGATTTAAATCACACATTTACTGAGAATACATTTTTAAATAAAAAGAAAAACTCAAATATGTATAACATTAAAACAAAGGAATCATCTTAGAGTGTGATCACACATTTGCAAGAAGAAACTCTGCGGAATAAAACTTGGAAATTCTGTCGGATTAAAATGGTGAATGTTTATTCTTATTTTATTTTTGTTTTACTCGGTCCTGTTAAAGCAGGGCGTCAAACTCAATTTCATCCGGGGCCACATCAGCATTATGGTTGCACTCAAAGGGCCGGTTGTAATTTTAATTATATAGAAATATACATATGTAAATAAATATATAATATATATGAAATAATGTATTCTATTACATTGTTGGCCCTGCATTGGATTATTATCAGTTCTGGTAATATCTTCCTAGATAACTACGTCTGAAAGCAGAAATCTAGGGCAAATAATTGAAAGTAAATATTCAACAATTACACCAATTGTATTGTATGTTCTTTGCAAGCTCTTGCGGGCCACATAAAATTAGGTTGCGGGCCAGATTTGGCCCCCGGGCCTTGAGTTTGACACCCCTGTGTTAAAGGTGGGGTCGGTATTTCACTTCAGAAACACGTGTTGTATTCCATGGAATGCTCTTAACGTCCCGATAGCAATGAATACATTAAAACATGTCATCTGTGGAAGCCGTGGCGCTGCAAAAAGCACGACCAATCATCTGAGCCGGCTAAAGTAACTGGATGGCCTACCTGCCTGTCAGCCTTCCATCGGTGCACAAACTTATCTCGTGTCCTCATTGGTCATGTGCGCGTTCGTGTGTGTTGGGGGAGGGGCTCTGTGAGGAAGTCTGGAGGAAGGGGCAGATTTTGTTCGGCTGCGTATTTTCAAATTCTAGCCACTCGAGCTGGTTTCTCCATTCTTACCCACCCTACCTTTAATGACCTGTGTTGGTATTAAGTGTTTTAATCAAGAAGTCATGTGTCATTAATACTTTTATGTTTTTAATATTATATTATTATTATTATTATTATTATTACTGCTGTTTTGTTGTTTTTCTGTTTTCGGGTTTGTGAAACACTTTGTTGAATGCATTAAAAAAAAGTTAGGTTTGATAAATATTGAATGCAGTCGTTCATTTCTCTTTGTTCCTGCAGAAGTGGAAGCCCAAAGGCACGGCTCTGCAGCACATGGTGGGGGGGCTCTGCCTGGACAGCCAGGCCCCCGCCGGCCCCCCCATCATCACCCAGTGTCGCCCCCAGCTGGCCAGCCAGACCTGGGAGCCTCAGATTATCTCCTGAGAGGGGGGAGACGGGGGAGACGGGAGGACTCTCAGCTCTTCGGGATCAAATCTGAACTCTGTGATCTGAATCCTGCGTGTCGGAGCGTAAAGACATTTTAAAGACCTTCCCGGGGTCTTTTTGTGTGCCATCCTTCGAGGATTTCTTCTTCTACGTAATCTTAAACTCTTCACGGTTGCACATCTCATTTTCTTTTTCGGTTCTGTATCTCTCCTGGTCGGCAGTTTGCTTACGAGTAGTGAGGGCTTCCACACACACTGAGGTAGCAGAAGTGTGTGTGGCGGTGGAGTCGCTGCTCTCTCTGTGGCGGCGGTACATTTAGCCAAATCTCTACAGATCTTTGTTTCTTTAAAGCACCATGCAGAGCACCGTCAGGAAACATTATTTATTGTTTTGCATGGTCAGACCCAAAGAATGTTGTTTTTCTTTCCTGTCAAAGTTTCATGTACATATTTGGAGCTCGGTTTTGGTGTCAGTCTATCTGTTGTTTGAAAAATAAAATGGTGGTAACAAAAGTATTGATCTGGTTCTTCACCAAATACATTTGAATTGAGACACTACATACTGATATACACCTGAACATCAGCAGGAGAGGACTCTTTAAAGTAGAGACACTACATACTGATATACACCTCAACATCAGCAGGAGAGGACTCTTTAAAGTAGAGACACTACATACTGATATACACCTGAACATCAGCAGGAGAGGACTCTTTAAAGTAGAGACACTACATACTGATATACACCTGAACATCAGCAGGAGAGGACTCTTTAAAGTAGAGACACTACATACTGATATACACCTGAACATCAGCAGGAGAGGACTCTTTAAAGTAGAGACACTACATACTGATATACACCTGAACATCAGCAGGAGAGGACTCTTTAAAGTAGAGACACTACATACTGATATACACCTGAACATCAGCAGGAGAGGACTCTTTAAAGTAGAGACACTACATACTGATATACACCTGAACATCAGCAGGAGAGGACTCTTTAAAGTAGAGACACTACATACTGATATACACCTGAACATCAGCAGGAGAGGACTCTTTAAAGTAGAGACACTACATACTGATATACACCTGAACATCAGCAGGAGAGGACTCTTTAAAGTAGAGACACAACATACTGATATACACCTGAACATCAGCAGGAGAGGACTCTTTAAAGTAGAGACACAACATACTGATATACACCTGAACATCAGCAGGAGAGGACTCTTTAAAGTAGAGACACTACATACTGATATACACCTGAACATCAGCAGGAGAGGACTCTTTAAAGTAGAGACACAACATACTGATATACACCTGAACATCAGCAGGAGAGGACTCTTTAAAGTAGAGACACTACATACTGATATACACCTGAACATCAGCAGGAGAGGACTCTTTAAAGTATATCATCCAACTACATATATCAAACATGTAATTATGCACATTTAGAATATGTTACCTGTGCAGTGATCATTTTACATTTTAGATATTGGAATAAAGAACATTATTTATAAAAAATAACTTTTAATATTATTATAAAAAATAAAAAGATAAATACTATATAATTTAAATAATTAAATAATATCTATAAATAAAGGATCAAATATATTGTCACATTCCTTTCCCTATAAAGTTATATAATACAAAAAAACACTCTTTATAGAAACAAATAATGAATAAATCAATTAAATTAAATCAATTATGATACATTTAATATTTTGTAAATCTAATAATAGTATAATGTAGCCTATAATCTGAGTAAACACTACAAATCGATCATAACATATAATCAGTCTTACAATACTAACACGTCACTACTAAGTATAAGCATGAAAAAACATTACATTTACGCATTAATGCTTTATAATAGTCTGGTTAAATAACATGATAATATATGTGAATGTGTGTGATTTGCATATTGAGTACATAATACTAATACTTTAGTTTTTATGTTACATTTTAATTTGAATGCAGGACTTGTCACCAGTATTGCACCAGATGTGTGGCTGAGTTTACACACAGTGACCACAAGGGGGCAGACTATCCTCACAGATCAAGAAGAGGCTCTGTTTTATCACTCTGACCTTCAAGGCTGGTTGTAACAAAGAAAATTGGAGTTAAGATTACATTACATGTCGCTTGTTAGACGCTCCTAAGCGATTTACACACTCAGTACTGTGGACAATCCCCACAGGAGCACCTTGGGGTGAAGCGTCTCAGGGACACAACGACATGCTGACTGCCGTGACTCGAACTTGCTATCCTTTCGAAGATCAGCGCACTAATCCACTGAGCCACAGCCTCAGATAATGATGGAATGAAGGGGGAGTAAAGGGAAGGTAGAAAGAGTGCAGCAGCTGTAAATAAATACAAATATTCAGACACACATTAAAATGATAATCATCAGAATAACAGGCTCGACAACTTAGCGTTTTCTTTGTTGGGTTTGAAACCTTCCAGGCCGCAAAAACTGCAGCTTAGCAGGCTGCAGAGCTATGTGAGGAATGCACCTTAATGCTGATAAACTTCTGAAGAGGTTTCATCATCAGGGGCAGGGGGAGGGGGAGGGAGAGGGGGAGGGGTAGAAACCGGAGAAATTAAGGGCAATTTAAAGATGTTGGGGTTAGATCATGCTTACCATGTCTACGTTCACACTACACCAAGGAACACATACACAACCGTTTATTTAGTTGTTTATTTTAGTAACTTTGTGTCTGCAGATTTCTTCAAAATGCACCAAAAGTTAACATCACATAATGCCTCATTTCAGAAACCTTGAAACACACAACAAAATAGTCTTAGGAAGTCAACTTGGGAAGTGTCATGGCGATATGAGTCACATGTTTTATATTCACCTACACGTACAGCACAGTGAGTGTCACTCAGTATCACATGTCCACAGATAAAGAGAAGACAAATACAACGTTGAATAAACAGGAAGTGCATTTAAAACTGTGGTGTGATTATTCAAATGGTCCATCAAAGGTTTTAGGAGCTCCTTCACTGACTGGAGTATATTTACATATCAACCAAATAGAGAATATAATGAGGAACATGACAAATAAAATGTACTCACAAACTGAACATAACATTATACTTAACTTCAGACCCCTAATTTAATTATGTTTAGTTGTTTTTAAAGGTACAAAAGTAATGTGCTTTTTACAGTACAAATGGGGTGCATGTCTCAGCACAGATAGCGCATACCTTTAATACATCAACCACATTTAGGTGAACAATACTTACTAAAATGTTGAATGCATGACTTATAACTACGTTCTGCTATTTAATCTAGGGATCACGGGATCTGGATCTACTATCCAGATCCCGTGGTGGGGTGTTTCAAGTATGAACTAATAACTGTAAATAAGTCAAATGTATTTAAATTACATTTCATTAAGTCGAACAAAAGTGTCATTATTATTGTAGGTGTTTTTTTTCGTTTTTCTAGGTGTGTTTTTTAACACTCAGTCAATATGAAGATCCATAGTCAATATATTGGGATTTAATAAAAACATTGATGTATTATTATTTTTAAACTAGGATTCATGATTTTGATATCTTTATTTTAACAAATTCAGTCAAAATTCGAAGTGCTAAGTCTCAACAGTTTTATTAAAATTAGATATTTTCCTCCAAAAAATGTGCTTTCATAATCAAGATTAATGTCTTAAAACACGCTCAAATAAACCTCTGTTTTAATCAAATGTATTCCTAATTTTCATCGTTTAAAATCAGCATGTTACAGGTTGCTGCTCTGCCCTCCATCGAACACTTCCGCTCGGTCCACTTCCAGCCAATCAGCTCTCTCGGAGGCGGTCCGTTGCTAAGGAGGAGGTTTGGTTGCGGCTCCTCGCGAAGCAGCCATTCAGCGGCGGCTGCTGAAGAGACCGGACTGTGAGCGTCTCTACCGACTCTTTCTGAGGAATTAAAACCATTACACACTGCTCTGGTTCTCCGGTACAAAGGTGACGACATTACCGGGGCGTCTTCTGGGTCTGGAGGTGGTCACAGGTAAGAAAAGAGCGTTATCTTAATAGCCTTCACTGGTAACGGTTGTTAGCTTGTGAGCTAAAGCTAGCCTGTGTGTCTCTCTCTAGTTAGCCCAACGGCTCGTAGCTTCCCTCACAATTACATGGCTTGTATCTTGCTTTATTAGTTGAAAAGAAAACACAATAGGCTACATGTAAGCTGTGAGGGTGGTTAGTATCTTCCACGCGTGTTGGAAAAGGTCTGCCCCTGCACTACAAAGTGAGCTAAAGGGTTATTTAGCTAGCTAATTAAGAACAGTGTTGTAAAAGTAGATTTACTTTAAATTGTAATGTCTTTTTGAGGTACTTGTACTTTACTTGAGTATTTCCAGTGTATGCTACTTTGTCCTTCTACTTCACTACAGTTCAGAGGTAAATCGTGTACTTTTACTCCACTACATTTTTTTGTAATTAAGTAGATTTACTTTAAATTGTAATGTATTTTTTGTTGTGGTTGTATTTATCTGACAGTTGACAGATAGTTTCAGAAAAAGATAACTCAAATAAAACAAAGTGTTACTTGAGTTTATTCATCATTTTAATCCGAGTTAGGTTAATTAGTCTGCTGAGTAAAGTTAGCTAACGATACCCAACATACCTGGTTAACTCTAAGAGATGGAGGTTAGCTGAGGTGGGGGAAGTACGCAGATAGTGTACGATGAGGAATGTGGCACTGGTTTATACTGAACACTAAACTTTAATTTCTCCACTGCTGGATTCATTTTTTATATCATTTTTTATCAGATCTACCAGAACACACCTTTTGTATATCAGGATTACCTTTAAACTGGATTTATCTTTACTCAATCAATATTCTGTTGTCAAACACAATAATAACCACCTTGCTCTTTGCACCCTATTCATGTTCAGGTTACTGAGCAAAAACAAAAGAATACAATGATGGACATAAGCTCAGTTAACACTATGCATGTGTCACCTGTCGGATAAATACAACCACAACAAAACGGATACATGGGGTTATTGAGTGATGGCATGGTTGTAAATAGGGTGCACTAATATGTTTAACCGAATAGTGATGGAGTAAAGATAAGTCCAGTTGAAAAGTTATCCTGATATATTAAGGTAGTCGGGTTCATACAGTTGTTCTGGGAGAGTTGACACAAATGATAAATAAGTAAAGTTTTCAGTGAAACACCCCTCACATTACCACCTACATTTGTTTTTTAGGAAGCTACTGTATTAGGAAGGATTTCTGCCCACTTAGGTCCAATAAATCATCGTAGTTAATGTAGGCTGGCATTAAAGGAGGTGGATCTATTCGCAGGCGAGTGTAGTGACTTGGCAAGTTTGTATAACATGAGTCACAACACAGCTCCAGTCCAAACATACGGTGTAAAACAGACAGCTGCTCGGCACTATGTCATGCGGCAGGTTGGTTTCCCTGAGAGATATACACCGCCTGTGACTCACTAAATTGTTCTGAGCTGTGATAATGTAACCCAGTTCCTCTTATATAATAATAATGATAGCATCGCTCATATAAGGTAGTTTACTTATTAGCCAACACGTGTTTCTACTCTGGGCATCAGATCGCCTTCCTCATGCAGACTCTACAAAGATAGCTGCTTGAGGGATTGCACTCGGAGGCAGCACTCCCTTTTCACGGTGACTTCCTGCGTGTGATTGGGAAGTAACGACATTACGTCGCTCTTATTGGGTATACTTGTTGAGTCATTACTGTTTTCTTAGTGGGAGTTGTGACTTATCAACTGAGGAATCTGTGTTGGCAGCACAAGGTGTGTGAAGCATTGGTACATGCCGTGTTTTGTAATTTTGTGAAGAGACAATCCGAGCTCGACATTTCTTATCTTCATGAAACCAAGGGGTGCAACTGATGACGGTTATGTTCCTTATTGACCACATTTAAGATACTTTTCTCATTTATTTGCCACGTTGGGAAAAAGTGAAACGCTGATGTTAAATCTCCAAGGATTATTTCTATCGACAGAGAAACTATCTGCAACTATATGAATAGTCGATTAAGACTCAAAACGAACGCCCTTATGGCAGAAAAGGCTGTGAAGTGTGGAGATGATCTGCTTCTCTCTGTTCTATATCATAACTAAGTGAAGAGCTTGGGGGTTTAGACTAAGAAATCAACACATTTAAAGACAACAACCTGGACGTTTTACGGACTATATTATTAATTGATACATTTGGAAAAACTAGTTACAGCCCTACGCATTATATTCTCCTAGATCCAAATACAAAGTGTTCATATTGATTGCTCTGTCCTCACAACAGTCCAAAAACAACATATATTACATTTCTCATCCTATAATAATGAAAAGCAATAGATCACTAACTAACCAGGAATATTGTGCTTGACATTGATTAAAAGACAGATTCCTTAATATTGGGCAGTGTATACGACGATAGTACAAAGTGTTTCTAACCCTTTGGAAAGTATATACATCTTCTGGAAGGGACTTTGACGTCTCTCCCATACAAAGAGATAAGAGGGAGGGATTCTCTCTCTGAAAGCAACTCACGGCTTAACTCATCTCACAGAACGAGTGAGGCACGATTGGCTTTCTGCCACCGAAAAACCCACTGTGCAAGTCCGTCAGCTGTTTGAGAGGAGGAGAATGTGAGACGAGCTGCTGCATCTCTCTCAGAGAGGCTCTGTGGGAGAAACCGGCGTTTAACTCTGTTGGACATGCACACTGACATCTATCATCTGTGGTGTGCTTAATTAAGTCAAAGTAGAAATCTGAAAATACTTCAGTACACGTCCTGCTTCCCTGTCACTGTTTTACTATAATATATAACCGTTTGGATTAATGACCTCTGTATTAACTCTCCTTACCTGTGTATGTTCCATTTAGCTGCCGCAGTCCTATATATATTATCTTCTCAACACATTAAGGGACACTCCACCTCTTAGTTCATGACAAGCTTTGAGATATTAACATGTAAGCACTGGATAGAAAGGGTTTCTGTGGGAAAATCCGGCGTCATTCTCAGAGGAGAGGCCATTTCCCTGTGAATGCTGAGTAGCGATGCAACACGGGTAGATGGACTTGCTGTGCGATGACGTTCCAATCACAGGGCTTCACTTTCGCTCCCTGATAGCGGGGCTTGTGGAGCTTCTTGGTGAAAGCAGAGAGTGTCGGCTCAGCTCTCTGTGTGGCGGTTACTGAGCAGATATGAGATGACAGGAGCCGCAGATATGCTGCTGTGTTCCTGTTCCTCTTTTAGGACATCAAAGTCCTGTATCATCGTGACACTTTGTCAGGACCGTGTCCATCTCCTGACCGTTTGAACGGCATGTTGCTTAAGGCTAGTGCGGGAACAATAACACCACACAGTCTGACACCATCCCTACGTTCAAAACCCACTATGCAGATTACTCACTGCAGCGTTAATTGTGGATTAACGTTACTACTGCAGTCATGTGTATGTTCCATGTTACTGCTGTAGTCCTATACTGTTGTCGTATAATCTACAGCATTACATCAGATCACCCTTAGTGTGTGGCTCTGTGGCTTCCTCATATGTCCGCTAAATCTACTTTTCATCAGAAAAATAGCCCTGTTTCAGATTATTGATACGGCATTTCCAAATGCTGCAGGATGCTTCTTAATCTACTGCAATTTATGAAATATGAGAACGTTCTCAACACAAAGAAACACTTCATTTCTCAGCTCATCCCAAACTTGGAGATGCTGTATATTAACATGTTTCCCTCGACCTCTGGTGTGAACTACTCCGAAAAGTACCTAAAGCTGTCGGCAAATGAAGAGAACAAATACAATATGTACCTCAGCATCACATAGAAATACTGAAGTAAAGTACTTTGATCTATCTAGATGTGCCAGGTACAACCCACACTTCTTTGGCTGCAGTATCGTTGCGGGGCCTTGAATGTGCCGGCTGATGTTGTCACCTGCAACTTGTGATTCTGTCAACATCACGGCTCACCAGGAAGTGTGGACACGGCAGGCATATGTGCTGTGATTAAATACAATGTTAAAACATTTGCTCTCCAGTTTGGTCTGTGTAGAACGGGTAGAACGGGGAGAACGAGGACATGTCAACTCGGAGCACTGACATGCCTGCAAATACAAGTTCGGAGTGTTATCCTTCGTTAGAATGTTAACTAAAGTCAGGCGTGAATGTCAGAGATTAAGACAAACGGTGGAGACAAGTTGCAGGAACTCGAGTGAGATTTGTTTTGACACTCTCTGATACCCTAACCTTTGGCGATGATAAGTTACCAAAACACTGCTCCGTAAAAGAGCAGCTTGCACAGCGTGACTACGGATGAAATGTGAACACAAATGCCCCAAAACAAGCTTTGCAGCAAAGACGATGAATGTGAAATGATTCTAGCGATGAGGACAAATCGTCATTTAACATCCTGTTCATGCAGGATTAGCTCCTTTTCATCGTCAAGAAAAGCAAACTGTGGGCACTTGTCGCGCGCCGTATTAGGGGTGCAGCAACTAATCGATTACCAAATTAGTTGCCAACTAATTCAGTCGTCGATTCGTTGGTGACGTCGTCACGTGTGTTTTACGCACCGTTAAGCTCCAACGTTATCGGTCTTTTTATCGGTACTGGAGACATTTAAAAAATATATGTGATGTATTATTGCTACAAAAACATTATATCGCAGTCGTAGTGTCGCCAACTCGTTTCTAACATGCAAGAAGACAAACAAATGCGTCGATGGTGTATTTTCGATCTTTACAGTCCAGACGAGATCTCTCTCCCCCGTCTGTGTGCGAGGGGGCGGGGCGGTTTACACATGCAGCCGCTACATGCAGCAACACACTGCGGAGAGAACGCGCTCCGAGGTGGTTAAACTTTACCCGTCTCGATGCTCGTTGCCTAAAGTGCAATCAGAGTTCAGCATGTGAGGGCGGCAACACGAGCAGTTTGTCTAAACATGTATCCAAAGCGCTCCACATCCAGACGGAGGAATGCACCGGGTTCCACTGTCTTTAGCAGCTCTGTAGCCCCGTCCACGAGCAACGTTTCCACGTCAGGTGTTCTGTATGCTAGCAGCAACACACGGAGTTAACTACATGATACAAGCATGGGTAATGATTAGAGGAAACCGAGTTATTTAGTTTGTTAAAGTTTCAGCTATTCTGTTTCCAGTTCTGTCATCACATTATTTAATACGATTTGTTGTTTCTTTTGATGTGAAATATTATTTAATTTAAATAAAAAGCGATGTTAATTTAGTTCAAAATGGGTTTAGTTAATTTAATAATATGTATTTTTGAATCAAGTATTCCCCTTTATTGTCTTCATTGTTAGTTTCCACATGCCTAAAACAACCTCGAGCTAAATCTAAAAGTTGATGGCTAAATCAGAGCGTTTGAGAAATTGTGCAAGGCGTACAGTAATAGTCCGAATAGTCGATTAATCGATTATGAAATTAGTCGTTTGTTGCAGCCCTACCCCATGTCCTGAGCTGATTGGGCCAGCATCCAGCAGAGGCTCTCTGGGAAGATTCAACCAGAGGGGAGGTTTGAGAATCAGGTTCTCAGACGTGCTGCTGACCCCGTTTCCACACAAGCAGCCTAACATAGGTTCTGTGGGACTGCAGAGTTGGGTTGGACCTGTGTGTTTGATGTGTTTGTTGGTAAGCAGCGTGATCCTCCACCGCACAGGGAAAGACTTTCTGTTGACCTTTTCACATAAAGGGAACGTTTCAAAAGATGATTGTACACCAACCCAGACAACACAAGACTGCGTAGTATCTTTGGCTTTGTTTCAGACGAGGAAAGTTGGGAAACAAGACTTTTTTATTATATTTGCTGAATTGTTCCGACGCTCTTAAACCCCAGTTTGCATCGTGTATGCTTAAAACGATAACACGACCAATCGGACACGGCATCATTTGGTAAACTATTTCAATCAAACTTTAACTATATTCAATGAGATGAATGGATGAAATGAAAAGCCGTTCACGATATTGACAGCCACTAACTATTGCAACCATAACAGTTCTGTTGCCGTTTTCATGCTATCGCTAATGTTCGTATTTGAGAGGCTAAAACTGATGTGCATGAAAAATGAAGAATTATTGTTGTTATTTTCTATCGTTAAACATCTCATTTTCACTTCAAGTTAGTTTTTAAAAGAATATTCCAATGTTTCCATACAAACCATTCAGTATCTGTACCTCCAGGTTTTTCTCAGTTGTCACATTTGTCTTTCTCAGCACTCTTATGGAAAGCAGCAGTGGGCGTAGCATGGTGTCTTCGCTTTGAACACAGTCCCCCGTTTGGGCCAATGTCTTCAGCTCTTAATTGGGTCCACGGGGCATTGAGCCCCTCGTCTTTAAACTGAGGATTATAGCTGTGAGCGTTGGGGGTGCGTCTCTGTTTGCAGGAGTTGCCCGTCAGGTTTGCATCGGTATCACTCCTCCCAGCTGTGGTGAGGGACTCAGGGACTCCCTTTGTCTCCCCTCACAGAGCGATACCTGAGCCTCCTGTGCAGGAACAGCTCATGCTTTATTCAACCGCCTGATCTCTGCGTTAATTACGACGACTGACCGCTGTGTATCGCTCAGGGAGGAACTTTGTACCGAGAGTTAGACGGAGGAACCTTTAGGCTTTGACCCAATGCAGTGGCACACAGCTAACATGCAGGATTCATACTATTTGAGTTTGTAACCTAATAGTTGAATGCACTTATTTGAGTTGCACTGGATTCAAGTATTAGCTAAAAGTAATGGATTACCACATTCAGAAATATTGAAGCTGCATTTTTAGAAGTTATTAATATCTTATTTCTGTTCTATAACACTTAAAACAGGTTTGAAGCTAATGTACCTGCTGGATCCTTTCTGTTCCGAGTAATTATCTGTATGGTTGATTGCACTTTTGAATAAAGGTGTGCACTAAATCAAATGCCAAATCTAATGAGACACAAAGTCTGTGTGTGTGTGTGGTTGTGCACGTGTGTGGTTGTGCACGTGTGGTTGTGCACGTGTGTGTGGTGTGTGTGTGTGTGTGAGTTGTGCTGTGTGGTGTGCACATGTGTGTGTGGTTGTGTGCGTGTGTGTGTGGTTGTGCACGTGTGTGTGTGTGTGTGGTGATGTGTGGGACTCCATGCCCTCACACGACGTTGTGCACAGTTTCCCTTCACTTGTCAGCAGACAGTCTGCCTGCAGCTTCTTCCTGGTTCCACCTCCTGTCGTCACCCTGGACGTCGTTACCGTGGCACCCGTTTCCTGGTAACCACAATAGCCGTTGCTAGGTGATGCAGAGATAAATACGACCAATAAATTGTGCACAGATAGTTCCCCGTGTCAAAAAGACACACAAAAACGCCCTGCTTCCAAATGTGAAAATGTGTCTTGATGATACTGATGCGCATATATTAAAGGGGCCCATTTTCAGGTTCATATTTGTATTTTGTTCCTCTTATGTGACATGTGTCCATGCTCGGGGCGGTGGTGGCGAAGTCCATAGGGACTCGGCTTGGCAACTGGAAGGTCACCAGTTCAAGTCCCGGAAAGACCAAATGCTACCGAGGTGTCCCTGAGCAAGGCACCGTTCCCTACATGGCTCCCCGGGCGCCGTACATAATGGCAGCCCACTGCTCCTAACACTAGGATGGGTCAATGCAGAGGGAACCGTTTTCGTTACTCGTACCTGTACTGTGTTATGACAATAAGTTGAATCTATCTTTCTAATGTTCAAAAAGCTATTAATCTTTTCTCATACTACCTTTTCACCCTCGGTCTGAAACCATTTGTGCTGTGGCATCAGCGTGGGATCATTTCGGCATTAAAAGCAGAAAGTTCGTCTTTGTATTGAATCTCAATACTTTTTGTGTACCGACAGAATTGTCATACTTTTGATCAAAAACTAGCAGCTACTGAAAGTGGTTGGTCAGATATTTTTGCAAGATTTAAATATTTGAGGAAATGATTGCTATATTACATCCAGACAGATTTCTAATGAATTTCAGATGTGTGGATTAATGTTGGCAGAGAAATCTGTATTCACTTAATAAGGCATCAAAGGAAATGGCTTTGATATCCAGATATAAACTGCTTTTGAATTGCCACTAGATTGAAAAGTCAAAATGATATCCAGCCTTAATCGAAACGGCCTCTCTCCCCTCCAGTTTGACATCCCCTTGCTTTGAAATGACTTGTGGTTTAAAGGGAAGCTGTTTCCTGGCCCAAACGGACTACTTGGACCGGCACTGGCTGTTGTGTAACTGCATTGTGTCGGGTCCAAAGTCCACTGGCTACCGTGTTTCTGTTAGATAACTGTGCTGTCTGAGTAGGCACAAATATTCAGTGCCGAGTTATTGTTTTCACTGCAGAAAGAGACATTGTTCAAGTGTGTGGCTCTCACTGTAGCCTAATCGATGATGAACGCTCCTAGCACAAGAAACATGTAAATTATTAATGAGCTGAATATCGTGTTCTTCCTCGAGTAGAGAGGCCAACTTTCTGTGTGTTGGTTGGGAGGTCACGGAGTTACTTTTCTTGGTCAGTCCACATTCCTCTCAGATACTTTGCAGGGAGTTGGGAAAGGTAGATAAGCCTCTTTTCCTGGGGAGGAAGGAGTTATCTGTGCAACGTGTTTCCTGTGTGTTGCATCACTGTGCAGAAAGTACTGCTTGGAGCACTGCAGGCTTTTGTTTAGCACAACAGAACCGGGACAGGTGTGTGAGCAGCGTGTGCGTGCAGTGCAGTGCACATAGAGTGGTGCAGGGATGATGTGTGTAGGCTAACCCGGACGTTAGCATTGCAAGGGCTTCTTACGCGAAGAAATGGGATGTTTCCATTGTGTTGAAAATAAGATCTGTGGTAAACGCATGTAGATGATACGTTCACATTTTGTTATAATCTCGACATATTAAAACCACTTTTATAATGGCTTAAATGCAAACTCCTGAAGTTAAAAGCTCGCGTTAGGCTTTAAAGGAACTACGGCACGGTCATGACTTCACTCCACCACGGCTAAGCTAAAGGTGGAGGATTACCTGCTTGTATTGACATTATTTAAGGCATCTTGCCATCAACTTTGAGACAAAGGAGCCCAGAAAAGCCAAGATGCGTACTCATCTCATGGTGAAGGACTCATTCCTGTACCACCATACGTGTTGAACGTATGTTTCAGTGCAGAGGGAAGGGATAAGTGTGTGGATACAATCTGAGGCATGTGCAGGGTTACACTCTCCCCACATGTGCACCATTCCTCCAGCACCAGGCGGTCTGCGTAGATGCCCGTCTGTGAGAGTGCCACTGTGCTGAGTCGGCAGCAGTGGAACAATCGCCTCGCTGTGCTGCTGTCCGTTTGGCCGCCTTCACGCAGCATTTCAGCGAGGGGCACCGCCCGCTGCCCGGTGCTCTGTCTGCTGGGCACTGACCCGTTGTGCCCACAGTGCTGCCGCTCGGCAGGCCTCTGAGGGACGATTATCCCACAGTAATTGGCACTGGGGCTCCGGCTGATCAAAGGTGTTCAGCTGACTGTCGGGCCCTGGTAATTTTCCATTCTCTGATGTGCTGCAGTGCCTGGTCATCTGTCTCCCTGCTTTCCTGTCTGCCCAGTCTCTGTCTTTAGCCAAGAAGGGGAAAGCCTTGACGTCTGTTGGCTTTATTAAACATGCTTCTCTCATGAGACATGACGGGCCAGGGCTGTCCTCTCTGTGCCCTTTCATACACAAAAATCTTCTTCCTTATTTGATTGAGTTCTTGGGTAACACTCGAAAACAGTTCTCTCAAAAATCAATCGATAATGCTGAGTTCACAAGTTCAGGCCGGCAGCCATGTGACTTGGCAAAGCTTCACTGAGTAAGACACCTACACCACGGTCATGTGCTATGCAGGATTTATGTTCATCTGATATATATACTCGCTGAATAATTAATCAGAATTGAAAAGTTTGGTTTTGCTAAACCTGTTGATTTCCAAATAGTTTCTCTAAGTAGGGGTGCCTGTCCTTCTGACCAGAACGCATTTCTATCCCAGCCTCGCTAACTGTTGGCCAGTTAACGGGCGAAAGGCTGCGTGTTGCAAAAACCCAATTGAGATGCATATTATAAATGCACTGTAAACAAGTCCAAAGAAAAAACGATGAGATCAGCTTTTCCCACATGTCTTAGTTAAAATGCTAGATTTGAAGCAAGGCCTAATTTGGAAATATCCAAATATAATATGTGGTGTACATGACATTCTGAAAACGGTCATATTCAGAATGGGTGGTGTGGTGTGGTCGGTAACATCTGGTTGAGTTCTTGATGAGAATGAACACCTGCATACTAGGGATGCACAATATTGGTTTTTTGAAACCGATACCGATAACTTCCTGCTTCTCAAGACCGATACCGATACCGATAATAAACATTTAAATTACGCCACTAATTATTTTAACGCGATTAACGCATGTGTATTTTTTTTTCCTCGGCCGCCCCGTAGCTTCAGAGCGCATCGAGTTTAAAATACCATCTACAAGCTGATGCTGACAGCCCCAGCTCCTGCCGCCCGCTTGTGGCAGACCACACTTCCACGCTCACCGGCAGGCACCGACTGGCCATCGGGAGGACCGGGAGGGTGTGTGTACGTGTGGTCAGAGCGAGCAAGAGAGAGACGTTACGTGCATTGTTGTTGTTAGCATCTGGTGCTAGCTAGCTGCGCTAACGGATATAAGGAGCTGTTTAAATGAAAACAGAGGAGCGCTCTATCCACACAACTGCGCCGAGCACTTGACTTGATGCAGGAAGCAGACAGCGGGACGTTGGAGGAGAAGTCAGCACACTCAGCAACATGATTGCAGCGTCCAGGCAGCTCCGGTTCGAGCATATGCCTTGAGTTGCACATAGCTCCAACGCGCGCGCGCAGACACACACACACACACACACACACACACACACACACACACACTGTATTGTATTATTGTCTTCGTACGCTTTTAACACACCATCGTAGCGATGGCGATGTTTCAGGTGACTGATCAGGTTCGAAGTATTAGGGAGCGCTGGATTTGTGAAGAACTCCCCTCTTCCTAAACCACTAACACCACAGTACTGGCAAAACGGGAGGAGCCGAGGGAAAAACAAGCGCCCCTCATCCCAACCCACCCACACCGCAGGATCTTTTTCTTTTTTTTACCCAAAAAATATATTGTATATTATCGGGGCTATTAATACTTTTATCGGGATGACGTCATAATTCCTAATATCGGGCCGATAATTATCGTGCATCCCTACTGCATACTCATGACCTTCATACTAGCTGAAGCAGGATTTAAATGACTCTGCCTTACATACTCAATAAGGGTCGCCCAGGCCCTAAGATATGAAATGATTTCCTGGCCTGTCTGAGTTTTATCTTTGGTTGCAGGGACAGAAAGTGTCTTCTTGTCTCGGTGTGAATGGACATGGTTTTCTCGTGTTCATATTACAGCCCTTCTACTTTTTGGCTGTTTTACACGAGAGCCGTCCAACATTTCTGGAAAGAGAAGGCGTCTACCAAGACTGCTGACTCATTCCTGGCACTAAAAGAAAAGCACACCATGGAATAAGTTGCTTGCCATTCAGAGAACACTGCTTACATAAACATTAGTCGCTGAGGTTAGAAACGTGGTGTTTTTAGAAGTGCAACTGGATATAATCTCATTTTTACTGACATGAGTTCATAGTCCAGCCTCACGCCTTCGCAGGTGCTTTCCATGCGACTTACACAGAACTATTCCTAGGGGAGAATATATTTTCCTGTGCCTTTTTTTAAATGTCCCTGTAATTCCAGAGGCACTGCTGTCTTCGCTAATCTAATTTAAACACTGCTAACACAATTAGGGCTTCCCATTGGTTTAAAGTAGCTGAGGAAGTCCCGCTCCACCCCTGCCTGAGCTGCAACATCCATCTGCCGTGTGAAATAGCACAGGTAGCGCTCGCGGTTGAAATAATCTTGTATGCAACTTGGTATTCTACAGTCACCCTCCTCGGCTCGACAAACTGCCCGACCAGGAACAAAGAGCCGGGCTCAGGTACGTGGAGGGAATTCCTGAAATGACAGCTGCCCTGAATACTACAGAGACATTTACATTCAGGCTCACAAGACCAGTTCGGTCGGATGTTTCCTGACGTCAATACAAGCAGCCTTGCATCATGTGGACTCCAGTTGCTGAATGAGTCAGAATCCTTTTCACCCGTTTGAAGGTGAAGTGAAAGACTCTATAGCTCTGCGCTCACAGGTTCGAATGTTCTAGTTTTTCACTATTTAGCACGACTTCAATTAAAGATACACAACATAGACATAATGGAGATATGTGAATTACGCCCAGACACTAAACTATGTATTTGCAATATATATTTTAATTAGTGCTGTCAAAATTATCGCGTTAACGGCGGTAATTATTTTTTTGAATTAATTGCATTAAAATATTTAACGCATTTAAGGCATGTTCAGAATGGCCCGCCCCATACGTGCCACCAGTGGCAGCGCCAGGGTCACCGGACGACAGAGTCGGTCTCCGTGTGCACAGACAGGGCTGCTGTCAACGTCGTCTGTACAACGGACTTGTGCCAAAACTACGCCAACCGGCTGCGGAGGGAGACTCCTCCCTTCACTGGACAACTGCGCTAAAACAGCTGATCACAACGTTCACACCCTGTGGTCACGAAAGTACTCCACTAGCCCCCCCCCCTCTGTCGACTTTCCTGAAGTACTCCCCGTTGATAGAAATCAACACGTAATGAATTAAGACCCCACGGTTTGATGATTGATAGGTGTGTGGGCTGACTTTCATTTTGACACGCAGAGACATGTTATAATAAACATAGATACTGTATGTTAAATGGAAATATCCGCCTTCTTCCATTTATCTTTCCATTCCCAACAATATACATAAAGAAATGGCATATTTTGGACATAGTTCGAATGGTGATTAATCATGATTAATTCATTTTAAGCTGTGATTAATCTGATTAAATATTTTAATCGACTGACAGCCCTAATTTTAATATAAGCTTACCTGAAGGGTGAGGTCGAAACGAAAATCTATTATCTGTGTGTCTCAATTTCGTGATGAAGACTATGACCAAATATGTTCTTCAACAACCTTTTTTTACATGACTAAGACGAGATAATGACGAGCGAGAAGAGACGTCATTTAACTCTTATTGTGACGATAAGGAGGGTCAACTGTGGTTTGAAAGATGAAAAACTTGACCAAAATCTTATCTTGGGAGTAACTTAAAAGGGCTTTGACTTTTAGTAAAGTAATAGACAAACGGGAGGAGGTTGAGTAAATACTGTAAAACTAACAAGGACATTTGACACAGGACGAAGACTATAAGAACACAAATAGCTGACACAATTAACACCACTCTGTGTGTAAGTTGTGTGTGTGTGTTTCTGTGTGTTTTGGCCTGGGCAGTGTAGAGATAACATGTCTGTTCACTCAGCAGGAAGTTCCTTTACCACTCCATCCCATCATCACTCCTGCTGCTGGACAGGCACGGCTACTGACTCGCACGCACACACACACACACACCACCACACCACACACACACACACACACACTCTCTCTCTCACTCTGAGCAATTGCACTGTCACCATTTACAAATAGGGTTGTTGGGTTGCAAAGCTGTATTTATTGACAACACATTGACTCAGCAGCTGGGACCATGGAGTGTGTGATATTGATTTGTTCAAGGTGTGTGTGTGTGTGTGGAATGTCAGGAGCCAGCCGTGCAGTGTTTACAGCCGCAGCAGAATACAGTCGCCCCCGCGTTGGTGGTGGGGGGGGGGAGGCAGTGAAGAGTGACAGGCCTTCATCACTCACATAGTGACACCATTCCTCACTGCGGGGCTTTCCTCGCCTCGTATACACTCGGAGAGCCTAAATTGTTTTCTGAACCCATAAATAAAACACAAACGGATATTAGTTACAGACGGTCATTTCTGTTCCTGGCTGAAGTTATCTGGACCATATAGTGGGACTGCAAACGATGTTGTATCTTGATTTTCAAAGCATTCTGTGTTTTAATGTTACCATGCATGCACAGATCTTACGTAGTAGCACACATGCTAACCTATTTCTAATATAAAATGTGTCTGTGTGTAATAAGAGAATAATAATTAGGATAATGGAAATAACCAGCCGCTTTCAGTCATCCGTACGAGTTGCCAGGCTAACCACCATATAAAGTCATATTGTAAAGGATCAGTATATCACCACGGAGCATATTGACATGTTAGCTCCACATGCAGGATATAAAAATGATCCCTCTGCAGTTTAATTCCTCCTGGATCAGCTTTAAAGCTCATTCGGGGGGTAAGCTAATTGGCTCATCTCTTCTCATTTTGCGAAGATGCCTAAATGGGAATCGCATAACGATCACCACGTGTAATGGATACATGTTGATTTTAACTGAGCATTTGCCTGCAGCTGTTGGACAAGTAAAATATTTTGAAGAGTATAAGTCAGCTGCAAGGCGAGCACCTCCTCGGGCTCGCCTGAACTAAAGAGGGATGAGAGGACTGTAGGGAGGAGGATATAGACAGTGGGTTAAACTGAATAACATATCACGGAAAAGTAAAAGTGCAGCAGCAGTTTAAATACTCCCAGGAAGTTGGCAGAATTGGACGAAAGAGCAACATGTGGTCACAAGCACCAGAAAAAGGGTTTGAAGTGACCTCACGGTTATCATGTAATGACACAGCTGTAATTAAAGAGGCCCTGTTAGCTTTGTTGGCGTATTCCCTTCCCTCTAGTGTGTTGTTTGTGTGCATGTAAATGGGATGCATAGGAAAACAATTCTCTCCAGAGGGAGTTTCTCTCCCCTGCATGCTAACCGGCTCACACCGAGACAAACAGACCTGCAGTGTGTGTCTGATGTAAGGCAGGCTCAGATATTCCTCCTGAAGGACGTTTCCTGTCAGGTTGTGGTTAGATCCTCCGCCCGTTGACCCCAGCAGTGTTTCAGCCTGACATTCACTGTGGCTGGTCGTAAAGTCAATGTTGACACATGGGAATTTAGCCATAGATTGTGACGGTCCTTACCTAACAAACGTATTCATCTGGACAAAGTTGACAAACCCACAGTCGAAGTACAACAATGGTGTAAGGGAAATAACTACATTATATAAGTAATATTTTGAGCTACTTGTAGCCTACTTCGCATTACAGATTACACGTCACTTGGTAGACGCTTTTATCCAAAGCGACTTACATACATTCAGTACTGTGGGACAATCCCCACTGGAGCACTTTGGAGTGAAGTGCCTCAGGGACACAACGACATGCTGACTGCAGTGGGGTTTGAACCTGTCCCTGATCCGGACACCAATGCACAATCCACTGCGCCACACGCCTCCTTTACTTAAGTATTTACCTGTTATGCTAATGTATACTTCTACTCCACTAAATCTCAGAGGAAAATATTGAACTTAAATTACTTTGCCGATGAATCCCGACAAATACAAAACTCTATAAATTATTGATTGATTAATGTCGTGCACGGTATTGGTCTTCTTTCAGATTCAACAAACCAGCATTAACTATATAAAGGAATTAAAATAACTCATCCTTTACCAGTTGCAACATTAAAGTGATGAACACATGAATATTTAAAATCCAATTATTTAATATACATTATTGTACACAATGATTACTTTGAATGCTAATTAGGGATGCACGATATTGGTTTTTTGAAACCGATACCGATAACTTCCTGCTTCTCATGACCGATGCCGATAACCGATAATACAAAAAAAATTATTTTAACGCGATTTAAAGCATGTGTATTTTTTTACCTTGGCTGCCCCGTAGTTTCAGAGCGCATCGAGTTTAAAATACCATCTGCTGACAGCCCCGCTCCTGCCGCCCGCTTGTGGCAGACCACACTTCCACGCTCACCGGCAGGCACCGACTGGCCATCTGGAGGACCGGGAGGGTGTGTGTGTGTGTGGCCCGAGCGAGCGAGAGAGAGACCTTACGTGCATTGTTGTTGTTAGCATCTGGTGCTAGCTAGCTGCGCTAACGGATATAAGGAGCTGTTTAAATGAAAACAGAGGAGCGACATTTCGCCACAACTGCGCCGAGCACTTGACTTGATGCAGGAAGCAGACAGCGGGACATTGGAGGAGAAGTCAGCACACTCAGCAACATGATTGCAGCGTCCAGGCAGCTCCGGTTCGAGCATATGCCTTGAGTTGCACATAGCTCCAACGCGCGCGCGCAGACACACACTGTATTGTATTATTGTCTTCGTACGCTTTTAACACACCATCGTAGCGATGGCGATGTTTCAGGTGACTGATCAGGTTCGAAGTATTAGGGAGCGCTGGATTTGTGAAGAACTCCCCTCTTCCTAAACCACTAACACCACAGTACTGGCAAAACGGGAGGAGCCGAGGGAAAAACAAGCGCCCCTCATCCCAACCCACCCACACCGCAGCATTTTTTCCTTTTTTTTTACCCAAAAAATATATTGTATATTATCGGGGCTATTAATACTGGTATCGGGATGACGTCATAATTCCTAATATCGGACCGAAAATTATCGGGCCGATAATTATCGGGCCGATGATTATCGTGCATCCCTAATGCTAATATTTGTGTACTTTCACTTAAATTAGTTTTTAAAATGCAGGACTTTGACTTCTTGTATCATGCTCGTTCTACACGGGGTATTGCAGTGTATCTCTTCCACACAGCACGGATATAAACGACAATCTGAGATCAGCATTCTTCCTCAGACTCCATAAATGTGCTAAAGCTGGCTCTTTGATTGTGAGTCAGCTTTAAGAGGGATTAATAAATCACGTATTAACAGCACTTTATACTGAGGCCGGGTGAATATGTAACTCTGGCTGAGTCACTGCTCTGGTGTGTAGTATTTGACCTAAAATCTCCTAACTGCAACTTTTTTAACTGCACTGTTCAAGAATAGAAAAATATAATAATCGAGGCTTGTTTGCTCTTGGTCCTTTAGACACTTAAGTTGTGTGTGTGTGGCCTAGCATTACTATACTTGTGGGCACCTAAATCTGTTTACACACGTCACGTGTGGGGACTCGCCTCCCTTATGGGGACAAATTGGAGGTCCCCATGAGGGGAATCATTAATTTTAGGGTGAAGACTTGGTTAGGGTTAGGATCAGGTATATGTTGGTTATGGTTAAGGTTAGGATAAGTCTCCAGGAAATGCATGTAAGTCAGTGCTTCTCAAAGTGTGGTCCGCGGACGACTGGTGGTCCGTGCGTATATTGGTAACATTTCACATTTGAAATAAATAAAAGTTTTCCGCACTCTCGTGGGAATATCTCCGCAATGGAGCGAGCTTAAGTTTCACTTTCAATTGCATGATATAGCCCAGCGCAATACCTTCATCACACATGTTGCTACTTGTTTGTACCATTTTCAGGCAATTTGTAATCTGTTCTAGAAAAACGATGTGTGTTTGGATATTGTTGGAGTTAGGTGGTCCGCGAGTGTTTTTTTATTGGTTAAGTGTCCTTGGTGTGAAAACGTTTGAGAAACACTGATGTAAGTCAATGTAATGTCCCCTGAAGTGATGTATACGTGGTGTGTGTGTGTGTGTCGAGGTTTACTCAAAGTTTCCCAGCCAGGGACAATGTGTTGCGTTTCACTCGGAGAGCCTGAGAGGAGGTCAAGTTTCTGTCCGTCAGTCTGAAAAACAATATGTGCCTTTTCATACACCTGTATTTCCAATTTGAGCAAGAAATAAAAATTGCAAAATACAAATCAAGAAGAAGTTTTGCTCCCTTGGTTTATAAGGAAAATGTGAGGTTTCCATAAAATCACGTTTATGTACATGAATGTATTGCCATCAGTGTTTCCCACAGAATTTGCCATTCGTGGGGGGCACCGCACCCCATTTGGCCGTTGATGGATGTCAGGCCCTCGATGTGCGTCCTGTCGCCCTACTCAGATTGCTGTGTCCCGCACCGTCGTGTCTTTTCGGCCGTGCCAAGTCTGCCGACACCTTTTTGGTGTCCAACCAAAATGGTTTGACAGACAGCCTTTGGCCGATTGCCCACCGATTCGACATGTAGAATCGGTGGGCAATCGGCCAAAGGCTGTCTGTCAAATAAATCACTCTGATTGGCTGTTCAGCTAGCGAATCAGTGCATGAGAAGCGAAACGGACTTTGGTGAGAGACCAAAACAAACTATTAAGTTTAATTAATTAAATTAAATGTATTAATTTACCTCCAGCTCTCGACGCAGGTTCTGGAAAGCCCCGTGAGCTTCTCGCTGTAGAGTGAAAATGGAACGCACGCTATTTGTTTTTTGTTTATATCACGCAGTCTGTTCTTCTTCTCTCGGTTATCACGCAGTCTGTTCTTCTTCTTCTCTCGGTTATCACGCAGTCTGTTCTTCTTCTTCTCTCGGTTATCACGCAGTCTGTCTTCCGGATGTTGCCTCTTTTTTTAATGACGAATACACACTACCGCCCCCTGCTGGTAAGGAGAGTTATTGCCACTCACGCATGCGCAGTTCGTACGTGCTTCTTGGCCGTCGGCTAAAGTCTTTGCGGTTCCAGTGCGACACATGGCCAAGACGCACAGACGCGCGGCGACACAACAGTCGGGTCCGTCTGTGTCAGCTTGGTGTGTCCCTACCTTTAATCTATTCGGGTGGCCCACGCACTAAATAACAAAATACATGCGAGTTCATGGCTACTGTAGACAACGTGCTTGTTGCTCTGTGTTGCGTTGTTAATGAGCGAGACACACCGGAGTTGAGGATCTGTGGAGTTTATTCTCCCAAAAATATAATTTACAATTTAGGCATTTAGCAGACGCCTTATTCCAAAGTGACTTACTGTGACCAATTACAGCGACACTCTCCCCGGATGAACTGAGGGCGAAGTGCCTTACTCAAGGGCACACTAGTAGCGGTGTTCCAGGCGGGATTTGAACTCGCAACCTTCCGATCACCAGCCCGCCTCAAATAAATCAATGTATGGGAAACACTGACCTTAACGTCCCCTGTAGCTCTTCTGCTCTGCTGCTCTGAGACGGATATGATAAAAGCTCCCTCACATTAATACATCAAAGAAGCAGAGATGTCATTGATTTCCAGCGTTTTACTTTGATTTCCACCCTTTGAGAGTCTGCCGGGGCTCTTCAGATAAGGTCATGTTATTGCACCCTGTTTTTCTGCAATGATGTCATCGTGCAGCAATATAATCTCCGAATCATTTTACAGCAGTATAACCAAGCATTTATTAGCCTTTTCTTGATGTTCGGTTATTATTTACAATACATTTAGATGGAAACCAAAGCTTGAGACTTCTTCCAAAAACAATAGAGGACGATAGCACTTCTTCTCAGTTTAAGAGAAAGGAGCACTTGCTGTTTTAGGCCGCCTTATAAAGACTTCTTCCAAAGGCTGCCACTTTAATGTGCACCTGTTGTGTTCCCAGCAGCAGGATTGATGGATTTGGTGCGCTCCCACCACTCCATCAAACCCCTCCTCTTCTGCCAGGCTTCCAGCGACTCTCCACAGCGTGACTGTAGTGTTTATAGCTCTCTTCATCTAATCAAAACCCCACTCCATTTGACATCGCTCTCCTCTGGAAGGAACACAATCACAAAAAGGCTGTTTTGGAGAGAGCGACATCCACTTTAACGTTGCCTCCTCGATGCCCTGTGTGGCGTGATGGTGTAAACCAGGCCAGACCATTGATCCGCTCTTTGAATCATCAGTAGGGCATGCATGAGGGGTGAGGGGTACAGTGACAGTGATGTGCCACTCCCTGATGCCAGCGTACTGCCCTGCGCGTTTAAATGTGGCCTCAGCTGTTGCCCAAAGTGATGTGTGGCGCTCCGGCTGGCTGGTTCACTCCCTTAATATCACGCCTGACTGCTAGATAGACACACACAAGCACTCGCACATAAACACAGATACTGATATACACACACACACACACACACACACACACACACACACACACACACACACACACCACACACACACACACACACACACACACACACACACACACACACCACTAAAGGTGGCAGGAGAGAAAAGCAACTCCATTAAGGCATCTAGTTCCATTATAATGAGGCAGACATTTCTACGACTGATATCACAATCTAGATTGGAAAAGTTAATGGTGGAATGTAACCAAGCACCTTTACTCGAGAACTATGCTTAAGTGTCATTTTTGAGGTACTTCAGTATGAATATTTTCTGACACTTCTACTCTATTACATCTCAGAGGTAAAAACTGTACTTACTATTACTGTTGAAACGTATAGTTACATGAATAAGGCTGTTTTTAATGATACATTTACTAGTTTTCCACTCACAGAGTATCCCACTTGCTCCTGTAGCCCGAAGCGACATGTGGTGCTTTGGCTGGCTGTTGACCCCTTTCAATGAGAGGTGCCGCAATGAGTCCTTAACCCAGAAATGGGTCAGCATTTCAGCACTTCCTGTTCCCTCCTCTCAAAGTCGATGTGTTTTTGCATGTGGTTCTGGTTAGGTATCATTAATACGGTCTGTGTTAGGTATCATTAATAAGTTCTGTGTTAGGTATCATTAATAAGTTCTGTGTTTAGCACAAACTGAGGAGAACTTAACGTTTTGTTCAAGGACATAAAATACGTTGACTAAATACCCGACTGGTGAATTTAAAAATGCTTTCAATCGTGATGCTAACTTCCGGGTCGGCCTTCAAAAATACATCATCCCTGCACCACTCTATACCTCGCCTGGTTGCTCCTAGAAACACGCACGCACGCACGCACGCACGCACGCACGCACGCACGCACGCACGCACGCACGCACGCACGCACGCACGCACGCACGCACGCACGCACACACACACACACACACACACACACACACACACACACACACACACACACACACACACACACACACACACACACACACACACACACACACACACACACACACACACACACACACACACACACACACACACACACACACACACACACACACAAAAAAATTGGAAGTGTCAGCAGGGAAAACCAACTCGATAGTCCCTGTGCAGCAGCAGGCTCTATTTTCTCCCTCTGTCTCTAACCCCAGTCAGTCATGTGCTCTCAGGAAACCCAGGTCATGCTGTGTGTCTGAGGGCAGGGAACACATTGAAGGACTCTGAATTGACTCGGCGGCAGACTGGGAGCGAGTGAGGCGTGCAACCAGTAGCCGGCACTGCTATTCCCACCACTTCCTTCCTCTGTGTGGAGAAACACCCTTCTCTCTCCAGGTTCTGTCCCTCAGACGCCTCGTAGACAAATGCTTTCCAGGAATAAAAAGGGCGTTTCGTTCTGCTGACTTTGCCACATCAGTAGTTTTATTAGTTGCCCGTAATGCCCTGTACGTTTTGTCTGATGGTTACAGAACAGGAAATCACATTCTGCATCCATGTTTCATCATGGATCGCTCTGCAGACACATGCTGGAGCTGGCAGATAAAGTGCTTCTGATAATTGTTGGGACACGGCTGGTGGGACACGGCTGGTGGGACACGGCTGGTGGGACACGGTGTACATGGAAGCAGCTGGAGACGAGTTACGCTTGTTTACCGGATCTCCCTCATCCAACACTATGACTATTGCTGCTCTATTATTGAGCTGCTTCCTTGTCTTTCAGTGCTGCTTTTTTATGTTCAGCCTTTTAGAAGTCTATTATATTAAAGTATTACAGTAAAACTTTCATTACCGGAGAGACTTCTTTTTTGCAAACACAGGAGGAAATGCTAACCTGCAGCATATCTTAATATTGAAATCCATGCTCAAACTATTGACTATTTATTACTTGTTGAATGCTGGAAATGTATTTTAATTTAGTTTGTCTTTTAATGGCAATGTATGTATTCCTTTCAACAACATTACCTCTCTCACAGTTCCATGCACACACGGCTATCGAGACATCTGGAAATATGCCTCGCTTTAAAAAAAACTATTTTTGGTTTGAGTTGGATTTCCAGGTGAAAGATATATATTTTATTTGAACTACGAATACGCCTTGATCGAGGGGAAGAGTCTGCACATTTTCAGCAGTGATACTAATTATTTCGTGCAGTGTGGATGTATAAAATGACACGCAACAAACCACATTTGGGTCAAACGGCCCGAGTTTCAAGCTGTGATGCCGCAATGAATGTCTGTGACCCAGAATATCACATTCAGGGGTTAGCATTAACGATTAGCATTATTGAAGGGATTGGCAGCACGATCACACTGTTCTCTTCAAGTTGAAATCTATGTCAATATCAGACTGTCTGTAAATCTGCCGCAGCCCCGAGGGCAGTCTGTTTTCATATGTTTCAACTTTAGTTGGTGACAGTTTTATTGTATTTGTGGAACAGTTATTTGTAGTACACATACACAGAGACTGCCCTGCTTACTTCCCTCTGCCTTCACCAGAAAGCTGCCCACCAGGATGCCAGAGAGCAGATTATTGCGGTGTACACAAGTACATTTACCCACGTTCTGTAATTAAAGGGGACCTGTCATGCGAAATGCACTTTTTGATGTCTTCTGTATAAAGATGTGTGTCGGGGAACTCACGCAGCGTCGGAAAATAAAACCCTCTCTCTTTTCCTCCGTACCCAAATCTTTTAAAAACGGGGTACAACGGAGCTGATCCAGATTTGCTGCTCATATGACGTCACAGAGTTGCTATCAGAACATTGCCTACTACTACTACTACTTTGATTACTACTTTCTTTTGTTACTTAAAGTATTTTGATGCTAATGCTTTTGTACTTTTTTCCCACTTTAGTTTTTAATTGTTATTAATGGTTAACATGTCAAACCAACTGTTGCACATGTATAAGCACACGATAGAAAAATACAATACAGCTATTAACACAAATTCAAATACACTTTTTGTTTAGTTTTGTACTTTGAATGCAGGTCTTATTGAAGTTATCCGAGTACTTCTTTCTGACCTTTTGACCCTGCTGCTCCCATAGCTTCCCTTTTTG
The DNA here is from genome assembly GCA_036324585.1 of Champsocephalus esox. Classification (NCBI taxonomy): domain Eukaryota; kingdom Metazoa; phylum Chordata; class Actinopteri; order Perciformes; family Channichthyidae; genus Champsocephalus; species Champsocephalus esox. The sequence continues at coordinate 35,866,615 of CM070494.1, forward strand.
TTGCACTCCACACACTTCCATCCACATTTTCTCCTTGTCATTTCTTCTTCTTCTACCCCTCTTTTTTTCTTTTTTTTACATAAGCACGCCGAGCCACAGAGCGGGGCCCGGAAAATTGGATTATCACAGTCACAGCATTTTTCAAATTCTCTCATGGTTCGGCCGCTTGGGAGCACAGCGGCGACGCTATCACCTCCAGTCGGCCGGCGCCTGCATCACAGATATGTGAGGCGGACATGCTTTGCATTACGGGCGGCTGGCCCTTATTGATGGAGGCCGTCCTATCTGTGTTACTCTCCAAACTATAAGCTCCGTCTGAACACACGGATAACACGCAGGTCCCAGAGCGGAGCGCAGTCAAATGGGATGGAGATATCTGCTGGCTCACCGTGGGGCGAGTCCTGAAAGGAGACAGAGGGGCCTTTTTGTCTTGAATTGCTGCCCATTCTCTCCCTTTCTCTCACCCTCCCTCCCTATCTCTACTTTGAAACCGAACCACTGTACTCATCCCTGGGATCCTTCTGCAGGGATTAATCAGTTTTCCATTCCTGGAGAGATTATTCAAACACTGTTACATCTACAGCCAGCAGCAGCACTCACTCCTTACTTCCTGGCAGGAACACACGACTGAGGGAAAAGTCCTGTTCCTACTCTTTACTTTTACATATTATTACCCATGTGCCTGTCCTGCTTATCAATTCCACTTATTAACGGTTCTTTTTTGTATTCAACTACTTGAATAAGCATATTTGAAGCATAGGTTTTAAATGAAATAGCCCTCTCGTGAGGCATCCAATCACACCGCCCCCGTTTAAAGACATCAAATATCACGGGACATGATAACAATCTCCAAATAAATTCAATAATAATTAGGGATGCTCCGATCGCCAATTTCAGGGCCGATCGAGTGGGCGTGGCCTACATGGAAGATTTAAACATCACTTTAAATCTTCCATTTAAAGTGATGTTTAAACTCAGTAAAAGGGGCTCATTCACTGGAGCTTTCACAAACAACAATCAACTTAATTATTACATTCAAATGAAGTTCATTATTCAAGTTTACATTGGAGAGATGAGCGGAAGTGCTCTCTTTTCCTCTCTCCCTCTTTCTCCTCTCTCTCCCCCTCCCTCTCTCTCCTGACAGCCTGTCAGTATCTCGTGCAGCTCACTGATCCAGTAATGAGTGATCCGACAGTGAAGAATACATATATTTATAATAACTAGTTTAGCTTGTTCCAGAGGTAGATGAAATAGCTAAGTGTGTCAGGTCTAACTCTTGTGTGTTTCGCTCCGCTCACCGGTCCGTCTCAGCGGGCGGACCTGCAGGGTTTCTGCTTCACACACGCTGCATACCGCTATTTTACTGTCTTTTTCGGACACCTTAAAATAATGCCAGACCGGTGAAGCCATGTTGGCGAGCTTATTTTGCCGCGCACCGAGAAAAGTGTCATGTATTTTACGTCATGCGATCGGCTCTCGCGATCGGCATGTTTAGAGAGCACCGATCGATCGGTAGAGAGTGAGTATCGGCCGATATCGATCGGAGCCTCCCTAATAATAATAATCTGTGCATTACTTTTGCATTCATAAGTTCAGACCTGTTGTCCTGTCTGATGCAACCGTTCATTTCTTTCAGCACCTGAAAGATTTTTGACATCATCTGTCTTTTTAAAGCTACAAACGACATCTACTGCGCGTCTGTCTGCCCGCCCTGTGAAAGGGGATCCTCGTCGGTTGTTCTCTTTGAGGGTTCTAACATTTGACCCCCTTAATTGTTGGGTTTCGTGGGAGTCTTTCCTTGTTACTGCGAGGGTCTAGGACGGAGAGAAAACTGAATATGACTGAGTCAGCTGGACCAAATGAACGCAGGTCTATCATCCTTCAGTTTCTCAATTCATTAGTCCAGAAGTAGAGTTGTGGTTTTTGGGCAGTCAGATATCCCGAAAAACAGAGCTTGCTGACTGTACACACTTTAAAGCCCCCTTTCTGATATTGGGCTTACAGGCCTCCAGTCCAAACCATATAAAGTCTATAGGTCCAACATACGTTCTGAACCCTAGTCTCCTCCTCGTTTAATGGACACTTTAGCTCCATTGTCCCGTGAGAACATTGCTGAGGTTGCATGTGAGCGTCCTTAGTCTCCATGTGAACACGGGGAGTTTATAAATGGTGCTTGTGTAATCGTCCTCATTAGTGTGAGCAGGGGAACGGAGATCCTGACGGCTCCAGCAGGGTTCAGATCCTTCACCCACCTTGTTATCCCCTGCCTTCTTCCATTCCCCATCTCTGCCTCTTTGCGTCCACTTCTGGCATTTAATAGTATATTAAAAACTGCAGACGCCTTTATTACATGCTGTAAAAGCTGTTTCAGACAAACATTTATGCACTTTATGTATCGATGCTGCTATATTGTTACCATGTCCTAAATACTTGGGTACTCTCTTGCCCTTTGTACTGCTATGTTTGTCATTTTCATTTTCTTAATGTTTTATGTGGGGGACGGATGGAAAGTAACTCAAAGCCAAATCCGGCATATTTGGCATATTTAATGCTTTAAGTGTTCATTAAAGGTAGGTAGGTAAGAATGGAGAAACCAGCTCGAATGTGAAAGTACGTAGCCGAAATAAATCTGCCCCTTCCTTCAGACTTCCTCACAGAGCTCCGCCTCCAACAAACACGAACGCGCACATGACCAATGAGGGCACGATGAGTCTGTGCCCAGATGGAAGGCTAACAGGCAGGTAGGCCATCCAGTCACTTTAGCCGGGCCGGCTCAGACGATTGGTCGTGCTTTTTATTAGAGATGTCCCGATCACGTGATCTGGGATCGGAGCCGATCACGTGATTTTCAAAAGGTCGGAATCGGGAGAAAAAAATCGGGGATCGGGATTTTTTTTATTTTTTTTATTATAATTTAATGTTACAAAACAAAAATGACCATGTTCACGTGTTAAAGTCATCCTGAGGACTTAGTTTTGGTTTAAAATTACACCAATTATGTGTTGCTTTCCTCTGGGCTTGTTTTCAGACCTGGTTGCTTATTTCTCTCAAAGCTGGCAACAGAGTGGGCGCAGTGTCTAATAATAGCAGCAAGCTAACGAGAGGCTACGTCCAGCTGGAGACTCGGGAGTCGGGACAGAGAAAATTTCAGGAGTTTGGAAGTATTATAAAATTGAAAGCGAAGGCAGTGTAACAGCCAGATGCAATGTTTGCAAGGCGGAGGTTCCGCGTGGTGGAAAGAACAGAGCTACGTTCAACACGACCAATCTAATACGCCACCTGAGAAACAAACACCAACAACAACACGGCGAGTACACAGCGGCCACTCGGGTAACGGCACTGAAGCAACCGACACTTTCAGAGACGTTCAAAAGGAAAGAGAAACTGCCCCAGAACAGAGAACAGCCAAGATAGCTGAACTCATCGCGTTGGATGACCAGCCGTTATCCGTTACCTTTTTTTCTCTTAATGCATTGCATAAAGATCGGATCGGGAAAAATCGGTATCGGCAGATTGTCAAAATCAAATGATCGGAATCGGATCGGGAGCAAAAAAAGGTGGTCGGGACATCCCTACTTTTCACAGCGCCACGGCTTCCACAGATGAAGTATTGTATGTATTTATTGTCATCGGGATGTTAAGAGCATTCCATGGAATATTAACAACACGTGTTTCTGAGGTGAATGACCTACCCCGCCTTTAATGTGCAATGTCCCTGCCAAATGATTGCACATGTCATGCAACATTTGGATTCAAGTGTGAAGCACCCGTCGTGTCAGGCTTATTGGTAAATCCCCAAAGAGGTAAATCTATGTTCTGCTGGGACATTTCATGTTTGCAAAACAACCTACCGTACTTTTCGGACTATAAGCCGCGACTTTTTCCCCATTTTTGTTGTACAGCTAACGGCCACTAGGGAACCTCCTAAATCTATGGATTTTACAGGTAAAATTAACCACCTTTAACCCTATGGGCTCTATGACCGATCCGCGCCCGCCACCTTTAAGCGGCGGGCTCCAGCAGGAAAAGCTGGAGGTCGGAAAAGAGTGAGACAGGTAGCGCGCCAAAGTAAAAGTGGAACCGAGAGACGGAACGAGAGCAAGACAGACGGACAGTTCAGCTGCTGCGGCTCATATGCCGGTGCGCTTTATAGTCCGGAAAGTACGGTACTCACATTTCTAAGGTGGACAAAACTTTTAGTAGATGTACAAACGGCAACATTTAGAAGTCAGTGCATTTATATTGATTTGTCTGCCTCACTGAAAAGGAGAACATTAATGTGGACTGAGATCAGAAACCCTGTGAAATAGTTGGAAGCTATTTCTCCGTTCTTCTGCTGGGTTGGTTTACCTTCTCGAGGTCAATACGCTGCATTGATAAAAGAGAAACATCGTGTTAAAAGCATCTTTTGAAGACATCCTGTTGCTGTGAGAAACAGTTTGCTTACTTTTAATGAGTCTGGGATAAATACAAACCTTAGAGAAACTGCTTATTCATTTCGTAACGCGACCTCTCTCGACATCCACTCTGTCCCATACTTGTTATTTAAACTTTTCCCCTCAGTAAACTTCTTTTCACCTCTCCCTGTGTAAACCTTCTGCTCCATCTTTGCCTCTCACCTTTCCCCCTCCTTCCCCTCTTCCTTCTGGCTCATGGCCAAAACAAGGGGCGAAACCCACCTCACATGACCCACATGTACCCCCACCCCCCGTCAGCACTTCTTTGCACCAGACACACACTGCTCCAACGGCTCACTCGGCCTGGCCTCCATTCGTATTACGCTCACCTTTTTGTAAAAAACCACACGCACACGCACACTACAGGTTACTAATGCCTGTAGCACTGCAGCTGATGCAGATTTCACGCACAAACTCCACGTTGAACACTGGGTAAGCAACATGTGTTTGATCTCCTGTTCATTATTAAACCCCTCGTTGTCACTGTTGAAACGGAGCTACAGATTAAATAAGTGTCGTTGTTGGAAATCTAAAGTCACAGGCGCCTCCAACAACGAAACACACAATATACTTTAGACATTATTTGAAATAGAGTAAGATGTATTTAAATGTAGTTCGGTGCACATAGATGTTGTGTTTATCCTTTCTAAAGTAATTGATTAGTTTATCAAACATATTTTCTGCAGCTTCTCCTCTTGAAACCAACACAAGGGCGTCGACAGATCCTTATATCGGCTGCGCAACATTTAACCGTTCCCCAAGAATTATAATTTCCAAAACTATTTGAACAGCCCCGATTCTGTTTTTCATCCATTCTTTGCCGGTTGGAACGTATGGCGCTCGTGGATCTTTACAAGGCAACGTCTTCAGTTTGAAAGTATGTAATGGCGGTAAGCAGCTCTTAGGAATACACCGAGAGGAAGGTCATTCTATCACATATGTTGCAGGTGCATCATATGCTTGGCCGAGCACAAACATTCATATCCAATAATATACACAAACGGCAAGTGTACGCTGTCTTTCCCACGCACACGGCTATGTGCCTTCACTCACATTCCTTAAGCTCTGAGAGAAGGTGTGTGGGCGGTAAGCTGGCAGCGACACAAGTGTAAAGTGATTTAGAAGGTGAGTTTAGTGAAGTGCTTTCACCGGAGGCTTAACAACGTTGGGGCATTAATGACGACCTGCGGGACCAAACAAACCCCCCAAACTACTTTCCAGGCTGATAGTTCTCCGTTTCTCTCCTCTGCACTTATTCGAAGATCCTTTTCCCCACATGAGTCATCCTTTGTTCTGCACTTCAGTCTGAGATGGTGGCTTCTTTAACCCAGGTCTTTTTTTATTAGATAAGAGATACAGGGTTCCCGCGGGGTCTTAAAAGTCTTAAATGTGAGTTGGTGGAACCTGAGAGAAATGTATTGATCCCAATTTGGGAAATAGGGCATTGTACAATACAAAAGAATAGACACGAAATAAACAAGAAAGTAGAAAATATACATGTTGAATTGACTAATTAACAAGATGTAAAGCAAGGTATTACATAAGTATGTGTAGAAGAACAGTCACGTGGCCACTTTGTGTCTGTTGTGGTCTCCGCTCTCCTCCATCTCCTACCTTCTGCATCTCACTGCTAATGACTCCACTTTGCTCACCAGCAATTTGGCAACCTTTTAGTCGCGTGAAGTGGGTTTATCAGAACATTTGTGCAGCTTGAAACAAATCTGATTAAGACCAAAACGTGAGGCTTAAAGTCTCCGTAGAGCCGAGGAGAACCGCAGACGTTTGATCGTTCTCGTTCCGATACAAGTAGTACATTTAAGCCATCGTTTAAATAGTTATTCAAAAGTACAGCTTTCTTTCTTTTTTATTTCTCGGCTTCTGAAATGTGAGCATTTATTGCGTTTCTCTTTGGAGACGTCTCGTTCCTCTGACATTTAAAAGACTGATTCAAATGTTTGTAAACAGACGAATGGATCCGTTACTAATCTCCATCTGGTAGTAATTTACAAAGAAAGTGTGGTGTTCAGGTTGTGAAACTCCGACACCCGAACACAGCTGGTTCAAATCGCCGTGTTTTCAATAAAACGGTGACTACCGAGAAATCTGGCTTCCCTGAAGTACCCATTTGCAGTTTCACGAAAAAAACAAGTTTCCCCTTAAGCTCTGTTTACACATTAAAAGCTATGTTTTCATATATGCATGACACGGTGGATATAAACACTTGGTGCACAGAAGCCTCGGTGCTGGAGACGTTGAGTGTCTTCGCCGTGCAGCGAGCCCAACGCGATGTGACCTAAATAAAGCAGTGCGTGAGCAGTGAAGCAATATTTCTCATCTTGTTTTCAAACACTTAACTCCACTGCAGGCTACTGTGTGTGTGTGTGTGTGTGTGTGTGTGTGTGTGTGTGTGTGTGTGTGTGTGTGTGTGTGTGTGTGTGTGTGTGTGTGTGTGTGTGTGTGTGTGTGTGTGTGTGTGTGTGTGGTGTGTGTGTGTGTGTGTGTGTGTGTGTGTGTGTGTGTGTGTGTGTGTGTGTGTGTGTGTGTGTGTGTGTGGTGTGTGTGTGTGTGTGTGTGTGTGTGTGTGAGTGTGTGTGTGTGTGTGTGTGTGTGTGTGTGTGTGTGTGTGTGTGTGTGTGTGTGTGTGTGTGTGTGTGTGTGTGTGTGTGTGTGTGTGTGTGTGTGTGTGTGTGTGTGTGTGTGTGTGGCGCACACACTGGAGTCAGACTGGGTGTCACTGCCTTTTTATATCGTGACACCTGCAGAGGTATTGCGTTACAGAACAGTGGCTTTCCCACGAATAAACACCTGCTTTAAAACCACTTCAGGCTGCTTACCTTGTGGCTTTGTAGTTGTTGTTGTTTATCACGTATTTATTCTGAATATTTGAACCAGTATCTTCATTATGTATTCAGCCCACATACACTATGAAAATAGTTAAATATTGACATGGTTTCCGTTTATTTACACAGATAATTTTTTCTTTCTGGAAATGCAGGTTTTCTTATGTTTAGTGCTTTTCTAAAAGGTTTAAATTATTCATGATGTTTACGTCAGTCATTTGGCTGCTCTGTTACAAGCCAAGACAAGTCATCATCATTACATTACAGCCTTGTTTTATTGCATTCTTCCATTGGACTCCTTTGTTTACTTCCTGAACATCGTGGCATCACTATATATATAACACTTGCACTTCTATTGGCCAGTGCTCTACCACATTGTACGTGATTGGCTAAGGGGCATCTCTCAGTTGACCTATGAGAGCAGAGCCAGCCAGCTGACCAACAATCAGAGCAGACGGGCTCTGTTTTCAGACAGAGGGTGAAAAGAGGTGCTGCAGCATGCGAAAAATAACGAGCTTTTTTGAAGGAGAAAGAATTCGGCAACTACCGTCGAACTCTGTACTTCAACTTGCGTGTTCGTGAAGGTCATGCTGAGTTCATGCAGGTCTTGAAAGCATCAAGTCTAACTTTAATGCGTGTCTTTTATCGGTTTACTCGGGCTATTTGAAGTGCAGAAACATGGCACTGCACACGTCAGATTCAGGCTCTTAAACCGTGTCCTGGGTCCACCGTCCACTCCTCGCGTCCTTTCTTTGACATTAAGACGTTCGATGTGTTCGTGTGAGTTTCGGGAGGCTGGTCAGCGCCGAAATCCTCATTGTGTGCTGCCCACAGAGCTGGAGCCTGGCACAGACAGATAACAGAGCCTCAGAGTGTGTGTGTGTGTGTGTGTGTGTGTGTGGGGGGGGGGCCCGGTTATGAGTCGCTTTGGGGGCGTGAGCCAGGTTCCTTTCCTCCGTGATGGATGCACCTCTCACTTTGAGTTTGGATCAGCAACTTTTAATTGGCGCTCTGCTTTGTGTGCCTCCTAATCTCCTCCCGAAGCCAAGAAGACACACATGCTCCGTTTCAAGTCCAGCTTTTAGCCTAATTCATTTGTGTGGTGGGATTTTCTGAGAATTACAGTACTTGAAACGGCACTAAAGTGAGACATTAACCTAAAACTTTGACTTCAACATGAAGAAAAACCTTGATTTGGCTCTATGCCCTTTACAATAAACAAGGGTACGATTTCATAATAACAAATAAGACGACAATAACGTTAAGGTGGGGTAGGTAAGTTTCAGAAACCGGCTCGAGATACACTTTTTGTTATATTCCATGGAATGCTCTTAACATCCCGATAGCGATGAATATCTGAAGTGCTTTGACAACAAATCCATGAAAAAATGTCATCTGTAGAAGCCGTGATACTGTAACAAGTACAACCAATCGATTGGATGGCCTACCTGCCTGTCAGCCTTCCATTGGGGCACACACTTATCTCGTGCCCTCATTGGTCATGTTCGTGTGTGTTGGGGGAGGGGCTCTGTGAGGAAGGGGCAGATTTTCTCCGGTTGTGTATTTTCAAATTCTAGCGATCTCGAGCCGGTTTCTCAAACTTAACTACCCCACCTTTAAGTATAAGAAAGACATTACATTGCATTTAGCTGACGCTTTTATCCAAAGCGACTTACAATAAGTACATTCGACCAGGAAGACACAACCTTGAAGAAAACCGAATCATAAAGTCAGGTTTCATAGAGCCAAGTATTTCAAGTGCTACTCAACTGGCTGTAGATAAGCCAGTCCTTTATTAGTGTATAAGTGCTTTGTTAGTAGTTCTATCCTCGAAAGAGATGAGTTTTCAGTCTGCGCCGGAAGGTGTGTGAGCTATCTGCTGTCCTGATGTCAACGGGAGCTCATTCCACCATCTTGGAGCCAGGATAGCAAACCCACGTGTTTCTGCTGATGGGAACTTGGGTCCCCCTCGCAGCGAGGGTGCAGCGAACCGTTTGGCTGATGCAGAGCGGAGTGCACGTGCTGGGGTGTACGGTTTAACCATGTCCTGGATGTAGGAAGGGCCAGATCCATTCGCAGCATGGTACGCAAGCACCAGTGTCTTGAAGACCAAACTGTTGACAGTGACAGAGATACATTTTAAACGGATGTTATTTGAATTACAAACTGGTTTACCTATATGTGATGCAAGGCTGTCATACTTTAAGTTATCTGTCATTTATCCAATAAAACAACAGATCTTAACTTCTCTAAGTTTCCTTTTTTGGGAGGGGTTAGAAAGCATTTCTAAAATAAACATGATTTATGGTTTCAGGTTTAGACCTCCAGCCATAAGTTATGATTATATTGTGTAATAAACTCTTAGAATTAACTAACACTTTATTTTGAGGTTAAGTGAAAAAAGTTATCACTCTCGTAATGCTGCTTGTAAACCCTCTTAACTTAAAGTAAGTTAATGGAAAACCGGACCAGGAAGTGTGTTCGTCAACTGAAGTGATTGTGTTGGTAAAACATTCACTCAGTAGTTGCATTATATCCCCCTCAGTGTTCCCTTTTATTCTGGCCTCCTTGACTCCTAACGCTACAAAGACTAAAACTCTTTTGTTCCTCCTCGTCAGTCGGAGACAACGGCTCATTGTGTCCTGCACTGATGGCAGTGTTTAGAGCACTCCTATTTGCAGCAGGAAGCTTGAAAGTAGTAATCTGGTCGTCTTTCTGCACCAGCTCCTTATCTGCATCAGACGCCGGACGTTGACTCATGCTGCACGTCAATTGCCACATTTCCAGTCTTACACACACATATTATTACTTGATGGATGTTTAACCGTTGCCTTTTATTGCACCTCTGCTTCGAACCTGTTGTGTTGCCCCCGACAGCCCTGGGATTAATTCCGCTTTTCCTCGTCACCCACAGGGAGCTCAGCGATGAATAAGCTACGGCAGAGTTTCCGCCGGAAGAAAGACGTCTACGTGCCGGAGTCGAGTCGGCCGCACCAGTGGCAGACGGACGAGGAGGCGGTTCGCAGCGGCAAATGTAGCTTTGCAGTCAAGGTGACTCTCCCTCACACATACCTGCACACACACACACACACAGTTTCACACACACCTCTGAGGAAGTTGCATGCTGCCGGGCTCTCCAAGGACGCGGGCTGTGATTAATCGTGAGCGCTCGGAGTGTGAGCACAGCTTTTATCTAGGCTGCAACATTATCTCCCGAACCTGTGGGCAGTGTATGTGCACAATTGATTTCTGGCCTCCCAGGAGGAACCAGAGTCGCCTGAATCATCACGTAAAATATACAAAATTATAGAAAGTGTTTCATTATTGCTGAGAGATAGTGAATTCAGGGGCACTGCAGTGAAGCAGCAGGCGATGCAGTATCTGTCCACACACAGAAAGCACGTCTTCAGTGTTGAGAGAAGTGGACCAACTGCTGGTGGAGTGGAGAGTTTGTCGTGTTTTGGCAACACAATCTTCCACTTTTGCAAACAGAAGTGCAACGGTACGCTTCCTCTCTCCACACGAGTCCCGAGGCTAACCTCTCTCGCAATAAAAGAGGAATTGAGAACCTCCGAGGCGAGGTACAGTTTCTCCTTGGAATAGGTGAACTGTGTGGCTTGCTAACGGATGTAGATTATTATACAACAGTTATGGATTTTATGCCGCCTGCTTTATTTAGGTTCCTGTGAGCAAAGCTAGCCTGATGCCTCATTCACACCAACGGTGTTTCAGGGCCGGGTCGGAGCTGGAGCTTGAAAAGCACCGGGTTTTCCTGTTCACACCGCAGAGGAGCCGCCTCTCAGCTCCGGAATCCGGTTCGTTTCAAGCACCAAAAAATTGTCCGGCTAGAGCGAAAGCGCCGCATACGTCACGCTTACGTCACGCTTACGTCACGCTTACGTCACGCTTACGTCACGCTTACGTCACGCTTACGTCGAGGCGGGGCGGGGGCGGGATCAACTCCTGAACAACAACAACAACCCGCGTTTTATCCTGTTTGTACACAACGATGGAGAAATTAACAAGAGTTTCTGCCATAGACTGTATATAAAGGTTTCTGCTCATGGTGAAGCAACGTGTCTGCGTGTTAAGGTGGAACCTGAGCATTCACGTTGATCACCTCTCATTATAACTCATTATAAATCTATAAATATTAAACTTTACTTCACGTGTTCATTTGAGAACAGCTGTTACATACCTGGGTGAAGGTTACAGTTCATTTAAATGAAAGATACAGCGTTACTCCACACTCATGGTTCAGTCCACCTTAAGAAATAAGGCCGACCTCGGAAGCAGTTGTGTTTTAAAAAAACCTTTATTGACACGAGTACACTTTTTTATAAGAATATAACTAACCCACAGAAATGACTCCGGAAAAGCTGCAGATAGAGCCGTAAGAAATGATTGCAACTGATTTCATCCGCGCGGTTGGGCTTTATGAAGCAGGCACGCAAACGGTTACGTCATGACGCAAACGATGACGCAACGACGCGTTACCAGTCGGACTCTGGGCGGTGTGAAAAGAGCCAGAGCTAAACCGAAGAACTGGTTCTGAACCTGAAAAGCTCGAGCACGGAGCTTGAACCGGAGTTGCGTTGGTGTGAAGGAGGTATTGGTGAAGAGAGGTAGTGGACGGAGGGTTTATGACACAACACATTGTCTCTGACCTGTCTTAGTATAACTTTGTCACCGCTAGACCTATGTTTGGTGTTTTTTTGCGTTGTGTTCTTTTCACCCCCCGGGAAATGTGTAATTTTTTTAATAACGGTAAAGCTTCCCTATATTGGCGTCGTATCCCGTTGAGCATGCGTCACCCCCCAGAAGCTGTCGTAAATTCACTTTGTATCCAGTTTTAAGACGCATGTACGCCATACACTGTTTAGATCTCGGTGCATTCAAATTCGGGTGAAGGAATTTAGGGATGGGACGTCTGGATATTTAGTTACTAGAGAAACAAGCTAAGCTAACGGCAGCGAAACAGCATGCAGAAGAAAGTCAGATTTGTTCTTCTTCATGAAACTACACCTAAAGATGCTCAAAGCCTCCTGAACCGTGAACTCTGAAGGAATCCTGGTGATAAAGACTACAACTCCCATGATGCCACGATGCTTCACAACATTGCTTTTGATTGACAGATCCTTGTGCGTTTAAAGAGACTAATGGTGTTAAAAAGTACTGCAGATTTGATCCTTTTTTTTTAAATGCTTCCCCCTATTCAAAGCCACAAAGCTTCCCCCCATTGCTGCAGGGTCCGACTCCTCAGGTCTGGAAGGCTGATAAACTGGAGGAAGCAGTCGGTGAATGTCAGTTTGGGCTCAAGGAAAAGTTTCTTATTTCTCATCATCATTCTTTCCTCTGCACCGGCTTTAATCGTGCCGGTGCAACCTACCCTCCGCCCCCTCCCTGTCTCCCGCTCGGAGAAGCCTGGCTGTGTGGGTTGGAAGAGTTGCAGTGAAATTAGCAGTGACTGCCGCACTAAACGGCAACGAATGGAGGGGATGCAGTGGAGAAGGTGGTGGAGGGAACATGGGGTGAAATTAGTCTTTAATGTTGTGCTAGCTTCCCCCACTCACAAAAGATTCTTCACAGATTACCTCGTCTGTTTTCATGGTGTTGCTGGTGTCAGTTGTTTTCCTGCTGAAGTGGCAGACAAATATACAAGGTGATTGTAAAAGGCATTAAAATGTAGATTTGCTTTTCGTATGGACGTGTTTGTCCTACGAGACTGCTGCAGGCTGGAGATGGATGTGAGATTACTTTAAGTTGCGCGTGTGTGTTGCTTACCAACTAAAACTGAAGGTAATGCATTCATATGTCCTTGGTACATTTCAACAGTAGATGTATTCATATGGAAATGAATGTGTGCAGCTTCCTTGCTCACATGCAAGGAAGCTGCACACATTCATTTCCAGGAAGACTTTCTATTGAATGTGATTCACTAAGACTGATTTATGGCCAATACCACGAATTAATTCCTGGTATCCGTCTGGAGAAAGTCCAGAGACAAAGACGAAGCCTCCTGCGGTTAATGGATGTTGATAAGTGAAGAACCACCTTCAGAGTTAAAGGCTGGAAGGTGCTTTGTGACTTTGTGACCGAGCAAGGCGAGCCGTCTCCAGTGAAGCTAGCTCGGTAGTGTCTTCAGCTACATGTAAGACTCAAAACCAGTATCGTACTTCTTATATCATTCTCTTTTCCTTTTCACCAAGAAGCGCATATTTCCCTAAAGGTTATCTAGTTCTTTAACATAAAACCTTGATATGTATACAATACAGGACTGTTCCTCTTTCACTGCTCATCCGTTGTCTTGACCTCTGTCCTTCTAATCATCGGCTGCTTCAAATGTTTATAAAATGTGAAATTAAGACCACTTGGTTTTACCTCTGCTGGCCCACTACAGCTGGACAATCCACCTCAGGGGCAGGATATAATATATGATTTAATTACAGATAACATTAAAAACGCTAATAAATGTTTGTTGTTGTTTTTTCTAGAGTTGAAAATATCCTCTTAAAGAAGCTCTCATTATCTTTGTAGATACATTCAAAAACAGCCTGATTTAAAAAGAAAATATGTCAGAAAGAACAGACTCACACAATATTGCTATTTCCTTTTTTATTAATACAATGATTTACCAATGCAGGGTGAGCGTTTAATTAATTATTATAAGATTGTTTTTTATCCTCTAAAAAGGGTGTGAACTAGAAAAAAGAATGTCCTTTATTTTATACTCAGATATATTTGTTTCCTTACTAATGGCGCGTTTCCACGGCAGGCCTCGCTCGGTTCGGTTAGGCCTTATTAGGCCCGGCTCACTTTAATGCTGCGCTTCCATTACAGTTTAGGAACTGGGGCGGTTACTATAGTAACGCAGTGTAGGCGGAGTCGTGACGTCATCTTCAATGAGCGCCCCAGAAACCAACACAGCCGTTAGCTGTTAGCCCTCAGAGCTCTCAGCTCCTCATGTCTGTTCAGAAACTAGACAGAAGTTAAACAAGTACAAACCACAGACTGCCTGTGTCATGGAGAATACAGTCGCTGGTTTATTTATGTCTGTGTAGGCCGTTGCTGTGAGTGTGGACGGTCGGAGCATATACAACGTTAGCTTAGCCAAGCTACATTTAGAAAACACGCATTTTAAGGGTGTTTCGCCTGCCGTCTGTCTGCAGACTTGTCAAAGCATTAATTCATGGTTTTTACTAACCGGTATCAGTGTGTTGTTACTTCGGCATCATTTTGAAACGTGTATTACAATTAAATCACGGTCAAATATGTTCATCTTGTTGTAGTTGTAGCCCCTTGCTAGCGATTCTCTCTCTAGTTTAGCATGCTCAAAAAGTGAAAAAGTAGCCCGGGCCAAAACTAGGCCAAGTGGAAACGCAACCAAAAACAGGCCCCGCACGGCTCGGCACGCTTAAAGCGAGCTACCCGCTGCCGTGGAAACGCGCCATAACTGGAAAGTGATACAGAATGTTTTTGATAGTTTAAAGCCTCATTTGATGATTATCAGGATTATATAAATGCATCGTAATCACATTATGATATCATCCCATTCCTCCTGTGTTGCCTTCTCCCCGGTCCTCCATGTTATCAGATAATGACATGTTTACGAAGGATAATAGTGACATGACATTTTGATATCATCCCATCCCTATTGTCACACCGTCGTCTTCTGCCGTCTTTGTTATCGGCTGCTCCAAATGTTTTCTATGTAAATTCGATTTGAAGTCATCACATCACGTATTCTTTCTCAGCAGCTCGAAAAATAATCCCCCCGGGGCGAAGAGAAATGTAAATACAACATCTCATCTTGTATTTTTCCACCTCAAACAAGCGGAGCAGAGGCAGAGACGGCGCAGTAATACAAATATCATGATAAATAAACTGACTCTAATCTGAGCCCACTGCGGGATTAGTGCTAATCCTGGAGTGGGCCCACCAACAAAACTGGGTTTCAGAAACAAATTACCCGACACATGTTCGACACATCGCCGTGGAACATTCACTTGGTTTGATAATAGAGCTTTGTGTTCATACAGCAGGTGCAGCTCAAAGGGCTTTAACAACATGGCACACATTACACATGAATACGGAGAAGTAGAAATTAGCTTCAGGTCAGACGGTCTTTCCCACATGCAGCATAGCAACATAATTGAACCCGCTGTATCTTAATACGCCAACACGGCGTGTGACTCACAGCCGCGGCGTCACACTCTCAGAATAGCAGGGCCGGAGGAGGGCGTGGGGGGGTCAGCGTCACTCTGTATCTTTAAGGAAAGGGTAAGGACTTCCTCTCCGGCCCTGCACTCACAATGGCTTGCGGGGGGGGGCAGTGACTGTGCAGTGACACACAGCAGGGGGTGAGGCCGCTGCAGGTCGAGGTCGATGAGGGAGGGTAGAGCTGCAGGGGGAGGCCTCATTCGGATGCAGAAAACACACAAATAATCTCTACCTTCTACATATAATGAATCCGTATACATCAGCCCGCCCGCTCAGGTCAAACAGGTTCAGTCGACTGTCTGTCCCACGCACTCGGACCAAGACCTGTGGTGATCGAGCGTTCAAGGCCGTGGCTCCTAGCCTATGGAACGCTCTGGCCGCTCGCCGCTGGCCCGTTTGGGTAACCTGTGCGCTTTCTTTGATCCTATATTGTGTTTTTAGCCCTTCTTATTCTGAACACGTGGGCTGTGTGGTCATTTATTCTTTTATCACACGTCACTCGTTAGACGCTTTTATCCAAAGCATACTCAACACTGAGGACAATCCCCACAGAAGCAAATTGAGGTGAAGCGTCTCAGGGACACAACGACATGCTGACTGCAGTGGGGTTTGAACCCCCTGATCCAAACACCAACCCACTGCACCACACGCCTCCCTTTTAATGTTGTTTTGTGAAGCACTTTGAGACTATGTCTGTGAGAAGCTCTTTATAAATACATTGTACTTGTTTTCCTTAACCTGGGTAGAAACCGTGATGAGGTCAGGGAGCGATGTGAAGAAGACTCCAAACGAGAACACGCTGACTCGCACACACCCCACGGTCTTAGGGGCCCGCCACACACGGAACAATAACGATGTTGCGTATAAATGCTAGAATCCAGAATGATGATACATTTCTCATCCAAAATGGATACTGCCGTTTGTCTCGCAGTGCGAATAAATTAACGTAATGATGTAGGTAATTATACAAACTATAATCTTCTGCCTCTTCCAGCACGGAGAGGAACAAGAGGATGTTAACTCATATTCAGATGGTTTTCAGTGTTTCCCATCGTTCATAAATCACCCTGGAGACGACTCACTTGAGATGGAGCATGTATCGTTAAGCACACTCACAAATAGTCCAACAAATATATATATTTTCAATGGAAATAGTTATGAGATGAAATATAAGAAAGACAGGCACGTCTTTAAGACTGCATCTTTCGTGTCATTTTCCTCTTTCACACATATTTGTGTATTTGCTGTACGTGTGACCAGCTCTATCGAAATCAGTCGGAAGTCGCAACGGCTCATTTCAAAATAAACGTTGATTTACGTAAAAACAATTTTTTCAGTCTCGGCTTTCAGAATATGAAACTCTTATTTCCAAAATCACTCGATAAATACATGTTTGAAGCGTGTGAAGGGACGAAGACAGGCACCTCTCAAAATGTAAGGTATAGTAATCATAGATAACACGGCAGGGTCCGTGACAGTTTGTTTTCATCTGGTTTCAATAAACAAAGTCTTGGCTTTCAGAATATTAAACTTGTTTCGGCAAATTCAGATGATAAATACAGCTTTGAAGCTTCGGCATTAGAAGTGGAGAACGGAGTAACTTGCCGTCACAGCAGGCACAACAACAGCCGGTGTTTCTCCTGAGGGTTTTCCCCGGGAAACAAACACAATACACACAAACGCAAAATTACACAAACACACACGTATACAAACACACACACACACACACACTCGCGAGCTTCCCCTCCAAACGAAAATATCTTCCCTCCCGTAGTATTTTGATAATTTGCTAATAACCAATCAGATCGATGGATTCCAGAGAAGAGGAAACTTTGAAGGCCTTTTTCTCAAAATGAGGACTCGGTGACAGTCGTTCTATAATGTGACATATTTCGCTTAATATTTGGAGTTCAACAACAATCCTGATATCATTGGAAAGCTAGGACTCTCCTCTTTCCAGCAGTATACAACTCAACATGTGTCTTCGGGTCAGTGCGGCTGATTTCGATGGAGCCGGTCACGTGTTTGTTCCCCTTGTTGGATTCTCTGACGGCAGACCGGATCTTACTCTCGTTGTGTTTCGAAGAGCTCAAAGATACGGAAGTGATCCGGCGGTCGGGTCCAGCGAGTCCGAACGGGCCGGTCGGGGTTTCATGTGTTAACTTTTAATTGTTCTAATGTTATCTACTATAATACCATTTTACATCTGCCCTTTGATCGACCCTCTCGCCCATTTATTTATCCATTAGGAGACTTTGAGTGTCTCTGAGGACAAATGAGATTCACTCTGGAGCAGTTGAACTGCACTCGACCTCAGCGTGGTGATTAGTTAGGTGTTTCAATCACCAGACGGTCTCTACGCTGAATACGCTGAGTGTATTAATGCTAAACCTCTCTCTCTCCCTCCCTCCCTCCCTCTCCCTCCCTCCTTCTCTCCTTCTCCTTCTCTCTCGCTGTCTCTCCCCCCCCCTCTCGCTGTCTCTCTCCCTCTTCTTCTCTCTCTCTCTCTCTCCCTCTGTCTCCCTCCCTCCTTCTCTCCTTCTCCTTCTCTCTCGCTGTCTCTCCCTCTCTCTCTCCCCCCCCTCTCGCTGTCTCTCTCCCTCTTCGTCTCTCTCTCTCTCTCTCTCTCCCTCTCTCTCCCTCTGTCTCCCTCCTTCTCTCCTTCTCCTCTCTCGCTGTCTCTCCCTCTCTCTCCCCCCCTCTCGCTGTCTCTCTCCTTCTCTCTCTCTCTCTCTCCCTCTGTCTCCCTCCCTCCTTCTCTCCCTCTCCTTCTCTCTCTCTCTCCCCCCCTCTCTCTCCTCCCCCCCTCTCTCTCCCTCCCCCCTTCTCTCTCTCCCCCCTCTCTCTCCTCACCCCCCCTCTCTCTCTCTCCCCCCCCCTCTCTCTCCCCCCCCCCTTCTCTCCCTCTCCTTCTCTCTCTCTGTCTCTGTCTCCTTCTCTCTCTCTCTCCCCTCTCCCTCTCTCTCTCTCCCTCTCCTTCTCTCTCTCTCTCTCTCTCTCTCTCCCCCTCTCCTTCTCTCTCTCCCCCTCTCCCTCTCTCTCTCTCTCCCCCTCTCCCTGCAGTACCTGGGGCATGTGGAGGTGGAGGAGTCCCGGGGCATGCACATCTGCGAGGATGCAGTGAAGCGGCTGAAGACGGTACGTTGCTCTAGAAAACCCCTCCGTACTTCTAGGACCGAGGCTGCTACCAGACATGCCTCCTTTTTATTTCCTCTTCTCCTCCATTAGACTCCTTCACACTACATCCTACTGACTCCTTCTAACATGTCCTCTGCTTCAAGGCAGCTGTTTATCCCTGCTTTAGTTGACTCTGTTGCAGCGGGTCACGGGCGTAGTGCGACTTGTTGCAGAAGAACGATGTGGATAAAGACACAGAGAAGCATCTGATATATCTCGTGGCATTTATTCTCTGTGTGAGGACAACGAGAGCAACACAATGTCCTTTTTAATCTCGCGTCGCACGTCACACATCACCTCACCATAGTCAGAATTCCTTTGTCAGTGCCACAGCAGGACATTTGCAGCGCTACAGCAAAAGTGGCACACTGTAGCAGCTCGGGCCGCACGATTTGGGAAATAATCTAATTGCGATGTTTCTGACAGATATTGTGATTCCATTTGTGATATTTGTTTTTAAACGACCCAACGGACGTTTATTGTAAAATGCGGCCATATCTCCGGCTAGGAAGGTCGCATCAACGTGCTCCCGTCTCTAGCATCCCCGCAGCCCGAGCTACGAGCGAAATAACTACACTTACATGAAACTTCCGTTGGGTTGCTTTAAAGTCGAGCTTCAGTTTCAGATTCACCCTGTGATAGAAACACGTGATGGAGCGTCACTGACCTGACTCAGAAACCATCTGAAGCTCCTTTGGAAGCCATCTGGAAAGGGCAGGCACTTTCAAACAGACTTGGCAGGTGATTGGATCAATCTGTCTATCACCTGCTATCATGGGGCCACTTCTGATTGGTTAACAATGGCTGGTACACGTGGGGCTCAGCACTTCTGATTGGTGTGGATGACTGACACACAAGTTTATTTATATAGCACTTTTTAACACAAGGCAATTCAAAGTGCTTTACAAAAAATGAAAGACATTAAGAAAATGGCATTTAAAATCAGGCATTAAAAAGAAAAGATAATAAAATAAACATTAAAAGAAAAAATACACGGATAAAAGTTACAGTGCAGTCTAAGATGTGAATAGTTCAATTAAAAGCAGCGACAAAAAGAATATCATGTAATAAAAGCATGCAGAAAGCACGTATATGTACAATGGCTCAAACAATGCTGAATCCACTGAGAGAGAGGGCGGAAATAACAAACGGGAAGTTTAACGCCGTGCAACGTAAAAGTGTTCCCACGGGAAACGTAACTTAAAATAACAAATGAAACAAACTCAGAGATAAAATTCACAAATGTATAACTAATAATTGACATACATTTGTGACTACATTGAGGGTCTCCACCCATCCTGACCCTCACACAACCTCCATGGTGTCGAGGGTGTGTTCTCGGAGCCTCCCTCTCCGTCTCCGGCAGAGCGGAGAGCCCGGCATGGACTTCCTGCTGCAGGAGATTCCAGCGGAGTTGCGCAAAAAGAACAAATTCCAGTTTGGGGAGCAGAGCGTGGAGCAATGGCTTTTGCATGTCGTCAGCTGTTTGCCAAGGCCCCACCCAGGTCATCGACTCCGCGGGTAAATGAGGCCGCAGTCAGGAGCAGCCGCACGTGATGCTTCTGTAGGACTTCATTCGTGCCAGGAAAGGTTACTCCTGTTGGAACTTGGAAGGGTCTGAGATTAGCTTTCAGTTTCTGTTCAAATCAGAAGCAGGTTTATCTACAAGGCACACATACAAGGACTTTGCTGTGGTGTGTAAATGTGCAGAGAAAGATCAGTTGGAGGAATTAAGTTGTTAAAAAAGGTATACATATTATAGAAATGATCTTGTCTATAAAATAAGGACATTTCAAAAAAAAATATATATACAAAAGATGTACTTGAAATGCATGCGGTGTTTATAAAACGCAGCATTAAACAGAGAAGTACCAACATGTTTATTTTATAATCAATACCGTTCCTTTGTTTTCTTTTTCTGGGTCATAAAATAGTATAAATGGCCTTTTAATCATTTTGCATTCAACTCGATGCCCTCCTAAAGTCCACCTGAGCCACTGAGCCGTTTTGATTATACTGTAAAACAACTATGAGAATAGTTTTGTATTTTACGAGTACAGTTTAATGGACAGTACAAATCTTATATATCCATATTGGTGTCACAGCACGACGAAGGTGGAGGGGTCGTCTCAACAGTTAGAGCACAACAGTGTGATTAAAGTGATTTAATGCAAATGAGAACACACACACACACACACACACACACACACACACACACACCAGTGTTCTAACAGCCGTCCACACCAAGCTCAATAGCTATAATGCTATCAAGTTAGATGTGATCATCCAGACTGATAATAAGTAACGTTCTCATCCAAATGGATACTGCTTGATCGGGATGGGTACCGAGCCCCGGGGCTGAATTATTAAGACCGTGGTACCGCTAAGCTCCGACTTTATCGGCCTTTTTATCGGTACTGGAGACATGTGCAACAAATATATATCATATGTATTATTGCTACACAAACATTATATTGCAGTTTTAGTTTCGCCGACTCCGTTTCTAATACGCAAGAACCCGTCCACGAGTAACGTTTCCACGTCAGGTGTTCTGTTTGCTAGCAGCAACACACGGAGTTAACTCCATGATACAAGCATGGGTTAATGATGAGAGGAAACCGAGTTATTTCGTTTGTTAAAGTTTCAGCTATTCTGTTTCCAGTTCAGTCATCACATTATTTAATACGGTTTGTTAAAACATTGTTGTTTCTTTTGATGTGAAATATTATTTATTTCATTTAAATAAAAAGCAATGTTAGTTTACCTTTTTTCTTTCTCCAAAAGAATCGATAAGGGTACCGTTAAAAGACCGGATCGATGAGCAGTATCGATAAAAGTAGTAGTACCGTTAAAACCTTAACGATACCCATCCCTACTGCTTGAGTTGCATTATGGGAAGAAGTTACCATCAGGATATAAATGATTAGTTGAAAAGTAGCTCCACAATACTTTCAGAAATATTCACATATTTTGTCCACTAAATATTGTGCATACTGTGATTTGGATATTGCACTATTCCATATTGCGATTGTGTATCAATTGTGCAGCCCTGTTTCTTCACACATGGTAGTATAAGTTATGCACGTATAAAACACATAAGCACTAGTACATCTTACCTGTGTGTCGGAGGTTCCCACACACAGGTATATTTAGCACTGTTTTCCTACACTGCTTATATCTACACACAATTTCACAACTTCACACACTCCGATAGGGCTTACAAGTAAACACACTCAGGGGAAAAAGTGAACCCAGGCGCACAACACACACTAATACACACTCGACTTAGAGTCAATTCCCACGCTATCAAGCCTAATGAACACACACACACACACACACACACACACACACACACACAGCAGCACACACTTGATGAGGTCACATGGTGTACACAGAGCCCGAGGCTGTGAGGTCTTATTGAGTTACAGTCATTCAGGGCGGACACACTCTGAGGTCGAGGCAGTGCTTCTGAGTCTCCTCATGACACGTCCTCAGATGCTCCCTCGCGTCCTCGCCACCTAGAGAGGCCTCGTTTAGAAGTAACCACAGACATGGCTGTAAATAAACTTGTGCCACATTGAAATTGCGAGTCACGCTGGCAGCTTTTCAACGTCGTCTTCTACACAGTATTTATACGGCTTGACAATATATATTATTTTTATATTCAAAGTTTCTATTAAGTTTTTGAACATAAGCTTTATGCTATATTCTATGACTTAAAGGTAGAGTAGGTAAGAACGGAGAAACCAGCTCGAGTGGCTAGAATTTGAAAATATGCAGCCGAACAAAATCTGCCCCTTCCTTCAGACTTCCTTAGAGCCCCTCCTCCAACACACACACACGCGCACATGACCAATGAGGGCACGAGATAAGTTAAAAGTGTAAATGACCTTTACACGCACTATACGAAGCCACCGTGCCACTATTCCTTTCTTCTTCCTTTTTTAAACGGCTTTATATTCAATTTGAGACATATCTCATAACATCCTTGCACTCAAACACCTACAAAAATGACTATCGATTGTCAACTAATAACATATTTGCCGCTGGGTAATAAAGGTACTTTAATTGCTACAGATCTCGAGGGCCAGTGGCTCTTGAACAAGGAGATTGATGATAAGACAATAAAAGGAAACCCTGGGTTGACCAGACATGGCGCCATGCTCCTTTCAAATCAACTTCCTGTCGCCCATCAGCCGTAAAAGATTAAACGACTTAGCATTGCACTTCTATAAAATTGTCAGAAACATGATATTTTGTTGTTTTTTGATAAAACCCTCCGTAACATTCCTGCGCCGTGGCTCCTTTCCAGTCGAGTCCTTGTCCCCAAATGGACGCTCACGTGTTCGCTTCACCTTACAGGACAATGCCGGCAAACAATCACTGCTGGCTGCTTCCACCGTTCCAACATGGAGCCCATTCATCCTGATGAAAGGAGCTTTGACTCCAGGTTTGTTTACTTGTTGTGCCTTCTCCTGCATGTTTATCGTCTTCTCTGAGCTTGTTGAATAGACTTTACATTGAGATGAGAAGCTTTACAAGAATTCTTCACCGTTTTTAAAAACTCACTATAATGAGGAGTATTAACATTCAGCACCACGGCCGTCGAGCGGCGCTGAGACGAGTCGAGCTGACCTTCATTTCCAATTAGCTTTATTCTCAGACAAGACCGGGACTGTTAAGAGTGTGGTCTGAAGTGTTGCTGTGTCTGCAGTGACGCAGCTTTAAAAGATGATCTGACGGGGGGGGTTCTCTGTAGAAGAATTTAAATAATGGGGCCGTCCTGACGCTGTAATGTCGGTTATCTAACTGACATCGGAGGGATCTCTGTCTGTCTTTCAATCTGCTTAAGACCGATCAGCCTCACAATTTGCGGGTGTATTTCTGAGGAGCCTTTTTAGGCTGTGAGACTTGAGATACAGGGCATCTCTATAAAGGGTGTGCGATGTAAACTCTATGATGTCAGGACTGAAAAGCTATTGGCTTCGACTGCCCCCCCCCCGTGTCATTCTTTATGTGGCACTTGTCCCATTTGAAGCTAATGCACTTTCTTAACTGATATCCTCATCGTCGATTGCACTTATTTTATGTCGCTATGTTCACGGGGGCCGCGGGGTCTTAGAAAGTATTAGAAGTTGATAAATCAATTTAGCGCAAATGAAGGCTATTAAAAAGTATTAAACGGCATTTTCCAAGGCGTTACATTTTGTAGCTTGTCTTCACTAACTATATGAATGGTCCAGAGAGGTTGTGTTCTGCAGTCTGCCTGAATGTAGTCATGGCGTAGGTGTGTCGTGTGATTCTGTGAGTTTATTTATGGCATCCCGTTGGGTTTGACGTCATCTGAACAGGACGTCGCGCGCTCACTGCTCGATAGCGCGAAGGTCCGTTTACGCCGGTTGTTAAACAACATCGTTATGGGGAAATGCAAGTCTGCGTCCAAATGGTTGGAAGATAAGGAGGAAGGACAATCAATACTGTATATAGTCAGTGTGAGGTAAAGTGTGTCGCCAAGGTAACCGGTTAGAACTCCGATGAGGTCTTAACGTGTATGGAAATTTGGAAAGGGTCTTAAAAAAGCTCTTAAAAGGTTTTACATGTGACTTCAGGACTCCTGCAGAGACCCTGATGGATGAAAAGGCCAGATAAATAAAAAACAATGTGTTTTTCAGACCAAACCGGATGTTAGCAAGGTTAACGGGTTCCCTCAACAAACAGCCAATGAGATGTTCCCATAAGCTCTGTGGCAAATAAACGTGTATGGTGTTTAGACGTTTTGATTATGAATTTTGAATCGCAAATGCAATCATCAGATCGTACAAAGCTAGTGTAGTGTATATGATTGGCCGTTCGGCAGGCAAGAAGAGGGGCTTAAGGAAAGGTAAATTAGTCAGCAATCAGGTCCACGCCTTAACGTCCAATAAGGGGCTGTTTACTGGATATCAGCAGCCACGCCACGACACGGCACTTGATGCAAGAGAGACGAAGAAAACGGTGAAGGATGAATAAGGAGGAAGGACATGAAAATATGCGCCTGTATATCTGGCTTTCCCTTTGCCTAGAGGGCATGTGTTGGTGGTCCAGCCATCAACCGTGGGTGTGTGTGTGTGTGTGACAGCTATAGCTCTGAGCATACAACCATTGTTTTCCCAGCAGCCTTTGGGGCAGTAATGAGTTTTCTCACAGCGTTGTGAGCTTAAATATACAGTCTGTGGTTGTAACCCGTGACTCAGAGGGGAGGATTGATGGAGGAGGAGGAGGAGGAGGAGGCTGCACTGCGGCACCATCAACCTCTAGGCCGCCCTTTTTAAAGTTATCGTCATGACATCACTTCCTGTTGCTGCTGGCCGATAGCCCAGGGTTGGAGGAGTGTCTGAGTTGTAGAAGTAAGAACAGTGTTACTCTTGAACTCGTAGTGTTTTGGTGCCAGGAGATGCCGACATGCTGAAGGAATTTCACCCAGTCGCCTCAGGATGCATCACCGACAGAGGGGATACCTCCATCTGACAGTGTGTGTACTAACCAGAGCTTTGCATCGAGACGTTTAGTCAGACATGGTATGAAAAGCTGCCTGAGAAACCTCTCCACCCCGACTACAGATATTTCACGAGTGAACGCATAATGTGGGAAACATAAAACTAGAAAAGGTTAAACGA
>CM070494.1:35896964-35966964 GCA_036324585.1 Champsocephalus esox
ACATTGAATGCTATTTACCTGTTGCAACTATGTTGTAAAAGGATGGAAAATAAACTATTGTAAATATTCCCATCCCCCTTTCCCTGAGTCAGACTAACCTTTTGAACGTCTGGAGCTGCTATTAGTTCAGTCTTATTCAAGTGCTCTGGAATCCAGGTCTTCACATGGAAGTGCTGCTCACTGTGCAATCATTCAGATCTCATTGAATTGACTCACGAGATGAGCTGATGATAACGAGGTGAACGTGTGTTAGCAGGACCTGATCCTGGACCAGACGATAGAGAAGGTGTCCTTCTGCGCTCCGGACAGAAACTTTGAGAGAGCGTTCTCCTACATCTGCAGAGACGGGACGACGCGGCGCTGGATCTGCCACTGCTTCATGGCCGTCAAAGACTCTGTGAGAAGAACACATGTTGCGCTCACAGCTGATTGGTTACAGCGGGCGGGGGGTCCACACTGCAGCCCGGGGGCCATTTTGCATCGGCCCTCAGCCACTTCAAAAAGTATAATGGAGTATGGCCCACAGATGGTGTGTGTGTGTGTGTGTGTGTGTGTGTGTGTGTGTGTGTGTGTGTGTGTGTGTGATAATTTACCTACATTTGATTAATTATGCTAACTTAATTTCATATATTATTCTGTATGTGGCCCTCGTGAAAAAAGTGTGGACCCCCTGCGTTACAGACCGTTTTACAACAGGTTCAAAAAGCAGTTCAGCCAATCACAATCACTCGAATCTAATTTATAATGTTTTTTAAACGATGTTTATGAAGTGCCGTGTCAGGAGCTCCGTGTGAACGAGAATGGTTCCCTGGTCTGTTTCAGGGCGAGCGTCTCAGTCACGCTGTGGGTTGTGCGTTCGCCGCCTGTCTCGAGCGGAAACAGAAACGCGAGAAGGAGTGCGGCGTCACGGCGACCTTCGACGCTAACAGAACCACCTTCACCCGCGAGGGCTCGTTTCGGGTTACTACGGCAACAGAGGCGGCAGAGCGGGAGGAAGTGATGAGGCAGATACAGGACGCTAAAAAAGGTTAGTCTAAAATGTCTGGTCTAAAGAGCGTTTAACCTCCACGCTAGTTCAGAGGTGGAAGAAGTACTTAGATGGTGTACTTGAGAAAAAGTAGAAGTACTCAGATCTTGTACTTCAGTACAAGTAGAAGTACTCAGATCTTGTACTTGAGTCAAAGTAGAAGTACTCAGATCTTGTACTTGAGTAGAAGTACTCAGATCTTGTACTTGAGTAGAAGTAGAAGTACTCAGATCTTGTACTTGAGTAGAAGTAGAAGTACTCAGATCTTGTAGAAGTAGAAGTACTCAGATCTTGTACTTGAGTAGAAGTAGAAGTACTCAGATCTTGTACTTGAGTAAAAGTAGAAGTACTCAGATCTTGTACTTGAGTAGAAGTAGAAGTACTCAGATCTTGTACTTGAGTAAAAGTAGAAGTACTCAGATCTTGTACTTGAGTAAAAGTAGAAGTACTCAGATCTTGTACTTGAGTAAAAGTAGAAGTACTCAGATCTTGTACTTGAGTAAAAGTAGAAGTACTCAGATCTTGTACTTGAGTAAAAGTAGAAGTACTCAGGTCTTCTACTTGAGTAAAAGTAGAAGTACTCAGGTCTTGTACTTGAGTAAAAGTAGAAGTACTCAGATCTTGTACTTGAGTAAAAGTAGAAGTACCAGAGTGTAGGAATACTCTGTTACAGTAAAAGTCCTGCATTCAAAATGTTCCTCAAGTGAAAGTAGAAAGTATTCTCATCTAAATATAGTAAAGACAGTGAAAGTAGTCGTTGTGCAGATTGGTCCATTTCAGAATAATATATATGATATGTTTTATAATGATTGATCATGAAAGTGTTCTCAAAGCTGGTGAAGGTGCAGCTAGTCTGAAGTACTTTGTAGACTGCAGGGTAGCTGGTGGAGGAACAGCTAGTCTGAAGTACTTTGTAGACTGCAGGGTAGCTGGTGAAGGTGCAGCTAGTCTGAAGTACTTTGTAGACTGCAGGGTAGCTGGTGAAGGTGCAGCTAGTCTGAAGTACTTTGTAGACTGCAGGGTAGCTGGTGAAGGAGCAGCTAGTCTGAAGTACTTTGTAGACTGCAGGGTAGCTGGTGGAGGTGCAGCTAGTCTGAAGTACTTTGTAGACTGCAGGGTAGCTGGTGGAGGTGCAGCTAGTCTGAAGTACTTTGTAGACTGCAGGGTAGCTGGTGAAGGTGCAGCTAGTCTGAAGTACTTTGTAGACTGCAGGGTAGCTGGTGGAGGTGCAGCTAGTCTGAAGTACTTTGTATACTGCAGGGTAGCTGGTGAAGGTGCAGCTAGTCTGAAGTACTTTGTAGACTGCAGGGTAGCTGGTGGAGGTGCAGCTAGTCTGAAGTACTGTGTAGACTGCAGGGTAGCTGGTGGAGGTGCAGCTAGTCTGAAGTACTTTGTAGACTGCAGGGTAGCTGGTGGAGTTGCAGCTAGTCTGAAGTACTTTGTAGACTGCAGGGTAGCTGGTGAAGGTGCAGCTAGTCTGAAGTACTTTGTAGACTGCAGGGTAGCTGGTGAAGGTGCAGCTAGTCTGAAGTACTTTGTAGACTGCAGGGTAGCTGGTGGAGGTGCAGCTAGTCTGAAGTACTTTGTAGACTGCAGGGTAGCTGGTGAAGGTGCAGCTAGTCTGAAGTACTTTGTAGACTGCAGGGTAGCTGGTGGAGGTGCAGCTTGTCTGAAGTACTTTGTAGACTGCAGGGTAGCTGGTGGAGGTGCAGCTAGTCTGAAGTACTTTGTAGACTGCAGGGTAGCTGGTGGAGGTGCAGCTAGTCTGAAGTACTTTGTAGACTGCAGGGTAGCTGGTGGAGGTGCAGCTAGTCTGAAGTACTTTGTAGACTGCAGGGTAGCTGGTGGAGGTGCAGCTAGTCTGAAGTACTTTGTAGACTGCAGGGTAGCTGGTGGAGGAGCAGCTAGTCTGAAGTACTTTGTAGACTGCAGGGTAGCTGGTGGATTTACTCCAGGTGGAACTAAAGTCTGATTCAACACTTGATTAGATTTCACATCATTCATCCAGATCTGTGAAGTAACTAAAGGTATTAATACATGTAGTGGAGGAAAAGTACACCATGTACCTCTGAACTGTAGAGGAGTAGAAGTACACAGTAGCAAAAAGTACAAGTATCTCAAACTGTTTCTACAGTACTTGAGTAAATGGACTGAGTTACTTCTGATCTTAGACTTTTGTTGTTTTCCAGCGGAGACGGATGTTGGTATGATGGGCCACCACAACTCGGCCATCTCTGTGAATAACTCCTCGGGCCAGTCGAGTGGAGGCTCCCCCTCCCCCTCCCCCTCCCCCCCCCTCTCCATGGCCTCTCTGGGCCCCCAGGTGATCCCCCGCAGACACGCCCCCGCCGAGGCCCTCGCCAGGCAGGGCTCCTTCAGGGGCTTCCCGGTCCTCAGCCAGAAGACGTCTCCCTTCAAACGGCAGATGTCGCTGCGCATGAACGAGCTGCCGTCCAACGTGCAGCGCAAGTCTGACTTCCCCATGAAGAACACCGGTGGGTTTATCTTCCTCGCACACTGGGTGTTTCTCAATGTCGAGTAAGGCTGCTCCAGAGCCACTATTTCAAGCATACTACGCCATAGAGTGCCGCCGAAGGACTGTTCCAATGTCCAGCATAATGTCGAGGCTGCACATGTGTAGACTCTGCGGTCTTAAAATCCCCACAATGCTTTGCACACGGACCAATTTCACAAAATGTGTGGCGGGAAATGTAAGGCGGGGCCTCTCATATGACGCACACTTTGCTAGCCTGTTCCACTCTTCGTTTTCCGAATGCCAAGAAGTAGAGATGTCCCGATCCGATCACGTGCTCGGGGATCAGAGCCGATCACGTGATTTTCAAAAAATTGGGGATCGGGATTTTTTTTTATTATATATATATATATATATATATATAAAATATATTTTTTTTAATTTAATGTTGCAAAACAAAAATGACCATGTTCACGTCTTAAAGTCATCCTGAGGACTTAGGTTTGGTTTAAAATTACACAACATCATGTATGTGTTGCTTCTCTTGGGCTTGTTTTCAGACCTGGTTGCTTATACTCTGAAATCTGGCAACAGAGTGGGCGCAGTGTCTGATAGCAGCAGCGAGCTAACGAGAGGCTACGTTCAGCTGGAGACTCGGGAGTCGGGACAGAGCACATGTCAGGAGTTTGGAAGTATTATGAAATTGAAAGCGGAGGCAGTGTAACGGCCTTTGGAAAGAACTGTTTAATATTTAATAATAATACATGTTATTTATATAGCGCTTTTCCTGGTGCTCAAAACGCTTAATTTAGTATTATATTATTCCAGAAACAAGAATAAATATGTATATATAATATATAATATATAATATACCAGATCAATTCTGTCCTATCGTTCATGTTCTTTATTTCTGCTTTTACTAAATGTCCCCCCTGTGTTTCCCCGTCAGTCCCGGAGGTGGAGGGCGAGAACGACAGCATCAGCTCGCTCTGCACTCAGATCACCTCGGCGTTCAGCGGCCCCCCCGAGGACCCCTTCTCCTCCGCTCCGATGCCCAAACCCACCTCCTCCCCACAGTCTCCTGTAGCACCAGGTGACATACCCTCTTTAATATCTAACAAACCTCACTGTGATAAACCCGGTCCGTGGGTCACATGTTAACATATGCATTTAGAGAGCGTATGCCTGCTCACATGTTGTCATAACTAGAAGTGTAACATGTATTTGATGTGTGATTAACAATACCGAAGACCTGAGAGGAAAGTGAAAACAAATATTCATGTGATCTATTTTTTAAGCCTGATCTTAATTGTTTCATCTCCAGTCTTTGTGGCGTGAGAACAGCTTTTAAGAATTGTTTTCTTCTGTGAAAGAGGCGGGGAATACATCTTGTACAGAGCACTTTATTTGAATTGTTTGTCTGCAAAGAAAATTGTCAATAAAAATGTTGCCTGGGGAAACGCATTCTTTCTCAGGATCATTTTTCTAAAAAAAATGTTGTTGTAATTTAAAACTAAGATCGTGGGGTAGTGTCCGGCAGCGGCTCAGGCGGTCGGGGCTTGGACTGGGAGCCGTACGGTCTCCGGTTCCAGTCCCCGACCAGGCCTAAAATATGGAGTGCGGACTGCTACTTGGAGAGGTCCCTGTTCACCTCCTGCCCTGCCGTGGTGCCCTTGAGCAAGGCACCAGACACCCCCCTTCCCCCTCACTCCCACTGCTCCCCGGGCGCTGTGCAATAGCTGCCCACTGCTCCTAGTACTAGACTCCTGGTTCTAGGATGGGTTAAAAGCAGATACATTAAAGAGGGGTTCATCCCTCCCATTCCCCATCTCTATTCTAGTGGTGTTTGGCAGCCTCTTGTGGCAGACATCAGTATTACAACAACAAACATTTTCAAAATGATTTTCAGTTTTTTAAAGAAGCATCAAGGGATTACCTGGGAAACCCCTTCTCTGAAGTCATTCCTATTGAGTCACACACACAGGAGACAAAACACTTTAAATCAGACTTCATGTTTTCTCTCTCTTGCCTCTGTGTACTTTAACAGCACGTTCAGTTTGTGCATGTCTAACAAACGGTCCATCAGCCTGTACTAGCGTCTGTCTCTGGTCTGCTGTAGTGAACGGCTCCTCTCCTGCCTTCTGTGCTGCTGCTGCCGCTGCTGCTGCTGCTGCTGCTGCTGCTAACCCCCCCGCTCTGCCCCCCGCCCTGCCTGCTCGAGACACTAACCCCTGGGCTAAGTCCCCAGCAGGAGCCCCTCCCTCAGCACTGCCAGGTAAGCAGCAGCTCGGAGAGGCTGCATGTGACAGGAGGCACTGAGAATTCACTCATGAAAAATTACATTTTATTTGACCTTGAGTTATTTAACAGTTTTAGATCCTTCTCCTGGGGGTCAAACCGATGACCCTTTAACCTTCTCTCCGTTACACAGGCGGCCATTTCCAACATTGAAATTAACAACTTCAAACCAAAAACTAAAATATTGGGGGTAAAAGTAGAAGTACACAGATCTTGTACTTCAGTAAAAGTAGAAGTACACAGATCTTGTACTTCAGTAAAAGTAGAAGTACACAGATCTTGTACTTCAGTAAAAGTAGAAGTACTCAGATCATGTACTTGAGTAAAAGTAGAAGTACTCAGATCATGTACTTGAGTAAAAGTAGAAGTACTCAGATCTTGTACTTGAGTAAAAGTAGAAGTACTCAGATCTGGTACTTGAGTAAAAGTAGAAGTACTCGGATCTTGTACTTGAGTAAAAGTAGAAGTACTCAGATCTTGTACTTCAGTAAAAGTAGAAGTACTCAGATCTTGTACTTGAGTAAAAGTAGAAGAACTCAGATATTGTACTTCAGTAAAAGTAGAAGTACTCAGATCATTTACTTGAGTAGAAGTACTCGGATCATGTACTTGAGTAAAAGTAGAAGTACTCAGATCTTGTACTTGAGTAAAAGTAGAAGTACTCGGATCTTTTACTTGAGTAAAAGTAGAAGTACTCAGATCTTGTACCTGAGTAAAAGTAGAAGTACTCAGATCTTGTACTTGAGTACAAGTAGAAGTACTCAGATCTTGTACTTCAGTAAAAGTAGAAGAACTCAGATCTTGTAGTTGAGTAAAAGTAGAAGTACTCGGATCTTGTACTTCAGTAAAAGTAGAAGTACTCAGATCTTGTACTTCAGTAAAAGTAGAAGTACTCAGATCATGTACTTGAGTAAAAGTAGAAGTTTTCAGATCATTTACTTGAGTAAAAGTAGAAGTACTCAGATCTTGTACTTGAGTAAAAGTAGAAGTACTCAGATCTTGTACTTCAGTACAAGTAGAAGTACTCAGATCTTGTACTTGAGTAAAAGTAGAAGTACTCAGATCTTGTACTTGAGTAAAAGTAGAAGTACTCGGATCATGTACTTGAGTAAAAGTAGAAGTACTCGGATCTTGTACTTGATTGAAAGTAGAAGTACTCAGATCTTGTACTTGAGTAGAAGTACCGCAGTGTAGGAATACTCTGTTACAAGTCCTGCATTTAAAATGTTACTCAAGTAAAAGTGCAAAAGTACCAGAAGTAAAATACTCATTCTGCCAATTAATATAATAAGTCATTTCTAAATTACGTCACATATTCAGATGAAATGTGTGTCTTGTTCTCACCCACTTTCTTCTGCCTTTCTCCCAACAGGAAGTAACTGGTCCTCTCCCACCCCGGTGATAGTGGTCCCCCCCACCACCTCCCCCCCCATTTCCTCCCACAGACGCACCCCCTCAGAAGCAGACCGGTGGTTAGAGGAAGTCACAAAGTCAGTGCGCGGCCCCCCCCACCTCGCTGCCCCCTCAGCCGTTCAGCTCCCCCGGGTCGATGCCGGTAGCCCCTCTCCCCCAGGTGGCCTTCATCATGTCCCCCCTGCCCCCCGTCGTGCCCATGCTGCCCCCCCGTCAGCCTGCCTTCCACACTCACCCCCCCGTCTTCTTACCCGCTGCCCAACGGCCTCCCCTTCCCCCCCCGCGCTGGTGGGCATCACTCCCTCTCAGATGGTGGCCAACATGTTCGGATCGGCATCTCACCCCCATCAGTTCCTCCCCCCCCCCTCCTCCACCTCGACCCCCCATCAGTTCCTCACCCCCCCGTCCTCCACCTCGACCCCCCATCAGTTCCTCCCCCCCTCCACCTCGTCCCCCCATCAGTTCCGACCCCCCCCCTCCTCCGCCCCGACCCCCCAGCAGGACCTCAGCCCCTTCATCAAACCCCCCCTCAACAACGCAGTGAGTCTCCCCTCAAACGGCAGCGCCACCTTTAACGGCTCCGAGTCCTGGTCGCACCTCGCACCCCCCTCCTCCCCCCACATCCTGCCCCCCCCCTCCACCCTGCACCCCCCGTCCACCCTGCCCCCCCCACAGGAAGACATCTTCGAGGCCCAGTGGGCGGCGCTGGAGGGCCGCTCCCGTCAGATCGCCTCTCCGTCCCCCACTAACCCGTTCTCCACCGAGCTGCACAAGACCTTCGAGATCCAGCTCTGAAGACTGCTGGCAACCGGACTATAAGGAGGCCATTTTTGTTTTGGGGTGACTAAAGAAGAGCGAGGTGAGGTGAGGGGGGCGGGGGGGGGTCCTCCTGCCTCTTCTTCAGAGGAGGAGCTCACAGGAAGAAGGAGGAGAACCAGCAGGGAGCAGAACCCCAAACGGAGCTAACAGGCTAGCTTCTCATCAGCATCGTCTGCACGTTTGTTTGTGCAGCGCAGGCTCAGCATCGCCCCACACCTCCGCTCCCTGTTGCCAGGACGACGCCTCCTCACCTGGCAGAGAAACTGCAGCACTGAGAGAACTCAGCTTCCAGACAAGAAGTTCTCATTCTAACTTCCTAATCAGAAGAGTACAGTGAGAAAATGCCAAAACTTTATTTTTATGCATTAAGTATATTTTAAATAGCTTTGGAATCTAACAGAAGAGTTGTAAGTAATCGTGCCAAAGGCATAGGCTAGCTACAATGAGACGAGTTTATGTTCGTGTATACAAGAAATGACCGTATATATTATACATAAAATAAATATCTATAAAGAATCTATACTGTATACAGCTCACAGCAGTGCTAATTTGTAATGTGATGTAAAGAGATTTTGTGAAGGGACAGCTGCTTTATGTGTGTTTTATTTTTGGAGAGACATCTCTTT
Organism: Champsocephalus esox; assembly: GCA_036324585.1. NCBI lineage: Eukaryota > Metazoa > Chordata > Actinopteri > Perciformes > Channichthyidae > Champsocephalus > Champsocephalus esox. The sequence continues at coordinate 35,905,621 of CM070494.1, forward strand.
GTTGCCGTCTGTTGCATCCTGTGATTGGATGTGGAGCATCTCTCTGTAAATAGGGTTTCGTTGCAGCAACAATCATTGTGGACCTGGTGGTGGTGGTGCGGACGGGTTGCTTCTGACCTGTGCTCCGTTTTATTAGTTTAGTACACATCAGTACTTCCAATGTTACTTCCTCATTGTCATTCTTCTCCGTGGAAATGATCTTGTTTTCGTATTTCACACGGTCGGATGTGTCATCTCCTGTTTCTCCACCTCTTATATTATTTTTTTAAGTAGTTGATTTGTAACTTTTTATTTTGCACAGCAAAAGTAGATGATTTGACTCGCAGGTGACCGGGGGGTCAGTGAGTGTCAGCTGCACGCCGACCTCGGCAGAAAACTACAGGGAGATGAAAACGCTTCCGTCTCTCTCCGTCTGATTTCTCTGTCATGTTTTTATTTTTTTAAATCAAACCTGTGAATATGATCTATTATCTGATCTATTTTTCCATTGTGTAATTATTTCATTACTTTATTCCACTTCTTTGGAGAAATATTGAAGCTAAAAGATTGAATAAATTGATGGTGGTAAAGGAAAACGGTGTTCTGTGTTATTGAGTCCATACTGTTGTTAATACATAGAAACATCTATCGATTAAAAAACAGAGTAGGCCTAAAATTATTCGGCCGACAAAAACATGTGTATATTTTCATCACACAATAAATGGACTAAAATTATTTTTAAATAAATCGGGTAAACATTCTATTCATAAAATAAGAACTGCTGATACAATAATTCATTATCCTTTTCCCAAATATTTAATCAGCATTTCGATAATGTATGTTCCACACTACTATCTGACGACTGGTATTTCTAATAGTAACTCATACTGCAACAGTTATTTTTCTTTTAAGAAGATTCTACCACACGAAGTTCATGATGCTATCACAGAATTAAAAGTGGATGGCAGTGCAGGACTCGATGGTATAGAAGACGGGTTCATAAAATTGGCCTCCCATATTCTCACGTACCCACTTGCTGATTTGTTCAACCTGTCTTTGTCCACCTGTGAGTTGCCGACTATTTGGGAAATGTGCACGCATCATTCCACTGCATAAAGGTGGTGATTTACTTGATACAAATAATTATAGACTAATCTCTATAATCTGCTCTATTTCCAAAGTTTTGGAGAAAATAATTTATAATCTGTCAGATTATCTCAATACTTATATTTTATCACCGGTTCAATCTGGTTTCAGGCCTAATCACTCCACAACAACTGCCCTACTTAAATTTACGAATGACTTGTACTCTGCTGCAGATGACGGTGAACTCACAGGTGCCATTTTTATTGACTTGACAAAAGCCTTTGATTTCGTTGATCGATATCTGATCTTGGATCAACTTCACGGCATTGGCCTTTCTAATAATACGGTGTTATGGTTTAACTCGTACCTTCACAGTAGAAAGCAATATGTGGTTGTTAATGGAAAACAGTCTGACTTGTTGATCCAACAAAAGGGTGTACCCCAAGGATCAACTCTGGGCCCACTTCTGTTCTCTATTTACATAAATGATTTATCTTCTTGTCTCATTAATTGTTGTACTCACCTTTATGCTGATGACACTGTCATATATACATCCAAATCAGATTTTTCACAAATTCAGATCTCTCTTCAATCGGATTGTAATATCTTACAGGACTGGCTATCACACAATAAACTACTGCTTAACAAAACCAAATCTTATACCATGGTCTTTGGTACCAGGCAGAAGCTCAAATCCAAACCTAATGTAGTAATAACATGTAAGGATGGCACTTCTCTGCATAAAGTTGATAGCTTTAAATATCTTGGTGTATGGCTAGACTCTGAACTTTCATTTAAACTACATATAAAGCATGTAATACAAAAAGTCAATTACGGAATCGGTGTTTTACACCGCTCTCGCAGTTGTTTTACGCTCAGTGTCCGAAAGAGAATTGCTTCTCAACTTATTCTTCCGATTATGGACAATTGTGATGTCTACCAAAATGCACATAAATCAGGTCTTGCTCCACTCAACACAGCCTACAACAGACGATGCAGATGTGTTCTTGGTTGTCCTTTTCGTACACATCACTGCACGATGTATAACCAACTTAAATGGTCTTCTTTAAATGTAAGAAGACACACGCATTGGCTTCTGCTGATATTTAAATGCCTTTATCTTAACTATCCCCCTTATTTAAAGCAGTGTTTTGTACCCTACTCACCAAATCATCAAGTCAGACATTCTGTTTAGATTTATTTCTCTGTCCCCTCTGCAAAAACATTGATTAGCAGAAGAGCGTTCATGTTCAAAGCCCCAACTGACTGGAATACTTTACCTGCTGCCATCAGATCTCTTGCATCATTGGGGTTGTTTAAACATGCATTCTCATCTCACTTTCAACTCGTCTGCACTCGTTACAACTGATATTGATGAAACTGATTTGCTCGACTGTCTCAAATTGTAACGATTGTGTGCATTGCTTGAATGTCACTAAACAGACTGTATGTGGTTTGTCTTGTGTGTCATGTTTTGCATTTTGTCTTTTTGTTTATGTTTGTCTGTAAGTTGTTGCTGTTGTCGGGACCCCCTTGGAAACGAGATGGTGCATCTCAAGAGGTTTATCCCAATCAATAAAAAATTCTATATAGGCGTGTGGCGCAGTGGACTAGTGCGTTGGTGTTGGGATCAGGGGAGCAGAGGTTCAAACCCCACTTCAGTCAGCATGTCGTTGTGTCCCTGAGACGCTTCACCCCAAGGTGCTCGTGTGGGGATTGTCCACAGTATTGAGTATGTAAGTCGCTTCGAATAAAAGCGTCTCACAAGCAACATGTAAAGTAATAATGTAATAAATTACAAATAACTTTTTTATTCTAATACCCTTTTATAACAAAACATTTAAATCCGCTTTCACTAAGTACGGCAAAGTACTTGGTGTGAAAGTGGCTCTGCTTGGGTTCGCAGACATAACTGGGCATATTTTTAGATATAGTCAAATAATCCATATAAAGAAATGCATGATGGCTGCAGGATGATCACATGGATAACACACACTTTAGTATTTCAAATAAATATGTAAACAACAATTATTTAGAAGCATACGGTAGAGCATATTTAGTCATTCCACTGAAGCACATTTTTTTCTTGATTGAGCTTTAAATACAAACATTTCACCCTGCAGAAAATAATTGTATTTATTGTTTTTGGACTCTTTTCATGTGTTAAAATAAATACACCTAAACTTGCCAACGTTTAGAAACCATGTTGGAATGCGGGAAACGTGTTTTTTTGCATATATGCATGTCATTCATTTTTTTATTTAGCACAAGAACATTACAAAATATATGGAATTACTGAAATATACATTTAAAGGATATAATTCAATAAACAATGGTGGGGAAACTAACAATTGAGGAAAACATTATACTAAAAATCAAGAGAGAAACAATAGGTGTTAATGTTAAAAAAAAACACACAAAGAGCCAAGTAAATATAAAGAGATAAAGACTGCTATGTAGATTTTTTTTTACTTTTTACCAAATATTTTATTGGCTATTTGGTGATTTGTATTTATCTCCCGGTTGTAGTTCCCTCCCTCCAGCAGGGGGCGCTGGCTGCGTAGCCGCGTCCTTATAAAAACAGCACGGAAGACATGCATCAGTTTAGCACAGAAATGCAGGAGAACATGTGTGTGAAACTGGAGTTGTGTTGGTTAAAAACGTAAAGGTAAGAATCAAACTCCATCTACAAGTTCACAGAAATGCAGCTCTGTTGCTAGGCAGAAACATATCAAATTCAGCCTAACAACGCAGCTGAAGTTAGCAAGATAACCGGCTAGCTAACGTTGGCTAACCAGATGCTGACGGTGGTTTAACTTTAATTTCATGAGAAAAGCGATCCAGAATATTGACGAACACTAATCTGTATACATGTTGACTTCATATTCACGTCAATTTGAGGTGATATTTTAATATGTTTAAATGCTGTTTTGCCGCGGCTAACAGCTAGCAGAGTTTGTGTTGCTAATGCTAGCTGACAAACGTTCACTCTAACGGCCGTATGTTAGCAGTTGTTCCGTTTACATTAACTATTTAAACTCGAATTAACTCGACAACTGAGTCACGAAGCAGCTACATTTCCAGTTTAAAGGGTTGTAATGTCCATATTCTGCTTTTAAACTAACATAACGGAGGCTGACTTGACCGGTGTTACACTTAATTATGTCCTCTGTTACATTCTGTGACCTGATGGAAGACAATTTGAAGATAAACCTTTATTGATCCCCTTGGGGAATTTAAGTTTTCTTCTTGCATTATATACATGTTTGAATACACACACATTACAGGAACTGCAGTACACATACACACATGCGTTGGAATACATGTATAGGTGCACACGTGCATTATAGAGAGGTGCCGGAGGTAAGAGGCGGCAAGGGTCAGGTATTTTGCAGACCTGTGTTTTTAAACCCTGCAAATATGTGACCTAAAAATGTGTGCTGCTCACTTGTTTCAGAGAGATGCAGTGCCTGTCCAGATCACAGAAACAGAGCCAAGTTTACATGGGATCCCACTGACACAGGAAAGGTGAAACATCAATCGCTATTTTGTTAACAACACACATCAGATTAGCACATTTAAAAAGTTGCCTACCAATTTTGTTTGTGTTTTCTCACTCTAGGTTTCCACTTTTCAGCCAGAGGAGGATCTCTACACGTCAACATGTCTCACCGCGGACCTTTAACCGCGGTCATAACAACAGTATTAGGGGTGACTTTAGGGGGTCTGCTCGTATGGAGAGTTTACCGCACAAAGAGGAGGAGGCTGCTTTCCGTCCAGAAGGTGGCCGATCCCGTGGAGGTTCTCTGTCCCGCAGAGAAGGAAATGAAGGCTGTGGAGACTCTAGACACCCCCCCACCGCCCCCCCAACATCCTCCAGAGGAGTTCAAGGCGGTGGAGATTCAGACCACGCAGCCGGCCGACCCCTTCAGGATCCCGTCCTCCGAGCAGCTGCTGACGGTGAATCCGGTGACCGTGAGCTCGGAGGAGGAGTGGCTGCAGATCTGGCCGCTGATGCAGAAGGAGCTGGCGGTGTTTCCTGTTCTGGGGATTGACTGTGAATGGGTAAAGGCCGGCGGCGTGAGAACAAACCTTTTGCATGTTTTTTGATTTATGAAAAGGCAAAAATCCACCCTGAGTTATTCAGCAATGTACCCTGCGTTAGGGCTGTTGCAATGTGGTTTCCTTAAAGGTGGGGTAGGTAATTCACTTCAGAAACACGTGTTATATTCCATGGGATGCTCTTAACATCCGATAGCAATGAATATCTGAAGTGCTTTGACAATAAATACATACAAAAATGTCATCAGTGGAAGCCGTGGCGCTGTAAAAGCACGACCAATCATCTGAGCCGGCTAAAGTAACTGGATGGCCTGCCTGCCTGTCAGCCTTCCATCGGGGCACACACTGATCTCGTGCCCTCATTGGTCATGTTCGTGTGTGTTGGAGGAGGGGCTCTGAGAGGAAGTCTGAAGGAAGGGGCAGATTTATTTCGGCTGCGTACTTTCACATTCTAGCCACTCGAGCTGGTTTCTCCGTTCTCACCGACCCCACCTTTAACAGAGCCGTACAATTAATAACACTGTATTGAAATCACAAAACAAACACACTTCACAGGCTCCTGGCCTTTCTCTGACCCGTCTTCCTCTTCCTGCCCCAGGTGTCGGTGAAGGGCCGCTCCTCCTCGGTGGCTCTGCTGCAGATGGCCACGTACTCCGGCCTGTGCGTCCTCGTGAGGCTGCTGGCGTTTCGCAGCGGGCAGCAGAGCTTCCCTCTCAGCCTGATGGAGGTCCTCAGAGACCCCCACGTATTAAAAGTCGGCGTCGGCTGCTATGAAGATGGCAAACGTCTGACACGAGACTACGGGCTGTCGCTGAGCTGCACGGTGGACCTGAGATACCTCGCCTTAAGACAGAGGTACGGTGTGGTTGTGTACTCAAAAGGGAAATGTAGATAAACTAACCGTTTTTATGAACGTTAAAACGCAGCGCAGGTTGTCGACCATTTTTACACCCGGTTCCCCCATTACCGATAATTTCATGTTTTAGTAGGTAAATGGTAAATGAACTGCACTTATATAGCGCTTTATCCAGTCTGTACGAACCCTCAAAGCGCTTTACATACTACATGTCATTCACACCCATTCATACAGAGCAGTACCACTTGCTCTAGGACCTAACATTCACACACCGTTGGCCGTCGGGAGCAACTCAGGGTTAAGTATCTCGCCCAAGGAGACATCGACATGTTGGCTGCACGGGCTGCGATCGAACCCACAGCCTTCTGGTTGAAAGACGACCGCACTCCCTCGCAGCCGCAGTCGCCCTTTTAGATGAATATGAAAAGAGAGTATGTGTGCCCTCCTGATTTAGTTACTAGTTAGTCTGTTTCTCTTCACATCCACATGCTTAAGCTGAGCAGCCAATCAGAGTGGCTTATTTTGCAGACAGCTCTGCGTAAGCGACAAGAGGTCCAGCACAAACACGGCAAAAAAAACCCATTGCAGAACAGTGCTCCAATCTGACCTCTGATAAAAGTCTTTGAGTCGGGACCTTTCAGAAGTCCAAATACTTTTGTTTGTAATGATCCTCTTAACCCCGGTGTGGTTGCAGGCAGGTGGCGGTGAGCAACGGCCTGAGTCTGAAGTCTCTGGCGGAGGATCTGCTGAACGTGTCTCTGGATAAATCTCTGGAGCTGCGCTGCAGCGACTGGGAGGCAGAGAGACTGACGCTGCAGCAGGTACAGGTCCTTCAGTCAGACGGCTCAGCAGGTCTGACGGCTGCTGCAGGGTGGGCAGTGGGGAAACAGATTCAGGGGCTCCTGGTTCTAGAAGGCAATGTATTTTCTTTATAGACAACATAAGGGGATGGGCAGTTGGAGTATGAAACTCTTCTGGATAATTAAACGGTACAAAAGATGCATTGCATAGCTGTCTGATATGCGTCACATGACCACACTTGGTTAACAACACAGAAAAGTCCATCTTCTTTCAAAAGGAGAGTTTTAAGGAACAATAATGTCGAGCGTTAAAGGCAACGCAAGTTTATTTGTAGACCACAGGTTTGTTTCCGCGGGGTCTTAAAAAGTATTACAAGTTGATAAATCAATTTAGCGCAAATGAAGGCTATTAAAAAGTATTAAAGGGCATTTTCCAAGGCGTCACAATTTGTAGCTTGTCTTCAATAAGTATCTAAATGGTCCAGAGAGGTTGTGTTCTGCAGTCTGCCTGAATGTAGTCATGGCGACGGTGTGTAGTGAGATTCTGTGGAGTTTATTGATGGCATCCCGTTGGGTGTGACGTTATGGGGAAATGCAAGTCTGCGTCCAAATGGTTGGAAGATAAGGAGGAAGAACAATCAATACTGTGTATAGTCAATGTGAGGTGAAGTGTGTCGCCAAGGTAACCGGTTAGAACTCTTGATAGCGGGAGTGTTTACGTGTTCCGCATAATGACGTACAACGACCTCCACGACTTCTGTAGTCCCGTTCAGCCACTCGGTAACAACCATCGTTTCTCAGAGACGTCAGCTCTTCAGAAATCACCAGCGGGGTCACTGCTGATGATTTAATGTCGTAGAACAAAACGTGATCCGTCTCTTCAACGCGTCTCAACCACAGACCTTAGTTCAGATATTCTCCTAAACCCTACGGAGAGATCCCATTGGCTCTGAGACGAGGGAACAGGAAGTGGAGAAATGCTGACTCACTTCCGGGATTTGGGACGCGTCACTGTGGCACAATGTCCCTCTCTTTCTCCACGTCCAATTCCACTGGACAAGTTTCCATGGTTACAACTTGGCTAAATCTCTCTCATAGCCACATGTTCCCTTTGGCTTAGCCTGGCCTTATATGAATCGGAGATCTTGATACTGCTCCGTTGGGTCTCTAACGTTTCCTCCGTGTTCCCCCGTAGATAACGTACGCTGCGCGGGACGCCCAGGTGTCCATCGCGCTCTTCCTGCACCTCCTGGGCCTGGACTCTGCACCGGGACCCCAGTGCTCCAGCGAGAGCTCGTACTCTGAGCTGGCGTCTCGCTGCCAGGGTCTGCTGGACGTGTCCTTCAGGGGCCGAGGAGACTCGGAGGAAAAGGAAGGAGAGAAGAGGAGGCGGACGCGGACAACGCCCACTTTTGAAAGCCCGGAGTCTGGAGATCAGCAAGTCCCAGACCCCCGGAAGAACAACAAGAGGAAACCGCTGGGAGTGGGCTACTCCGCCAGGTGAGGGGATCTTATTTTCTGTGGGTTTTTTAGTTTAATATTTCAGATCTGCGTATTTTAGCCCTGTGTTGTTGTTTTTACAAAGAGAAACGTGTTGTTTTAATGAAGTTAACACTTTCCCTGGTCTCCTGTAATGTTGTCGTATCCCCTTTTTAATCACGCTTCAGTGCCAGGACTTTTTATCACATTGTAAGCCACCATCCACTTTCTAAATGTTGATGCTTTAAACTCCACATTGTAACCAGATGAAGGGTTTAACTCGTCTGTATCTGAAGTTATCAGAGGAAGGAGTTGAGCAAAGGTGATCCGCTTTGGTGTTTTACCAGCTTTACCTACGAGGCCTCTTGTTTTAGAGAGGGGGGTTCAAGTTAAAGGGGCCCTGCTCATTCTCAGCTGTATATCGGTATGTAGTGTCTCTACTTTAAAGAGTCCTCTCCTGCTGATGTTCAGGTGTATATCAGTCCGTAGTGTCTCTACTTTAAAGAGTCCTCTCCTGCTGATGTTCAGGTGTATATCAGTATGTAGTGTCTCTACTTTAAAGAGTCCTCTCCTGCTGATGTTCAGGTGTGTATCAGTATGTAGTGTCTCTACTTTAAAGAGTCCTCTCCTGCTGATGTTCAGGTGTATATCAGTATGTAGTGTCTCTACTTTAAAGAGTCCTCTCCTGCTGGTGTTCAGGTGTGTATCAGTATGTAGTGTCTCTACTTTAAAGAGTCCTCTCCTGCTGGTGTTCAGGTGTATATCGGTATGTAGCGTCTCTACTTTAAAGAGTCCTCTCCTGCTGGTGTTCAGGTGTATATCGGTATGTAGTGTCTCTACTTTAAAGAGTCCTCTCCTGCTGATGTTCAGGTGTATATCAGTATGTAGCGTCTCTACTTTAAAGAGTCCTCTCCTGCTGATGTTCAGGTGTATATCAGCATGTAGTGTCTACTTTAAAGAGTCCTCTCCTGCTGATGTTCAGGTGTATATCAGTATGTAGTGTCTCTACTTTAAAGAGTCCTCTCCTGCTGATGTTCAGGTGTGTATCAGTATGTAGTGTCTCTACTTTAAAGAGTCCTCTCCTGCTGGTGTTCAGGTGTATATCGGTATGTAGCGTCTCTACTTTAAAGAGTCCTCTCCTGCTGGTGTTCAGGTGTATATCGGTATGTAGCGTCTCTACTTTAAAGAGTCCTCTCCTGCTGATGTTCAGGTGTATATCAATATGTAGTGTCTCTACTTTAAAGGAGTCCTCTCCTGCTGATGTTCAGGTGTATATCAGTATGTAGTGTCTCTACTTTAAAGAGTCCTCTCCTGCTGGTGTTCAGGTGTATATCGGTATGTAGCGTCTCTACTTTAAAGAGTCCTCTCCTGCTGGTGTTCAGGTGTATATCGGTATGTAGCGTCTCTACTTTAAAGAGTCCTCTCCTGCTGATGTTCAGGTGTATATCAATATGTAGTGTCTCTACTTTAAGGAGTCCTCTCTTGCTGATGTTCAGGTGTATATCAGTATGTAGTGTCTCTACTTTAAAGAGTCCTCTCCTGCTGATGTTCAGGTGTATATCAGTGTGTAGTGTCTCTACTTTAAAGAGTCCTCTCCTGCTGATGTTCAGGTGTATATCAGTATGTAGTGTCTCTACTTTAAAGAGTCCTCTCCTGCTGATGTTCAGGTGTATATCAGTATGTAGTGTCTCTACTTTAAAGAGTCCTCTCCTGCTGATGTTCAGGTGTATATCAGTATGTTGTGTCTCTACTTTAAAGAGTCCTCTCCTGTGGATGAAATATATCTTGATCCCAGTTGGAGGAAGCTGACTGTAAGAGCAAACTCCCATGATGCACTTTGCTATCTTTTGTTAATGTTTTTTATGTCTGTGTTCCAGGAAGTCTCCTCTCTACGATAACTGCTTCCTCCACGCTCCTGACGGCCAGCCGCTCTGCACCTGCGACAAGAAGAAAGCCAAATGGTACCTAGATAAAGGAATAGGAGGTACACGGAGACTCCTGAGCATACTCTAACATCTCTCTCGTTGGTTCGGAGGTTTCTCTCTTCGTGTCCTCGGTCTGACCGTGTGCTTTGTGTCTCAGTGCTGCAGAGTGAAGAGCCGTTCGTGGTGCGCTTGCTGTTCGAGCCGTCGGGACGTCCCGACTCTCAGCAGGATTATTATCTGACGGCCAGGGAGAACCTCTGCGTGGTCTGTGGGAAGGCAGACTCCTACATCAGGTCACTCGTGGTTTACTTCACACTTTTGCGTCCATGAGATGCATGCGGGTTAGCAGTTACAGAAAACCTCAAAGTGCGATGCTTTGTTGAAAATATTGCTTCCTGTGAAGGTGGAGTTTTGAGATCTGGAGGGACGAACTTCGACAAACGGGTTGCTTGTGATTCTATCAAAGTGGATAAAAAGACTTTGAGGGACTAGAAGTATTTTGTTAAGACTCCTTGAAAGTGCTTGAATTGTACTCTTTGAAAGCTGTAGGAACCCTGATTAGACGAGGGAATTAACAAGCGTTGGGTTGTTAAGTAAAAACCGCAAATCCTCACATTCCAGAAGCTTAGTTTTTACACTTCATTACAGTTTCTTATCCGTTTTGTTATTACTGCCGTATTTTATTCCATTTCTATAAATACTGCTATATTTTTACGATATATTTGTATGTACATTTTTATGTACGCATCATGACATCAAGCCAAATTCCTCGTACATGTCAGCCTACCTGGTAATAAATCTGATTCTGATTTTAAAGGGGACCTATCATGCAAAATGCACTTTGTGATGTCTTCTCTACATCAACATGTGTCCCCGGTGCGTCGGGGAACTCACGCAGCGTCAGAAAATAAACCCCTCTCTCTTTTCCTCCGTACCCAAATCTCTAAAAACGGGGAACAACGGAGCTGATCCAGATTTGCGTCCGATATGTCGTAACATCTGAAATGTGGACCCACGGGCCAATCAGAAACGTTGCTATCAGAAACAATGCCCGACTGTTTTGGACGTAATATGGTCGGTGTTTACATTAGCATCGCTAACACTCAGAGCTAACCTGTGCTGGAGAGCATGTGTGTGAAGAAGCAGGAAGTAGAAAGGAACTCACCTTGTGGTGTAACCGGCAAGAGAGAAAGCCTTTGAGCTCCAGACTGTTTCAGAGCCTTGATGATCCATGATATGGAGTTTCATCACGGCAGCATTTAGTTTAGACGGTAGCTGCCGGGTCCCGCATGAGCTCAGACCCCTCCTCTTTAAAGCTTTATCCCCAAATCAGCACTTTGGAAACAGGAAGTGAAACAGAGGGATATGAGGCATGGCTAGAATGATCTGTTTGGAGTTTTGAGCAAAACACTTCATAGACATGTTTTTATATATCCGAGACCTACTGTATGCTGTTGGCTAAACATAGCCTGATAGGTGACCTTTAATACTCCGATGGGTGTGTAAGAAACGTGCGTCTTATCAGCAGAGATTTCATACTTGTCTTTGCTCCCTCAGGAAGAACATCGTGCCTCATGAGTACCGCCGGCACTTCCCCACGGAGATGAAGGACCACAACTCCCACGACATCCTGCTGCTGTGCACCTGCTGCCACGCCGCCTCCAACGTGCACGACGGCTTCCTGAAGCAGCGACTGGCCAACGAGTTCTCTGCGCCACAGGGCTGCGAGGAGGGGGTGCGTCAGCTGGAGGACTCGGACCGGAGGAGGGTTCGCTCTGCGGCCCGAGCGCTGCTGACGGCCGGAGACGCTCTGCCGGAGCCGAGGAGGCACGAGCTGCAGGACGTCATCAGAGGGTTCCTGCAGAGCAACGAGGAGCAGCAGCTGACCGAGGAGCAGCAGCTGACCGAGGAGCAGCAGCTGACCGAGGAGCAGCAGCTGACCGAGGAGCAGCAGCTGACCGAGGAGCAGCAGCTGACCGAGGAGGAGCAGCTGACCGAGGAGCAGCTGCAGCAGGCCGCCGAGCTGGAGATCAGGTCAGGAACCATGGGGGGTTCAAGGGTTTCGATTTTCATTTAAATCCATGAGATGATTTGGGATTAAAACTAATATTTCTTCACCTAACCCAAGCTATTAAGAGGATTCTCCTGCTGAAGCAATATGCAAGCTTTAATTAACTTTCTAAAGCTACTGACCCAGAATCAGCCCTCTCTAAGAGGGCTGAAATAGAGGGATATGAGGCATGGCTAGAATGGCTGGTCCATTTGGTATTTTGAGAAAAACATTTAATCTACATGTTTTTGATGTATTTGTATATATGCTTAAAAATAATATAATAGGAGAGCTTTAATAAAAAAACAAGAATATCCTTTGCAGTTACATGCAGTCTTTAAAGACCCTCGTCAGTTTTAACTCCTGGCGCTGACCCCCCCCCCTCTCTCCTCTGAAGGATCTTCAACGAGGCGTACGTGCCTCACGGTCTGAAGGTGGTGCGGGCGTTAGCTGATCGGGGTCTCCAGGGCCTCATGGAGCTGGAGCGCCGCTGGAGGCAGCACTTCCTGAAGGCCATGCAGCCGAGACACCTCCCCCCGCTGTGGGCCGTGGACCACAACCACAGAAAGTTCCTCCGCAAGTACGGAGAGGACCTGCCCATCAAACTCAACTGAGCCCGAACGCAGCGCCGGAGAGTGTCACGCGCCAAATCGCGCTTTTTTTTTCTCTCTCTCAGTGAGATAAAATGACTAATCCACCCGCCGAGCCTGAAGCGCTGCCAGCACGTTCCAGTCCGCCATGAGGAGTGTGTGTGTGTGTGTGTGTGTACATACACTCTTACCTGGACTATTGTTAGTGCCGGTTGGATCCTGAAGACTCTAGAAAAAAAGAAAATCTAAAAATCGATATCACGTGGCTGCAAACAGACACTTATTTTATCATGGAAATAGCTATAAATGTATGCATTGATTTTTAGAAGAAGCTGCTTCCTGCTCTTAATGTCCCCGTCCCCCCCCAGCAGGTTAGCAGCTTTACGACCTTTAACTTATGAAGCGCTCCGCCTGGCTTTCTGTTCTCTCTGTCTGTTTTAAGTCAGGAGACGGACTCCCTGAGATTTGAGAAGGGTTTCCTCGAGGCGCCACTTCCTGCAGGGGGTTGGCTCGTTTATTTGCTCCATCAACCTCCAGGTGTCGTCGTGGTGCGGCCGAGGCTCGACAGTCGGGACGTCTTCTGGTTCATGTTTTAATGAACCTCTTAATCCCAAACACTGGAGTCTCGTCGCCGCGTCGAACATCTTCAATAAAACCAGACGTCAATTCACAGAATCCAAACTACCGTGGGAAAAAAAAAGTGCCAACTTTAATTATGCGAGTAAATAATCCTTAACTTCCCGCTGCGCCTGCAGCGCGGTGGGCGACCTCACCAGCGTGGTGAGTGACTATAAAGTGCAGCTGCTTCGTCTGTAGTCGTATTGTCTGGATGTAAAGCCCCAAGCTGTTCTGTTTTCCTAATTTGTGAACGATACAAAAAATAAAGTCTTGTTTGTATTAATCTGCTGTCGCTCGTGATGTTGCTTGGACGTGAAAGCTCCTTCAGACAATTAGATGATTGGTGTAAGAGCATCGGAGTTAAAGCATCTTTGTGTTAGATTCCATGGAATGCTCGTAACATCCCGATGGCACTGAATATATTACAAAAATATCATCCGTGGAAGCCGTGGCGCTGTAAAAAGCACGACATGGAGAAGAGGGGACACATGTTGATGTAGAAGAGACATGAAGAAGAGGGGACACATGTTGATGTAGAAGAGACATGGAGAAGAGGGGACACATGTTGATGTAGAAGAGACATGGAGAAGAGGGGACACATGTTGATGGAGAAGAGACATGGAGAAGAGGGGACACATGTTGATGTGGAAGAGACATGAAGAAGAGGGGACACATGTTGATGTAGAAGAGGGGACACATGTTGATGTGGAAGAGACATGAAGAAGAGGGGACACATGTTGATGTAGAAGAGACATGGAGAAGAGGGGACACATGTTGATGTAGAAGAGACATGGAGAAGAGGGGACACATGTTGATGTAGAAGAGACATGAAGAAGAGGGGACACATGTTGATGTAGAAGAGACATGAAGAAGAGGGGACACATGTTGATGTAGAAGAGACATGGAGAAGAGGGGACACATGTTGATGGAGAAGAGAGGGGACACATGTTGATGTAGAGGAGACATGAAGAAGAGGGGACACATGTTGATGGAGAAGAGGGGGACACATGTTGATGTAGAAGAGACATGAAGAAGAGGGGACACATGTTGATGGAGAGAGAGAGGGGACACATGTTGATGTAGAAGAGACATGGAGAAGAGGGGACACATGTTGATGTAGAAGAGACGTGAAGAAGAGGGGACACATGTTGATGTAGAAGAGACATGGAGAAGAGGGGACACATCTTGATGTAGAAGAGACATGGAGAAGAGGGGACACATGTTGATGTAGAAGAGACATGAAGAAGAGGGGACACATGTTGATGTAGAAGAGACATGAAGAAGAGGGGACACATGTTGATGTAGAGGAGACATGGAGAAGAGGGGACACATGTTGATGTAGAAGAGACATGAAGAAGAGGGGACACATGTTGATGTAGAAGAGACATGAAGAAGAGGGGACACACGTTGATGTAGAAGAGACATGAAGAGGGGGACACATGTTGATGTAGAAGAGACATGGAGAAGAGGGGACACATGTTGATGTAGAAGAGACATGGAGAAGAGTAGTTGTAGAATGTAGTTAAAAACACCGGACCCCATTCACTGTTTATTTTTTTATTTCTTACAAAATCACAGTTTAATAAATCGTCTGTAGAAATGAGTACAAAAGCGGTTTCTTCTTCACGTTACATACGGATCGCTCGTGGCTTTCAGGAGTCTTTAGTTGGATTTTTTTGTCAAGAATGACTTTTTTTTTACAATCTAGTCTTGCTGAATTAAGGCCTCTTGATTTTGGCATCAGAACAATCTGTCAGTCGAATGTTTTGTATCTGAATTCGCGTAGAGTTATGATCTCCCTGGTTTCACAGCTCAGCAAGAACATAAATTAAGAAACACATTTACAAATACTAAAATGGCTCAACACGCAGATGTCATCTTGTCCTAAAATGTTGAAAACACACATTTCTAACGTCAGTGTTTGACACATAACAATGGCACATGAGGCTGCTTCAGGGGAATCCATCTTCAAATCTGTTTTTAGTTCGTCTTGAACTTCTTTTAAAGTATTAGAGGAGACATCAGAGCAGACGCTGGGAAATACTTTCTAAAAAATAAAAACATTTTTGCTGGAAATTCCCCTTTTTTTAAGAAGTGTGAGTGAGAGACACTCTGACATCTTTACTGCATTACACTGAAACCTCTGAGGGCGCGCGCACACCGGAGATCTGTATTTCTGTTGGGACAAAGCATCTGATAGTGATAACACAGATCGATACACTCCGTTTAACACGAGGCTAGCAGTTTCCCTCCGTTTCCAGTGTTTATGCTAAGCTAACTAGCGGCTTAGAAACGCGAGTGGTATCAACGTGTATTTCCCAAAATATCTAACTATCCTTTTTGAATCTTCTGGTGTGTGTCCACCCAAACTACTACAGAGGGTTTCAACACTAAATTACTGCATATTATTACTCCTTTTGTTCTTTCCAACAGAAAGACAATTTTACATATAGAAAAATCACAAAGAAATGACAAGGCTGTTGATTTAGTCCCAAATATGTGGATGTTTTTGAAGAGTTAGCAGATGTTAGTTAATTAAAACATCACATTAATGATCATTTCTTTGCAGGTTGCTTTTTCTACGGTGGCCGACGGGTGCAGACGCACTACAACGGCGGCGAAATACTTAGGAGAAATGTGCTGCAGTTTTAGAAACGATGCAAAAATAAAAACGCAAATGAGCCAAAAGACAAGCGACTTGACAACACATGCAGCAACTTGAAGAAACATGCGCAGCGTTTACTAAAAGCTGCAGACACCAAACGCTGCAAGAAGCTCAAACCACAACGGAGACCAGGGGTCACTAATAAGTGACGCACACAGCTGGGAGACACTAAAAAGTGACGCACACAGCTGGGAGACCGTGGCCGTTTCTCAATCGCGAGGAAACTGGCTTCCAAGCCAATATTTCAAGGATACTACGTCATCGAGTGCCGCAGAACGACTGTTCCAATCTCCAGCATACCTGGAATTCCACCGAGGCCGCGTCCTTGGTTTGAGGGTAATTTCGAGGCTGCACATGGGTAGACTTCGCGTCCTTCAAATCCCCGCAATGCTTTGCGCACGGACCAGCACACATTTAAATGTAAGTATAGTGGCGTAGAACATGTGTTGGTAAATATGTTACTTTGTTACATTTGTTATCACCAAAAATGTGTCCCGTGAAAGTAAAGCAAGTTCATAATTAGATAGACATCGTGAGGTATTTATTTCCGGGACAGTTTATGTTGAAACCGTTAGAGAGAGTGGCACACTTGTTAGCCTGTTCCATTCTTCTTCGTTTTCCGAAGCCGTGGCTTGGAAGTATACTGGCTTCGTTTCTGAAGGAAGTGACTTGGAAGTACGCGACTACCAAGCCAGCATCCTCGCGATTGAGAAACGGTCCGAGGGGGTGTTTCTCAATGTCGAGGAAGGCTGCTCCAGAGCCACAATTTCAAGCATACTACGTCATCGAGTGCCGCCGAAGGACTGTTCCAATGTCCAGCATACTTGGAATTCTAGCGTGAAATTTCGAGGCTGCACATGTGTAGACTCCGTGGTCTTAAAATCCCCACAATGCTTTGCGCACGGACGAATTTCCAAATCTTTGGCGGAAATCGCTCCATTTAAGGCGGGGCCTCTCATATGACGAACACCTGTTAGCCTGTTCCGCAATTCTTCGTTTTCCGAGGCTAGGAAGGATTCTTGCCTCGCTTCTGAAGGACCTGACTCGGAGGGACATGTGCTACCAAGCAAGCGTCCTCGACATTGAGAAACACCCCGAGGCCGTTTCTCAATGTCGAGTAAAGCTCTATAGCGGAGCCACTATTTCAAGTATACTACGTCATCGAGTGGCGCCGAAAGCTGGGCATTTAAATAGTCCTTCGGCGCCACTCGATGACGTAGTATCCTTGAAATAGAGGCTCTGGAGCAGCTTTACTCAACATTGAGAAACGGCCCAGGGGACACTAAAAAGTGATGCACACAGCTGGGAGACCAGAGGACACTAAAAAGTGACGCACACAGCTGGGAGACCAGGGGACACTAAAAAGTGACGCACACAGCTGGGAGACCAGGGGACACTAAAAAGTGACGCACACAGCTGGGAGACCAGGGGACACTAAAAAGTGACGCACACAGCTGGGAGACCAAGGGACACTATAAATTGACGCACACAGCTGGAGACCAGGGGACACTAAAAAGTGACGCACACAGCTGGGAGACCAGGGGACACTAAAAAGTGACGCACACAGCTGGGAGACCAGGGGACACTAAAAAGTGACGCACACAGCTGGGAGACCAGGGGACACTAAACAGTGACGCACACAGCTGGGACCTTGGTGACGTTCAGGATTATAAAGCTGAACAACTGTCCCTGTTGCAGTTAGTCTGTCTCGTAACTGGTCAGTATATCTGAAGGTTAGCTACGTTAGCTAGCTAGCTCACAGGAGATCTGCAGTAACATCAGAAGGAGTCATGTGATCACATTGTTAAAATAAGACCATAAAACATTTCAGGTAGAGACAGTTGACTGACTTTATCATACGTTTATATCTGTTGTTTTCTTAGCTTCTTGCAATTTAACGATTTAACGCTGCGCATGTTTCCTCAAGTTGGTGAAGAACGTGTTTTGGCACATTTGTGTTTTAATATTTGTATCGTTTCTAAAACTGCAGTTTCTCCTAATGGAAGAGTTTTAGGTCGCTTCAGCTCGTTTGCACCCGTCGGCCTCCGTACATTTCCTTACAGGTACACTGAATTAACAATAGGCGCGTTCACACCGCAGTACTTTTCCCACTTTAGTTCCGAAATGTCGCGTTCACACCAAAAAAATCCGGAACTAAAATTAGTTCATGAGGAACTTTCCACCTTTTTCTCCCACGAAAGTCCCCGCTAGAGAGCAGGGACTTTCGTGGGAGAAAAAGGTTCCTATGTCTGATTGGCTGGGCGGATTGCAAACCACGCCCCGTAAAACTCCCAACAAGTTTTGTGAAGCCGCCATTTTATTATCCTTGCATTAGCATTATTAGCATTATTAGCGCAGCGCAGAAACTCAGAGAGACTAACTTATGGCAACACAAAATAAAACATGGGAGCGGTGGAGATGAGGAGGTGTCGGCGTTCTGGCGATTTACTCGGAAGGCTTCAGTAGAAGCTGCTGGGAGTCCCAGCAGCTTCTACTGAAGCCTTCCCCAACTCCGGGGACTTCCGGCCGGGGACTCCGGGCGGCAGTATACGCCGTGAAGTGGTTTGCGGCCTGCCAGTAAACCCAAAGCAGAAGAAGAAGAAGTGACGTCAGCGGGGCTTCTTTTGCCTAATCCTCCCCCAGGGATTTATTCCGGTGTGAACGCGATCTGCTCTTAGTTCATGAGAACTAAAGAGTTCTCATGAACTAAGTGCTGATGAACCTTTGTGGGAAACGTACTGCGGTGTGAAAACGCATATTAAGGCATATTCTAAACATTTTAAAATTTGCAAGTCAAAACTTTGACCCCTTTTAAAAAGCAAAATCTCAATTTTATATTACAAAAAATGAATTTGCAGGTTTAACTTTTTGACCTTCAAGGTAAAACCCAACGACCCTAACCCTTCACATTTCCACACGAACCAATAAGATTGTCACATTAAGATGCTGTCAAAAAAACCACAGTGCTCCACAATGGCTGCGTGAAAATAAATAAATTAAATAAATAAAAGGCGTGAATGCGGATTATTCCTTTAGATTTTTTGGTCAAAGGCTGTTCGATGAAGCAGCAAGGCTAGACAATCACTGCAATATCTAAACTACACGTGTTTCGATGATAAAACGAGCTTCTCTCAATCCTGAAAAACAATCTTCCTCCTCCTCTTCCTCTTCCTCCTCTCCTAACAACCATGAGTCTTTATTGCTTGCATGTTAATACATAAACTTCTCTCCCCCCTTACTTCACAGTCGGAC
This sequence comes from Champsocephalus esox, assembly GCA_036324585.1. Classification (NCBI taxonomy): domain Eukaryota; kingdom Metazoa; phylum Chordata; class Actinopteri; order Perciformes; family Channichthyidae; genus Champsocephalus; species Champsocephalus esox. The sequence continues at coordinate 35,924,983 of CM070494.1, forward strand.
TCCAGCGTGGATCCAAAGGTTTACAAAACACACACTAAGCACGACTGCCGAATTTCTTTTTTGAACAAAAACACAGACTCCAGTTATCGGGAAGAGACGGGCTGCTGGTGTTTTCAGGGTGAAGCAAGTCTTTGGAGTTTCTTTCTATAAGCCGAGACGATGGAGCCTGCGGGATTTAGCAGGATGTTTACACACACACACACACACACACACACACACACACACACACACACACACACACACACACACACACACACACACACACACACACACACACACACACACACACACACACACACACACACACACACACACACACACACACACACACACACACACACACACACACACACACACACACACACACACACACACACACAGATTATCAAAATAAATACCCTTGAAGCTTGGCACTAAAGAAACTTCACTTTTGAAAGAAATCTTATAAAAAACTATTGAATAATCTCAGACTACTCCCGTGTGTCCTCACTATATTCTGTCTGCCGATGAAGGTCACACCAATGTCGTAAAAACCTCTGAAGGACCAAACTACCACTGAAACCATAGAGTTTTTTTCCACAAGTGCACATCTAAAAGAAGTATGTAACATGTGAGCTGCCGTCTCTTCTTTTTCTTTCACACAATCTAGTCGAGTTGCCAGCGCTGTGAACTCAGAAATGTTGAGTACCCCAAAGTTTTATGTCAGAAATGTACAGTGCGGGTCCCGAGCACGTAGAAGCTGCCGGATGCTAACTTGCATGTGTTGGGCAATTAGCATAAGTTGCATTAATGGCATTATAGCCGATGAGGACTACAGCTAACAGATGGCTTGTCCGGTTTGGACAATTTGGAATGGTGGTGGGGGTTATTGAGGATACTGAATCCATTTTCAGCATAAAAATTAGCAGTTTTAATCAGAAACTGGCCATATGTGTACTCTCAATGGGCTGATGTTGACTACCATGAGTAGGGCTGCGAGCATTGGATATGGAGAGAACAAGATGATTATTATCTGTCCAATCCAAACGATCCAGAGTCCACTAAAACTTCCACATCGACATCAATATTCACCAAAATCAGCCCATAGGGACGACAAATATGGCCTCTTTCTGGTTAATACCGCCAATGGATCCAAAAGGAAATGGACTCGGCATTTTCAATAATCGCCAAAACCACTGCATATGCTAATTAACACAACTTGTGCTAATTGTGCGAATGGCCAACATATCTAAGTTAGCATCCGGCAGTTTCCATGAGGTTGGGACTCGTACTATACATTTCTACCATAAAACGTTGGGGGACTCCGCATTTCTGGGTCCAAGACTCTACGATCTGACAAACGGACCAATCGATGACCTCTGGGGGTCAGACTGAAACTCCTCTCTGTGAGTCTCTCTACCTCACAGCTGCAGAGCGCTGCTGACCCCCTGGTCCAGGCAGGGGCCCGGCGGGGCGGCTCCTGAGGGCCCCTGCAGGCGCTGTAGCTCCAGGATGCTGTCGATGGCGCTCTGCAGGTGTTCGTTCAGCAGGGGGTCCTCCTGCAGCGGGCGAGGGAGGGGGGGCGTCCGGACGGGAGCATTTTACCTTCGGGGCGTTGACTTCTCTGTGAGGAGAGCCTTTAATCTGCGGTGCGGGGAGAGGTTTTAGTTTGGAATCTGTGTCAGGGATATCCTCTGGAGGGTGGGCTCCGTTAGGGGTCTCCTGGGGGGCCAGAAGAGGAGGGTGAAGGCCCAGAAGAGGAGGGTGGGGGCCCGGAAAAAGAGGGTGGGGGGCCCCCGTTGGTCAGCTGCCCCTTGTGGTCCCGTTTGAGGCCCTGTTCGCAGGCGGAGTTGTGCACCACCTTCCTGGAGCCGGACTCGTGCTTGATGGTGAGTCTGAGGGCCCCGCGGGAGCTGGAGCGGTACGTCTTCAGACCCGGGGGCCGGTCCGAGAGCCGGGGCCAGGAGGCCGGGGGGGGAGGAGGGGGGGGAGCGAAGACGAGGAGGGGGTCATGGCCGACAGGAAGGACTCTGCAGGGACAGGAAGCAGGAGGTCAAACACACTTTAAAGGTCTCCTATTATACTGTCTTTCATCAACATATCACAGGTCTCAGATATACACAGAGCCTGTCTCTGATTGGCTGAAACATGAAACAGATCATTGCAGCATTACCCATAATCCCCTCTGTTTCAGCCCTGTTTCAAAAGTGCTGATTCTCTGTCTGTTACTTTCGATGAAAATAAGGAGCCCCTCCCCACGCCCCTCTGAGAGACATTTGGTTACAAAGAACTCAATGGCCGCTTTCACACCAAGTACTTAGCCGGTACTTGTTCCCCCCGTACTCTTTAGTCCCTGGAACTGTCCTAGTAGATCGCGTTCTCAACGGAAATAAGGCCCCGTCCACACGGAGACGAAACCAATTTTGAACCGAAGTCAATTTCAAAAAAGTCTTCCGTCCAAACGAAACCGCTGGAGACGCTGCAGTACATATGCAAGTGGCGCTGTACTTCCGCCACAAAATATACCAGAAGCAGCGAATAAGACTCCCGAGCATGGGCATAAGGCATAAACAAACAAACAAGGTAGAAGATGGCGGATATTAGTGCAAGAAGGTAGCGTCTGGAGCACGAACGCAACCCTGTGATCCGCCATTGTTGTTGTTGTTGGCGAAACGCATCAGCAATGACGCGGGGGTTAGCAAGGGCCTCATTTATAAAGGGATATGCGCTCAAAAGATGGCGTACGCCAGTTTCTACGCAATGTTTGCGATTTATAAAATACTAACTTGACGGGAAAACGCGCGGTCCTCCACGCAAACTCTGACCCGTGCGTACGCACTAAGCACAACAACGGGAGAGACGAGAAACTGCGACACCGTTGGCAGAAGGAAGAATGAGAGAAAGGTGTGGAAATAATACCATAAATAAAACGTTACCTCTCATTTATCATATATGAAGAATTAATGTTCACACATCGATTAAAGCCAATCTTAAAATGATTAAACAAACGACTGTTTGAGACTCCTCAGTCACACACACACATAACGTGGAGAAATAAATAAATACGGAAATGTTATTGAAAACCACCTCGAACATGTTGTGTTAATGTTATGAAATGTTTTCTCATGAATGATGCGGTGAGCAGGAGGACAGAATTACGTCTAAACTGACGGCGTTTTGCTTTCTATGGGTTGTATACGAGCATGGTTTTATATTCTATCACGTTTAATCATGTTTTATGCCGTTTGCCAAGACTTGATAAGTCGCTCGTAAAACACGGGAGGTATGGAAGCTAAGAACACCATGTGGGCAATTGAACAGCTGATATAACACAACACATTGTATTTCCTTCATGGTGGATAAAGAGTTGCTGCGGGGGGGGTGCTGGGGGGGGGCTTGAGACGCACATGCTGCAGTGGAGACGCTGCGCACAGCTGATCGACAGCTGGAACACAAACCACCAAATACAAACACATAATTCAGATCCAGTCGTCATGACTACACTCCGGGGGGATTCCTCGATCACTTCTTACAGAGGGGACACATTTTAATGTGTCTTATCTCTTATATTTTATTACTTTTACTACATTTGAACAGTGTGGTATAACTTACTTACCAAAGTACTTATACCGTATAAGTACTTTTACTCAAGTAATAAAACCACTGATTAAAACATATTTTCGTACACAGCTGTAATAATAAAGTGTGTGTGTGTGTGTGTGTACTGACCGGGGTCTCTGCGGACCCTCCGTCTGTCCTCCACTAACGCACATCGCTCGGCCTGAAGGAACAGACGCTCCAACATCACCATCTCTGCAGACGGACTCTCCTGCTGCGGACACACACACACACACACACACACACACACACACACACACACACACACACACAGGTCGAAATAAAGCATCCATCGAGGTGAGATTAGAGAAGCAAATTAACAAAACAAAAACTAGAATATCTTGAGATTATAAACTCATACATTGCAAGAACAAGAGATTAAATTGGGACATGTACAGTTTGTGTGCAGATGTAGAAGAAGAATGTAATGTCTCACCCATGAAGTGCATATATAACGGCCTCACCTGAGCCTCTCGGACCAGCAGCTGCCTGTATTTGTTCACCATGTCCTTGGTGCGCTTCAGCAGGAAACCTGACACCGTTTCAAAGTCCTGGTCCACTGAGAGCACAAACATCTCCGGTCACAGAACATTCTGAATCTGGAGAATTCCCCGAGCTCGTGTCTTCATCAAGACGCATCAGGTAGTCTGTGACTGAATTATCATTTAAGTCATTAATTAGGAACCTAAAGGTCTCCTATGATTCTGTTTCTCATCAATGTATCACAGGTCTCAGATATATCCAGAGCCTGTCTCTGATTGGCTGAAACACCAACCAGATCATTGCAGCATTACCCATAATCCCCTCTGTTTCAGCCTTGTTTCCAAAGTGCTGATTCTCTGTCTGTTACTTCAGATGAAAACAAGGAGCCCCTCCCCACGCCCCTCTGAGAGACATCTGGTTACAAAGAACTCAATGGAGCTCTAGAGGAGATTCAGGTGATAAGGGGGGGGGGTACCTTGTTGCTGATTGGCTAATGGTTACACAAGACAACACATCGTTATGACATCATCAAGTGGCCAAAATCTGATCAGCTCATTTTCAGACAGGTTTTTATAGAAATGGATCAAAAAGAGAGAGAATCTTTGTTCCTGAAACTTTCAGAGTCTCTTTCCACAGAGGGGACACATGTTGATGTAGAAGAGACATGAAGAAGAGGGGACACATGTTGATGTAGAAGAGACATGGAGAAGAGGGGACACATGTTGATGTAGAAGAGACATGGAGAAGAGGGGACACATGTTGATGTAGAAGAGACATGGAGAAGAGGGGACACATGTTGATGTAGAAGAGACATGAAGAAGAGGGGACACATGTTGATGTAGAAGAGACATGGAGAAGAGGGGACACATGTTGATGTAGAAGAGACATGAAGAAGAGGGACACATGTTGATGTAGAAGAGACATGAAGAAGAGGGGACACATGTTGATGTAGAAGAGACATGAAGAAGAGGGGACACATGTTGATGTAGAAGAGACATGAAGAAGAGGGGACACGTGTTGATGTAGAAGAGACATGAAGAAGAGGGGACACATGTTGATGAAGAAGAGACATGAAGAAGAGGGGACACATGTTGATGTAGAAGAGACATGAAGAAGAGGGGACACATGTTGATGTAGAAGAGACATGAAGAAGAGGGGACACATGTTGATGTAGAAGAGACATGGAGAAGAGGGGACACATGTTGATGTAGAAGAGACATGAAGAAGAGGGACACATGTTGATGTAGAAGAGACATGAAGAAGAGGGGACACATGTTGATGTAGAAGAGACATGAAGAAGAGGGGACACATGTTGATGTAGAAGAGACATGAAGAAGAGGGGACACGTGTTGATGTAGAAGAGACATGAAGAAGAGGGGACACATGTTGATGTAGAAGAGACATGAAGAAGAGGGGACACATGTTGATGTAGAAGAGACATGGAGAAGAGGGGACACATGTCGATGTAGAGGAGACATGAAGAAGAGGGGACACGTGTTGATGTAGAGGAGACATGAAGAAGAGGGGACACATGTTGATGTAGAAGAGACATGAAGAAGAGGGGACACATGTTGATGTAGAAGAGACATGGAGAAGAGGGGACACATGTCGATGTAGAGGAGACATGAAGAAGAGGGGACACGTGTTGATGTAGAAGAGACATGAAGAAGGAGATTTGTAAGTTACCAGCTGCTGTCCCTATTTTAGACACATGGTTCATTTTGAAGAGACAGCAAGTATATGTGTGTTTATACGTGTTTAAATCTTTGTCCCCAGCCGCTGCCTGACCTGTGTTGAAGTGCTGCTGAGTCGGCAGCTCTCCGGCGCAGCAGTGGAACGGCAGCAGGCGAGAGACGGCGTCCTGCAGCGAGGGGAAGCCCGGCCCGGAGAGAGAGGCCTGAACCGAGGCCTGGTCCGAACACAAGCGCTGCTGGAACCTGGAGAGAAACACAGTGAGATAAACCTGCAGACTGGTGAGGTGATGCAACACGGCATCGACACATAACATACATAAAGTCGTGTAGGATTAAAGGATAAAAGTCTATTGTCAATCTTCCAGTTTGTGTGTACAGAGAGAGAGATCGCGAATATAAAAACAAATATGAAAATATGTATATCCACAATTTTACATGTGCACACATTAAGACCTAAATAAAAACACAACAATCATATGTACAAAATAACAGTCACTTCAATATTTGAGAATGTAAGGCAAGGCAAGTTTATTTATCTAGCACTTTTCAACGCAAGGCAATTCAAAGTGCTTTACAAAAAAAATGAAAGACATTAAGCATTAAAAAAGAAAAGCTAATAAAATAAACATTAAAAGATAAAATTTACAGTGCAGTCTAAGATGTGAATAGTTCAATTAAAAGCAGCGACAAAAAGAAAAGTCTTCAGTCTGGATTTGAAAGTAGTCAGAGTTGCAGCGGACCTGCAGCTTTCTGGGAGATTGTTCCAGATGTTTGGAGCATGATAACTGAACGCTGCTTCTCCATGTTTAGTTCTGACTCTGGGACAGAAAGCTGACCAGTCCCTGAAGACCTGAGAGATCTGTCTCTGGGGACAGGAAGCTGACCAGTCCCTGAAGACCTGAGAGATCTGTCTCTGGGGACAGGAAGCTGACCAGTCCCTGAAGACCTGAGAGATCTGTCTCTGGGGACAGGAAGCTGACCCGTCCCTGAAGACCTGAGAGATCTGGATGGTTCATAGTTTAGCAGGAGGTCTGACATGTATGTTGGGCCTAAACCATTCAGTGCTTTAGAAACCAGCAGCAGTATTTAGAAATCTATTATCTGACACACAGGAAGCCAGTGTAAAGACTTCAGAACTGGAGTGATGTGATCCACTTTCTTAGTGTCAGTGAGGACTCGAGCAGCGGCGTTCTGAAGCAGCTGCAGCTTCCCAATAGATGTTTTAGTGAGACCTGTGAAGACACCATTGCAGTAGTCCAGTCTACTGAAGATAAAAGCATGGACACGTGTCTCCAAATCCTGCTGTGACATTAGTCTTTTAATCCTAGATATGTTCTTTAGGTGATAGCAGGCTGATTTAGTAACTGTTTTAATGTGACTGTTGAAACTCAGGTCAGAGTCCATGACTACACCTAGACTTCTGGCTTTATCTGTTGGTTTGAACATTGCAGACTGAAGCTCAGCGCTAACTTTTAAACGTTCTGCCTTGGCTCCAAAAACCATTACCTCAGTTTTATCTTTGTTTAATTGGAGAAAGTTCTGACGCATCCAGTCATTGATGTGTTCAAAGCACTTACTCAGTGTTTGAATTGGAGCATAGTCTCCTGGTGAAATTGTTATGTAAATGTGTGTGTGATCCGCATAGCTATGGTAACTTATTTTGTTGTTCTTCATTATCTGAGCCAGTGGTAGCATGTAGATGTTAAAGAGAAGAGGCCCCAAGATGGAGCCTTGAGGAACCCCACATGTCATATTTGTCAACTCAGATGTGTATTTACCTATAGAAACAAAGTTGTTTCTGTCCTTTAAGTAGGATTCAAACCAATTTAGAACTGTTTCCGAAAGTCCCACCCAGTTTTCCAGTCGTACATTGTACATTACATGTACATTAGTGCAAGACTGTCCATAGCAGCGTAAAAAGTGTCTGGTGCTGGATTTGAGTGTCTGAGTGTCTGGGCTTTACAAAATAAAAACACTGATAAACAGAAGAACATTTAATTAAAACATAATAATCATGAATGATTCTTATGTTTTCTTTTTTACTTTGAAATCATGTATGAAAGCTCTCTAGAAATAAAGTGTATCATTATGATATGAATAATCCTCTCACCGGTGCCTGCGTGCTGCCGGTGTGAGACTCTCTCTCTGTGGACGATCTGCAGGCTGACAGAAAACAAACACTGTTTATTAAAAACTAACTTTTGCATTCATTGTGTTTTAAAGTAGGTAGGTCATTTTGGAGAAACCAGCTCGAGTGCGCTAGATTTTGAAAATACACAACCGGAAAAAATCTTCCACTTCCTCACAGAGCCCCTCCCCCAACACACACGACCAATGAGGGCACGAGATAAGTCTGTGCCCAGAGTGAAGGCTGAGGTCGGCCATCCAGTTACTTTAGCCGGCTCAGATGATTGGCCACGGCTTCCACAGGTGACATTTTTGTGTGGATATTTTTGTCAAAGCATTTAATGTATTCATTGCTATCGGGATGTTAAGAGCATTCCATGGAACATAACAACAAGTGTATCTCGAGACGGTTTCTCAAACGTACCTTCCCCACCTTTAAGTTGCCAAATATTAAGCTGAATGATTTCATAGCACTGCTGACAGAGTGTCTCCTCTGTTTCTCACCTTGGTGCAGGTCTGCAGGCTCCTCAGGGTGGGGGTCCGCTCTCTGGGCTCTGGGGGGGGCCCCTGACCCTGACCCCAGGCTGCAGGAGATGACGGCTGGAGAGAAAACTCTTCAGGCTCCACGAGCAAGGCAGCTGTTGGCTCTGCAGAGACACAGTGGTGGTGGTTATATTACAGATTACATGGAAGTCATCGGACTAAAACCTAACAGCATTAGTTAGAATGAAAAAATGCCATATTTTGAGGTGAGTAAATAATAAAATGTTAATGTTCTGGTCAGTTTTGAGAGTTTCACTAAGTTGCCATCTGTCTTGGTGATACATGCTTTACCCTCCACACCTGTAGCGCCCCCTGAAGACCTCACGTGATCGGGTGATCATTGAGAGAGTAACTGTAGTCGAGTTTCATATTTACTAAGATGTTAGCTTGGTTGCGTAATCCCGATCGCATGTACTGATACTCACTGTGTTGTGTGTGCTGTTGGACAGGGGGGGGGGTCTCCTCCTGTGGAGAGACCTGAAGACGGGGGATCAGGCTGGGGGGGGGGCGGAGGCTGGGAGACAGAGGACTGGACCTGCAGCTGGTTCTGGTTCTGGGGAAACGAGGCCTGTGAGACATGGATCTGGTCTGAACTCTGAGGGGGGACGAGGGGGGAGAAACATTGCCTCTCTGCGTCCTGAAGTGGGGAGGGGGGGGAGGCTGAGAGACGTGTCTTCGAGGTCGAGGGGGATCGGAGAAGCTTCCAGGTTCTGGACCGCGGGGTCCTGGCTCTGGGGGGGGGTTTCTCTGTTCGGGGAGGAGAGGGTCTCCATCGGCAGGTCTGCAGCCAATAGCTCCGAGGAGAGAGGGGGGCTCAGAGCTGCCTGCGGAGGAGAGACACATGTTCTGATATGTTCTTAAATTGATGCTACTAATCTTTTAGCCATGGACGGCTACTTATTTGTCTTGATCTCTAGTTTAACATGTTAGCTACTTGCTGTATGCAGCTGCTGTCGAGTGTGTGTTGTTATGGCAACGAATGCCTGTTTCTCTTTTTTCACGATGGTAAGAATGTATTCATTGAATGTCTGCATGCATTTAATTTGTTAAAGTACAAGACAAGACAACGGATATACTTTAATGTAAACATCATATTTGTGTGAAAAGAAAAAGCAAGAAATATAAATAATAAATCAATTAGAATCAAATAATTAATAATAACAAACTGGGACCTGCAGACTGGTGAGGTGATGCAACACGGCATCGACACATAACATACATAAAGTCGTGTAGGATTAAAGGATAAAAGTCAAAGTCAACTCTATTCCAGTTTGTGTGTACAGTCTAATAACCAGTTTGATGACCAGTTTGATGACCAGTTTAATAACCAGTTTAATGACCAGTTTAATAACCAGTTTAATAACCAGTCTAATAACCAGTTTGATGACCAGTTTGATGACCAGTTTAATAACCAGTTTAATAACCAGTTTAATGACCAGTTTAATAACCAGTTTAATGACCAGTTTAATGACCAGTTTAATAACCAGTTTAATGACCAGTCTAATAACCAGTTTAATGACCAGTTTAATAACCAGTTTAATGACCAGTTTAATAACCAGTTTAATAACCAGTTTAATGACCAGTTTAATAACCAGTTTAATGACCAGTCTAATAACCAGTTTAATGACCAGTTTAATAACCAGTTTAATGACCAGTTTAATAACCAGTTTAATGACCAGTTTAATAACCAGTTTAATGACCAGTCTAATAACCAGTTTGATGACCAGTTTAATAACCAGTTTAATGACCAGTTTAATGACCAGTTTAATAACCAGTTTAATAACCCTAACCCAAAATAACACAATAAAGAACGATATTATTAATAGTATAGAATAGTATACAAAATAAGTTGGAATAACTAGAATAAAAATAAAAGGAAATAAAAAAATACATAAAATAAGTACTAACAACGATGACAGTATGTTTAAACGGTTGAGGGACCAAAGAGCTTGCCATAACAGATCTCCTCCCCTCAAAGACCAATCAGATCAGGATGAAGTGTTGGGGCTCTGACCTGCTGCAGATGTTGGACAAAGGCCTCGTTCTGACTCATGAGGGGGGTCGCCTCCTCCTCTAAGGTGGTCACATCTAAGGGGGGGCATCAGGCGTGGCTCCTCAGCCGGGTGGGGGGGCAGCGGGGCTTCAGAGGAGTGCTGCAGGACGGTGATTGCAGGAGGGGGGGGAGACTGCAGTTCTGCAGGGGGGGGCTGCACCGTCACCGGCTGCAGGACGTGTCCGAACGGCTGCAGGACCAGAAGGAAAACAAGCATCAGTGTTTATGTCAAATATGGGCAGCAGTGCATCGTGATTTAACTGACGAGATACTTAAAGGTGGGGTCGGTCACTTTGGAGAAACCAGCTCGAGTGCTAGAATTTGAAAGTACACAGCCAGAACAAATCTGCCCCTTCCTTCAGACTTTCTTAGATCCCCTCCTCCAACACACAGGAACGCGCACATGACCAATGAGGGCACGATAAGTGTGTGCCCCGATGGAAGGCTGACAGGCAGGTAGGCCATCCAGTTACTTTAGCCGGGCCGGCTCAGATGATTGGTCGTGCTTTTTATAGCGCCACGGCTTCCAGAGATGACATTGTTGTATGGATTTTTTGTCAAAGCACTTCAGATATTCATTGCTATCGGGATGTTAAGAGCATTCCATGGAATATAACAACAAGTGTATCTTGAGCCGGTTTCTCAAACTTACCTACCCCACCTTCAAGACATCACCTTGGACTTTTGACTAAAGGTGCCATTAAAGGTGGCCACATCAACCAGCTCTGACCAGCTCCTAGGTCTACCCCTCGGTCTCCTCCCAGCTGGACGTGCCTGGAACACCACCCTAGGGAGGCGCCCAGGTGGCATCCTAACTAGGTGCCCGAACCACCTCAACTGGCTCCTTTCGACGCGAAGGAGGAGCGGCTCAACTCCGAGTCCCTCCCTGATGACTGAACTTCTCACCTTATCCCTAAGGGAGACGCCAGCCACCCGGCGGAGAAAACCCATCTCGACCGCTTGTATCCGCGATCTCGTTCTTTCGGGCATGACCCATCCTTCATGACCGTAGGTGAGGGTAGGAACGGAAACGGCCCGGTAGACAGAGAGCTTTGCCTTCTGGCTCAGCTCCCTTTTCGTCACACGGTGCGGTAAAGCGACTGCAGTACCGCTCCCGCTGCTCCGACTCTCCGGCCCATCTCACGCTCCATTGTTCCCTCACTCGAGAACAAGACCCCGAGATACTTGAACTCCTTCACTTGGGGTAAGGACTCATTCCCTGCTTGGATTGGACAGTCCATCGGTTTCCTGCTGAGAACCATGGCCTCTGATTTGGAGGTGCTGATCCTCATCCCAGCCGCTTCACACTCGGCTGCGAACCGATCCAGTGAGAGCTGAAGGTCGCAGACCGATGAAGCCATCAGAACCACATCGTCCCCGCTGCGGCTTCGGCAATAGAGGCTTTGAACACCGCCCACTCTGGTTCAGTGTCCCCAGCCTGCACAGGGATGCCAGATGGGGATCAGTTGACGGCTTCGCCCCGCTCTTTACCCGAGTGTCCAAAACATACGGCCTCAGGTCCGATGATACGATAACAAAATCGATCATGGACCTTCTGCCTAGGGTGCTCTGGTGCCATGTACACTTATGAGCATCCTTATGTTTGAACATGGTGTTTGTTATGGCCAATCTGGCCATGACTAGCACAGAAGTCCAGTAACAAACCACCACTCCGGTTCAGATCAGGGGGGCCGTTCCTCCCAATCACGCCCCTCCAAGTGTCTCCATCATTGCCCACGTGTGCGTTGAAGGAGTCCCCTTCAGGAGCCCCAGACAGGACTCTTTCCAGGGTCTCCATGAAGGCCGTATACTCTGACATGTGTAGCCAAATCAAAGTGAACTAAAGGAACATCAGCATGTAATTATTTGTTCTGACCTGTAGGATCTGCTGCAGCGTCTCCTCGGGGCCCCTCTCCTCCTGCACCGCTCTCTCAGGCAGCAGCACCACAGAGGCCTGCTGCCGGCTCAGGGGCCCCTCGGTCTGTAGAGCAGGGGCCCGGGCAGCAAAGGGCCGCCCCTGCACCACCGAGGGTCCGTTAACAATGGAGATGGAGGTGAGGTCGGGGGGGAGAACCCCTGAACTGTTGATCAGGGTGATGTGGTTCCCGAGCGCCGGGCCGTGGACCAGGGTGCTGCACGGCCCCCCCGCAGCGTAGGCCCCCGGCATCTGGAAGACAGTCGGGGCCCCTGACTGCAGCTGTAAGGGTCCGGAAAGAACCTGCCGGAGCGCCAGCTGACCTGCAGGCGAGGTGAAGCTGAAGTTCAGCTGCCGGGGGGGCACCGTGAGGATCTGAGGGGTGGAGGCGGGGGGCACCGTGAGGATCTGAGGGCCACCGGCGGAGGACCCCAGCAGCGGCCGAGCTGCATGTTGGGAGATAGTGACGGGGGCCCGGCCCTGGAGAAGGTACTGGTTCTGGCCTTGGAAGATGTGAGGCTGCAGCAGGAAGGATCCGGGGTTCACCAGCTGCAGGCTCAGCTGTTTGGGGAGGGGGGGGCTGCAGGGGGGCCACAGGCTTCTGAGGGGGGGGGGAGAGTACGATGTTGGGTGAGGCGGCCCCGGGGACGAAGGTGAGACTCGGAGCCTGATTCTGTTTTTGTTTCTGCCCCGGTTGTTTTGGGCTGATCTGGACCAGACGGGGCTGGATGCTGACTGGCAGCTTGGACTGGATGAGGAGGGGGACAGGGGCCCTCAGGAGGGGGGGTGGGGAGGGGCCGGGGGACGGCCCTGTGGAGGATCATGGAGCTCAGAGAGAAGGTCTCGGGGAAAACGTTCCCAGGCAGGAGCCCCATCAGCTGGGCGGCCGGCTTCAGGGAGGGACAGCCGGGCCCCACAGCCAGCAGGGAGGGCTGGGGGGGGTCCACCGCTGCCTGGGTGCCCCTGGGTATGAAGGGGGGCGAGTACAGCGACAGGTTATCCCCCCCGGGATCCAGAGCCATGGTCTGCTCCGTGATCTGGGCCTCCTGGAGGCTCTGCTGCAGGATGTCACACTGCACCCCCCCCTTCTTCCCCTCATATCCAGTCTGCACAGGTGTCGTCCCCCCCAGCTCCTCCTCGGGGTCCTCCTCACCCTCCGGAGAGGACAGGAGCGCCTCCTCCAGGAAGGATAGATCCACACAGCCGGGGGGGGGCGAGTCCGGGGGGTCGCTGCCATCTCCAAGCAGAGAGCCGGGGCTCTGCAGGATGAGGATAATATTTTATAAACATAGTTTTAGAAGTAAATATAAGTCAAATGTGCAATAAAAAACATTTTGAGAATTTCATAAAAATATTTTTATAATCATAAGAAAAAATTGCAATACGAACACAAATACATTATAATAAAGTATAAATTATTAACAAGAGCAGTTACGTAATAATGTGCGCTTTGTACTATAATATCTAACAATAAATATGTATCTTTGTATAACAATTGATACCAGATAATAGATAATAACCAGATTATTGCTAAAAAGCTACGGTCATAATAATTAGACAGGTATTACAGCTAAGGGTTTATATCTATCGCACATTTGGATCTGTTTTTTATCTCGGTATCATTTGTCAGTCTCCTGGCACAGAATCAGAAATAAAGTCCTCTCCCGGGACAGAAGCAGGGTGCGGTGACGCTGCGTCTGGATCTACTCACCGGGGCGTCTGTGAAGAGTGAACCCCCCCCAGAGGCGGAGTTAATGAGCAGGTCTTCGGTCTGCAGCTGGGGGAGGAAATGATCGCAGTATTACGTTACAACTCTCGTTCACATCTTCCCAGCGCCAGCCCTCCTTTTCACACGGCGGCGGCGGGCCAAGAAATATCACATCTCCAATTCTTCATTCTTCACTTATTGATTTCTTTATTTGAGTCGCTCTCTATTTAACTCTCCTCTGTTACCTCATTGGTGCCATAAAGGAAGTCGTTCAGGGCTTGGGGGTCACTGCGGGCACAGAGAGAAGTCAGAGTTAAGATCTGTTTCTGCGCAAACTAAGGATTAAGAGGACCACATGCAATCATATATAACTAAATCATAATAATACTGATGTTCAGACAGACTTACCACAAAACATCAAGTAGACAAGTCCCATCTTCATCCTCCATGTCAACTGAGAATTCAATCATATTTTAATCATTTGAAAAAAGGACAATTCAGCATTAAACACATATTTACTGTTAATATGGCTGCAAATAACATTTTATATCTTTTGGGTTTAAGTTATGATTCCAATAACAACATGCTGCTTTTTCAAGTTTAAAGGGGGCCCTATGCTGCTCATTCTCAGGTGTCTATCAGTATGTAGTGTCTCTATTTTAAAGAGTCCTCTCCTGCTGATGTTCAGGTGTATATCAGTATGTAGTGTCTCTACTTTAAAGAGTCCTCTCCTGCTGATGTTCAGGTGTATATCAGTATGTAGTGTCTCTACTTTAAAGAGTCCTCTCCTGCTGATGTTCAGGTGTATATCAGTATGTAGTGTCTCTACTTTAAAGAGTCCTCTCCTGCTGATGTTCAGGTGTATATCAGTATGTAGTGTCTCTACTTTAAAGAGTCCTCTCCTGCTGATGTTCAGGTGTATATCAGTATGTAGCGTCTCTACTTTAAAGAGTCCTCTCCTGCTGATGTTCAGGTGTATATCAGTATGTAGCGTCTCTACTTTAAAGAGTCCTCTCCTGCTGATGTTCAGGTGTATATCAGTATGTAGTGTCTCTACTTTAAAGAGTCCTCTCCTGCTGATGTTCAGGTGTATATCAGTATGTAGTGTCTGTACTTTAAAGAGTCCTCTCCTGCTGATGTTCAGGTGTATATCAGTATGTAGTGTCTCTACTTTAAAGAGTCCTCTCCTGCTTATGTTCAGGTGTATATCAGTATGTAGTGTCTCTACTTTAAAGAGTCCTCCCCTGCTGATGTTCAGGTGTATATCAGTATTTAGTGTCTCTAATTTAAAGAGTCTTCTCCTGCGGATGTGCAGGTGTATATCAGTAGGTAGTGTCTCTACTTTAAAGAGTCCTCTCCTGCTGATGTTCAGGTGTATATCAGTATGTAGTGTCTCTACTTTAAAGAGTCCTCTCCTGCTGATGTTCAGGTGTATATCAGTATGTAGTGTCTCTACTTTAAAGAGTCCTCTCCTGCTGATGTTCAGGTGTATATCAGTATGTAGTGTCTCTACTTTAAAGAGTCCTCTCCTGCTGATGTTCAGGTGTATATCAGTATGTAGTGTCTCTACTTTAAAGAGTCCTCTCCTGCTGATGTTCAGGTGTATATCAGTATGTAGTGTATCTACTTTAAAGAGTCCTCTCCTGCTGATGTTCAGGTGTATATCAGTATGTAGTGTCTCTACTTTAAAGAGTCCTCTCCTGCTGATGTTCAGGTGTATATCAGTATGTAGTGTCTCTACTTTATAGTCTTTCATGTGTTGGAGCGCCTGCCAATAGGAGCGCAAGTGTTACATAGTGATGTCACTATGTTAGGGAAGTAAACAAAGAGCCTGAGGAGCCATTTTTAAACTGCTCTATGTTGCTGACCAACAATCCAAAAAGCAGAGGAATTCAATTTACAATGGTATAAAACTGAGAAAAGTGTACATTTTTCAGTATGAAAACATAAAATAAAGGTTAGTCTCCCAGGAATCAGTGGACATTTTAAATATAAACAAAGATTTAATTTCCACCCACTCTACTCTCTCATTCATGTTTCCTCTCCCTCACAGTGTGAATGGACCTACTTCATAAGTGAGAGGCTCCATACAGAGCGGCAGCGCGGAGAGCTGGTGGCGGCCTCATGGGAGGAGGTGGCCGGGCTGCGGAGCCAGGAGGCGGGGGAGGGCTGCTGCCAGGCCCGGGTCCTCCCCCCTCTGCTGCGGGGACATCGCTGCTGCTGCTGGGCACGGTGGATGGGGAGCCTGCAGGTGAGGGGGAGGAAATGATGGGTTGGGGGGGGGGCACACACACCACATGCTGTCAGCAGGTCACTTGAGTTTACCACAGCCCAAACACGGTGAGACACTACATCCGGTTTCTCCAGACATATCTCATCATATTGACGGGGGAAATGAGAGCTATTGTTGCAGACATGAGCTGTAAACAACCCCCCCTCCCTCCCATGCGTCTTGGATGTGTGCTTCCTCATGGCTGAAAGCAATGTGTTCAACCCAGCACTACGCACATTTAGCAGGGGAGGTGCTTTGCAAAAACAGACGATCCTCCCGCTCCTTCCCCGCTGCTACTGACACATTTCTGTTTACACCACGACCCCCGCATTGACACCCTCCAGGTGCCCGCATCGCCCAATGAGATCCAGCAGAACGACCCTCACCCATGAAGCTGCAGCATGGAGCAGGGTTCATCTGTAGGTTACGTAAAGTGACTGTGTCCATGTGAGATTAACGCTCCATACGGTGCAGGATGCCGCTGTTTCTGCTGCCGTTTCTGATTATCTGCGAGACTGTGTGTGTGTGTGAGAGAGTGTGTGTCTGTCGCCTGCTGTAAATCAAATCGCGCTAACAAAAGATGCCCTGTGATAAATATGATTTCCACGCTGCCATTCCCCTTCATCGTTCAGAGTAATTCCGCAATAGAGAAAAAACAAAGCGAGAGGAGGGAAGAGGAGAGAAAAACTCACCCCTTCTTTGTGGTTTATTGTCCTGTCAAGCGGGCCTCTGCGCCATCGATTCTCACTCAGCGGTCCTTTCAGATGCTAAAGGAGGAGAGGGGGAGGTGGGGGGTGTAGGAGGAGGAAGAGGAGGAGGGGGGTACCAGGGTGGGTGTGAGAAACAGACTGGGAGAGCCGGTCATAACACAAAAGGTGGTATAAAAAAAAATAGTACCGTGAGGAGGCTATGCATGAGAGGAGGCTGGCCGAGGAAGGAGCTCCTTAGGCGGCAGAGAGTCTTCAAATGTCCCGCTCTTCAGTGTGGAGCCCTTTCATCCAGATGTTTTTTAGGTGCGTTATATTGATTTGTTTCTGTTGTGCCCTGAAGGCAACCAAATAGTTTCTCAGGCAGACTTGTTGAAATCAATATTTAGAGACGAGCCAATGGGCCACTGTGTTTGTGACCGAAGGAGGAAGACTGCACGCACATGTATCCCTATAACGTTATTTTATTGTAATCCCTTAATCCATTTGGAAAGCCCAGAAAACGGAATATTGCCTCCACATCAAAACAATACAGTGCTCAATAACCCAGATGGAAGAATGGAGCGGAAAATGACAAGCTGGACTTTTTTTTTAAGAGCGATTTGTTGCCATTAAAAGCATATTTCACATTTTGAACATTGTGCTTGAAAAAAAGAAACGCACTAAAGAACCTCTAGAGAAATATAATTTCATAGATATTTAAATATTCCAGGAAACTAAACTCGTTTACCAGGCGGTCAAATCAAACGTTTCTACAAGCTATTCACGAGATAAACGGAAACATGGAGAGACATTAGGAATATCGAGGATAGAAGGAATACATTGGGCCCAATAAGAAAAAGAGACACTTTCATTATTTAAACGAAATCTTTATTAATAAGGCAAACATTAAAATACAAAATGCACCTCCGGATTCATGAGAAAAAAACCTTTTAAAAAACTTTGTTAAAAACTTGTGAAAACACGTCACGTGAACAGCAGTTACAGAACAGAGGCGTCACTTGGCCGCCTGCTGGGCCTGGCGACGCAGCAGCACGTAGATCTTCTCCTTGATCCAGTCCTTGTTGTACGGCTGGTACGTCTGCGTGTCCGTGCGGTACCTGCACCCAGAAGATCATATTTAATCCATCAGAACAACAAAACGGTATTTAGAGCAGGGGGAAATCTGTTTTGTGATCCATCGAAGTATGAATGAAGTAATAATAAATACATAAAAGGTTAAAATACAAGTATTTCAGTTCCAATATCCTTAACCTGTTCATGACTTTAGAATGTAATCAGTGGCCTCTGGGAGACAATCAAAATTAGTAATATGAATATTATTTGATGTCACCCGTTTGTTAAACTTACACCAAACAGCTGAGGTCGGCGAGGTCATCGATGAAGTCGAACAGCTGGCTGATGTCGTACGTTATCGACGGGCTGTTGGGGTTCATCCTCTTTAAATGCTCCTCGTACATCTTACACACACCTGAGATACAAGATGCAGGAGATTACACATCCACGTTAAACATTTCAAAAGACAAATGGATTACGTAACTGGATACCGTTTTGATCCCTTATGCCGATTAATGAATATGTTAAAACTGTAGTAACGTCTCCCAGGTGTTTGATATTAATTCATTTTGATCGTTTTTGCTTTCACCTGACATGTGCTTTACAGCTGCTCTCCAAAACCTTCCAATAACAAGATTATTCATGTATGTGGAGAATGACTGAAAGCCACATTTACACCTTCTGCACAGACTGAGCTGTGCGGGTCTTTGCTTGCTGGTATTCTACTTCTGGCATCAGCCCCTCAAAGTATTCAATTTACTTTTCCCATTTGCAAATGTGTATTTAGCTAAATGCTGTATATAAATTGTCTGGCCTTGTGCTCAGGGGCGCTGCAGCACCCCCTAGCGGCAGGCAGGCGGAATATTTCATTTAATTGTGCCCGAGATATATTTTATATATTATTATTCAAATGATCATTTTAGAAACTATATAATTAATTATTTAGCTTCTGGGAAGAAAAATAAAAAAGTGTTTTGGTCGGCTACTTTTAACGTGACGCACAACACAAGCGACGAGTAACTGACATGGCGCAAAAACGTATCTCGGAATTCTTTCTCACTAAAAACGCTAAATGTTCTAAAAAAGATTGAATTGGAAGATGCAGGGGCATTGTTACGCAGAATCTGTGTAAGCCAGGAATTAGCAATGCCTTGATCGCCTACTTCAACGAATGTAAATTCCACATTGTTGGTAAAATCATATTTTACATCTTAATAGTGTGTGTGTGCACTTTTGTGATTCGTACGTAATTAGCACATCAGACAGCACCCCCACTCTAAATACCTTCCCGCGCCTCTGCTTGTGCGGCACAGTGCAGACGCACTGGCATTCATCCAGATTTAGAAGAAATACAAAAATCACTTAAAAAAAAATGTAATTATTTATTTCTCAAATTACTTGGAAAATGAACGTGCCTGGTGGGCGGTTTCATTCACACCGTCTCCCCCAAAATAACCATAACACCCTTATGCAAGTATACAGAAGCTGAACAAATACATACTCAAGTGTTTAAAATTCAGACTCGGGCTGGATTGGAAGTTCAATGAAAGTGGAAAACTCAGATGAGATTGCCGTTGCGACTTTTACAGAAAGAGAACGCTTGGGCATATTCAAACGCAAGACAAAAACCAAATGTAAATCTGCCTTTTTATTCATAAAGTAAATGCCAGTAATATGATGTCATGCTGCAATGGAGGGACGTGTAGCTATGTAAGCCACAGAGGAGCGGAGGCAGAGGTCGCGTTAACCGAATATTTTCCGTCAATGACCGATTTTTACTAACAATGACGGAAAAATCTGAAAGCAGTCGGTCATTTTGACGGATTAGAACAAACTCGGAACAGCGCCAACATGTTCACATTATATTACATCCTGAGTGGCCAGGTCGACTGAGGGCGATCTACTCTACTGTAGGCTGTAACTATTATGTAGTCATGTAGACAGCCCTGTCCAGTTGGTGTCTCATCTTGACCTCGTTGTTTAACCGGCTTTAGCAATCGCAAAATGTCACCGCAGCTGATCGTCTGAAGCTTTTGTAATAAGCCCAGTAGTTGTGATGGTGTGGAGAAACGAGGTGAAAAGAGGGATTGATGCGGTGGACGATGAAGGACAAGCCAGTAAGACTAAGACTGACAGCGTTCAGCCAGCGGCAAGCAAGTGGCAAGGAGTTCAAGCGGGAGTACCGGGTTCAGTGGGAGCAAGAGTTTAAGTGGCCGAGGAGGGAAGATGTTCTGCGACATCTGTAGAGAAGCTAAGATGAGTAACGGATTTGTCCGAGGGTGCAGAAATCAGCGTTCAGGCTACAGCAGATTAATTGAGTTGTTCTTGTAAATATTTTGGTCATATTCTGATTGTAACCGTCTCCTTTAAAACGATGGCATCATATTTGCCTGTTGAGGCTCAAGGGTCGTGGTGTTGTTAGTGGCCTCTGCCCTCTCTGCTGTCTGTCAGGAACAAATAAATCATTCATGTTCGTGTTGACATGAACAGTGACACACGGTCGGTGTCTCTGTTCATCTTTTTATTTCTCCATGCCCTTAAAAGTTCTGTCTGAATCATTAAAACATGAATGAATGAACATTTGCTGCTCAGTACCCAAACATAAATAGGTCTCATTTCATCATTAAAAATAAAATGACGGATAATAATGGATTATGACGGAAATGTTACGATCCCGTCTAACGCAGCCACTGAGTGGAGGTGTCATTAGAGGTGACTGTAGGTGAACGAGTTCCACTGCTCCCAACACTAGGATGGGTCAAATGCAGAATGTCCCTTCTGTGGGACCATTAAGGGTATATAAGTATAAGTATATATATATATATATATATATATACACACGAAGAACAGGAAGCCTCACCTTCCATGCACTCGTTGACGGACTCATAGTCAGCGTACGTCCTCCCCTCTGGTCTCTTGGTGGGCTGCACCAGCAGGATGGTGTGGGACTGAAAACACACACACACACTTTTAAAACACACACCTAAAATATATGTTATTGTAGTTTATTAGGGATGGGTATCGTTTGAAATGTATCGATTTCGATTCCGGTTCTTATCGATTCCGGTTCTTATCGATTCCCTGTTTCGATTCCAAAATTGTAAAAGAAAGAGGTCAAACGTTTAGATAACAAAAATATCTTTATTCTTTTAAGCTTTAACCGACATTTTTACAAATAAAAAATATACATGCAATACAAATGTATTGCACAATAGCTGTGCTTTATTTTAACTGAAAGCTATTAACAGGCATTACACTGTGCCTTGTCTTTTTTAGTGTAGTGCAGGGTCTATGCAGGAATCCTGAAGTCAAATGTAATACCCTTTAAGACCCTTCCCATACATTTTAAGACCTCATCGCCACTTCGAGTTCTAACCGGTTACCTTGGCGACACACTTGACCTCACATTTACTATATTGATTGTAAGATAGCACAACTAAACAGAGTGCAGACAGACTACTGAAGCCTCCTCTCCACATGAACTTCTACCTCTCGGGGAAGGTCAGGGTGAATGCAGCATGCTGCTTCTGTACTCCATCATTCCAGTAAACTCCTCAGAAACCAGTAGAAACCATTAGAAACCAGTATTTGACCAATAAACAAAACAGAACTATGAAATATATTAAACTTTGGTGAGCTTCAGCAGTAACGCCATATAGGAGCTCCCTCACAAATATCCAGGGGTTAAACTGGGCTGGGGCTGCACATAGGACGATGCTCTGACGTCATCACCCTCACACATTTGTCATACGTTTACAAAAAACGATATATATGTCAAGACTTTTCTCGTTCTTAATATAGACTATATTTAGGGTAGATATGTGTTGACGTTACTTTCAGTAGCGTGGCGTGGGGAAAATGTAGGGGAAGCCCATTTTGGGTGGTCAATAACGTAACCAGATGAGTGATTACATCGCCCGGTATCATTTCACACACATTTGTATCAGATGCAGGACTTGCACACGCCGGTTATCTAACCGACCGGTCCGCACGCACTCTCCAGCTGAAACTCTCTCCTTATTAATTAAAGCATTTTACTTTTTAATGTATGCAGAGCAGACAATCACACAATCTGTGATTTTTGGATTTACCGTGCCTCTCAATTGCCCTTGACAGCTTGGCAAGGTCGATGAATCCTGAAGTTGCCCAAGGATTGTTCAGGGAGCACGAATCCTTGTCAAAAAGAAGACATGGCCAGCAAAAGAGACGCTGAAGTTTAGCGCTTCCAGTTAGCCACTCCGTGCGGACGTAATTGTCCTCATTGAGCGTCCGATTCTCTCCCTTTTGTACACACAGCTCGAGGGCGGGCGTTGGCCTGTCATCTGATTTAATTTGTAGTTGCTGCTGTAGCGGAAGTTTAGTAAAGTTATGTTTGATTAAGTACGCCAAATCTCCACCCTCCATAATGTTTCATTTGCTTGATAATTTCTAACGGCGGTGATGACAGTTACAGTATTAAAACTTGTGTTGATGTGATTTGATTGGATGGCAGTGTCCAATCAAATCGCCAGCCGCCTCTGAAGGGAAGCAAGAGGCGGCTGGCTTCCCTTGGCATGGCCCTGACCAATCACAGGTTGGCTGGGGCATCACGTGGGCCTCATCCGATTGGTCAATCCCTCGATTTTTTTTCACCAAGGGAAGCCAGATGCGGCTGGCCTCCTCTCGCAACAGAGAGTGCAATCTACTGTTTCACCATAACATCTAGAGGGGCGCTGTTTCACTCTTTGTGAAATACTCAATGAGAATGGGGGAGAGACGGGCCGGCGGGGCAACTGTAGACCTCTGTCGCCTGTCAGCGCAACTTACATGATGAATTTTAAAAGAAATAAGGGCGGTGCCGGCCGTCAGCGAACCGAGGAGCGAAACTGCGTTTAGGAACCGTTAAGCAGAACCGAAAGTGTATTTTGTACGGGTATTCGGCATTTTCTTACCGGTTCTCGTCTGGAACCGAGTTTCGGTTCCCAACCCTATAGTTTATTGATCTTTGTTTTGTATTAAATCGGTAAAGTAGCTAGTCGCTAGAGCAAAAGTATTATCTGGATAAAAAGTCAATTTGCCTCAAACAGTGAAGTAGGAATAGCAGAACATGGAAATACTGAAGTAAAAGTACCTCTAGTAAATATACTCAGTCACTTTCCACCACTGATGATGCTTTAGGTCTTACAGAGGAATATTATCAGTTCAATAATTATCGATAACCTCCATTAGTCCCGTTTCGTTTGATGTCGTTCCCTTAACAAGTTGTAAGATAAGGGTAAAGCCAATAACCCAAGACAAATCTGTGTTTTTCCAGATCACTAAGCAAAAACATGCACACCCAGTGGTGTAGTGTAACGAAGTACATTTACTCAAGTACTGTACTTAAAGTGGACCATCGTATTATATTGGAAAATATATTGTAGGGCCATACCTATGCAAAGCATGTCTGTGAAGTTTTGTGCTTAAAATACCAAACAGATCCCCCAATGTAGCCATGCCTCATACCCCTCTATTCCAGCCCTGTTAGGCTGCGGCCACACGAGGACGAAAACGGTCGTTTGCGTTACTGTTTAGTGTCATAAAGACCGTTCGGGCCACACGAGGACGACCGAATACGGCACTAAACGACTGAGGAAACGATAACGGGTCCCAAGGTGGATAGGACGGCATACGCAACGCTCTGGGGGGGGTCCAACGGCTCCGTGCGTACGCCCTATCCGAACATTTTCTGATAATGATGAGGCAATAGCCCCGCCTCTCTCCACCTCTGCTGCTCACCCCGCGTCAAAGTAAACTGCACCCTGAATTCAGATTATTTATCTTTCTCTCGATATGGACCTAAACGCGAGTGAAGTCTAATCTGACAGGACGGAGACACGCAGCTCTGCTCACCTGCAGCTCCTCCCGCTGCAGCAACACACACACACACCTCAAGTCAGATCATCACCTTAGCTATTTTAATTACCTCTCAAACTAAACTAGTTATAAATATGTTTATTTTTACTGTCGGCCGGGTCACTCATTACTGGATCAGCTGCTGCATGAGACAGACACTGACGCTGTCCGAAGAGAGCGAGGAAAAAGAGAGGCTCCGTGTATTTTATTATAATATATAGAGTTGTTATTCATTTGTTTTAAAGCTCAATAAATAACAAAGAAGACCTTTGACCGGCACTTTTATAATTTTGTCCGGAAGATTTAAACTTGAATACACGCTGACTGGCGAAAAACTCTGCCCGGTTCCCTCGGCCCCCACCGTGGAGAATAAACAGAAGGGCAACCATGACAACCATGCTTCTTCGCTGCTTTTGTGGAGGAAGTTACAGCGCCACCTACAGGCTCCTGCATTTGTACTGCAGCTTCTCTAGCGGTTGGAGCTAAACGGAGCGGTCTCGTGAGGGCAGACACTATCCGGTGAATATTGCGTGTGGACGGAAGCTTTTTTGCCTTTGCGTGCGTTTAGCCGTTTTCGTCCTCGTGTGGCCGCAGCCTGAGAGCTTGCTAATGTAAACAAAGACGAGATTACGTCCAAAACACGTCAGGCATTGTTTCCGACATCAACTCTCTGTGGGTCCACCATCCGAAATTACGTCATATCGGCAGCAAATCTGGATCAGCTCCGTTGTACCCCCGATTTTAAAAGATTTGGGTACGGAGGAAAAGAGAAAGGGTTTATTTTCTGACGCTGCGTGAGTTCCCCGACGCACCGGTGACACATGTTGATGTAGAGAAGACATCAAAAAGTGCATTTTGCATGATAGGTCCCCTTTGAGTAAAAATGGAGGTACTTTACTTGTGTATTTTCACAGTATGCCAAAATACTTTTACGGCACTACATTTTTAGGCAAAGATTGTTCTTTTTACTCCTCTACAATTATTTTACAGGTAAAGTTACTTACTACTATTACTTATACAGAATATAAATTAACTGATACATGATTGTATAGTTTATAGGTTAAGTTACCCACTAGTATATAAAGACATCCAATAAAGCCCACATTTACGAAGTGCAACATTGAAGAGATTAACACATAAACGCATCAATAACTATAATACAATAATTAAAATATATAGTGCTTGAATGGCCCATTGTGCATAACAAGTTATTGGTACTTAAAGTATATATTGATACAAATACGATAGTACTCATTTGAATGCATGACTTTTACAGAGTACTTTGATACGTTAGCATTGCTAATTAAGTACATCATCTGAGAACTGCGCACACCTGAGCCTAGAGCTGAATCTTCATGAACATTAGCGGTTAGCCGACATTGGTTCAAAGCGATAAGGAAGTAGTTTAATAACTGTGGAATATACACAGAGGTATGTAGCAGTACATCTTATCTGTATCAGTCTCAGTGGCATTGAGGTTTATTTTCTGCAGCTGCTCAAACGTCCACCACATTGATGCTAACGTTAGCATTCCGCTATTTAGCCTTATTATACCTCTTCATATAAAATAAAAACGACACAGTGATCAGACTAGCAAAGGCCTTCAAGAAAACAAAGACATATATGATCTAAATATAGTTTCAAGACGTACTAACCATGATTTTGATTTGTTTTTCAGAGCTGGTCCGTGTCTTCTTCGTTGCTTCTTCTTCACGGAGGAGTTAGACTGTGACACCGGAAGAACAACCGGCTAGTTATGACTGGGGTCACATGGCATTTTGCTCAGGTAACAGTTCAGTCTTTTTCACTGACGCAAGATAGCAGCAAACAAACCAACGGACAATACATACGTAAATAAAGGAGAACAAACAATAAGAAAACATGAGACAGTACACAAGTATTGAGGACAGAACGTGAAATAATTATAAATAAATAAATGCATAAATAAATGTATGAATAAATACGCAAATAGATAAATAAATAGAGGAATAAATCAATACAATAATGTAGAAATAAATACAGGAATAAATAAATATATAAATGTAGAAATAATTACAGAAAAAAATAAATGTGGAGGAATATATAAATACAAGAATAAATAAATGCATAAATAAATACGGAAATAGATACATACATAGAGGAATAAATAAATAAAATAATAAATGTGGAAATAAATAGAGGAATATATAAATAAAATAATGTTGAAATAAATAGAGGAATATATAAATACAGGAATAAATAAATAAAATAATAAATAAATGTGGAAATAAATACAAGAATATATAAATAAATACATGTTGAAATAAATAGAGGAATATATAAATAGATAAATACATTACATAAATGTATGAATAAATACGGAAATAAAATAATAAATAAATGTGGAAATAAGTATAGAAATAAATACAGCTGTTTTAAATTAAATAAATGTGGAAATAAATACATGAATTAATACATATTTGTATATATCTTCAATGTATTTGTTGAAGAGTATTCTGCTCCCCACTCCAATACACTAGGTGGCGGTAAAGCACCGACGCTGAATGCCAACCGCCTCTCCCGCAAAAAGCAGAGGAAGCGACCGGAAGTTAGGTGTGAATACAGGAACAACAAAGAGGAGAAAGCGGAGCGGCTTTAAACCTCTTCAGGAGACACACCTCAACACAAAACCAAGGAAAGTAGCCGTCAACCTCAGTAGGTGAGTTAAACTACTATTATTAAATCATATATTATATCATTCCGCTCTTCAGGAACTACATTTTCTTTGAGCCATGTTTCAGAGAATTAGCCGTTAGCCTCCCAACGGCCGCTAACTGCTCTGCCGTTATTATTGGCTAATGGCTATTTGAGCCGTTAGTAGCTTATTAGAATTAAGATAAGATTTACTTTATTTATGTATTTATTACTTTATTCCACTTATGGCAATTATTAGAAAACAAAACATGTACACTTCTTATTTTACCTGCCCCTTGTTCAAAAAAATGTACAATAAAAATGGATGGTCTGTTAGTAACACAGCTGCACATACATGTTAAAGGTTTTTAAAGACTCTTTTGCATTTTATTTCTTCGTTTTATATTCTATATTAATGTTCTAGATCTTGTTATAACCCTATGTTTTTTATTCGTATTTATATCTCTATGCAGCACCAAACACTAACTTCCTTGCTAGTAACCTGTTAATAGAAATAACATAAGCTGTGCCGTTATGGCATCAGAATCAGAAGAGGTGTAAAGTAACTAAGTACATTTACTCAGTAGTAATTGTGAGGTACTTGTACTTTACTTGAGTATGTCCCTGTGTTGCTACTTTGTTTTACTCCACTACAGTTCAGATGAAAGAAGAAGATATTCTTTATTGATCCCAAATTGGGAATGTAGAAGCATCAAAGCAGAATGTTAAAACAAGGCATAACACATGATTAGAAAATATAAACATCCCAAAATAAAACAGAACAATGTTGAAATGATGAAACACTATGAAGGGCCAAATAACAGCTAACACAATTGTAAAGTATGATGTTATTTATATTAGTCAATATGCTCTCTTTTTGTGTTTTCTGATTTTAAATCACTGTCACGTAATTTTTTTATCACATATTTGCGACTCAGGGTTATAAAATATATGCCACCTTTACTTTGATTTAAATGTCAATTAATTCTATGCCTTTTATTATGCACATTTAATATACTTCTATAACTTAATATTAAACTCCTATTCTCTTTCAACAGGGCAATAGAACCTGGTGTGCATGTGAGGACAAGCATCAGCCGAGCCGAACATGGCGAACAATGCCGAGGATATCGAGAACAACATGGTCAGTGTGTGTGTGTGTGTGTGTCAGATTGTGACACCACACTCTGTGCAGCAGTCTGATAACCGTGGTGTCATCAGGATGTTAATGCAGTAAATGAGTATTGTGTTCTTTGCTCTCTGTTAGGCTCTCACTGTAAATAAAGGTGTGGCTGGCCCAGCAGTCAAAGTCTCTTTCACCGTCTACACAACCTTAAGCCTTGTTTAGCCCATAACAGCTGTGCTTGTACATTTCAACAGTATGGCTCTTTCTTGGAGAGCTGCTAAACATTTAATTTCTGTCTTTAGCTGCATATTATGGTCTGTATGATGTCAGCCAGGTCAGAAAAGCTTAGCCTGGACAGTGAGGCTGCAGCAGAGGTTCAAAAGAAGGTTAATGCTCATCATATCAGGGCTCAAGATAAAGATTCCTTGCTTGTACAATGAGAGGCGAGTAAATCTAGCTACTACAATTAAACACAACAGTTTCCTTGCTTCTCATTATCCTGGAAACATGAGTTTAGTTGGGTGACATTAGAGGATATGGTTGAAGCTACAGATTAATTTACTTAAATTAGGATCTGTCGTGTTTCTGTGTTCGTGGTGAGACGGCTTCATGTCTCTGTGTTCGTGGTGAGACGGCTTCGTGTCTCTGTGTTCGTGGTGAGACGGCTTCATGTCTCTGTGTTCGTGGTGAGACGGCTTCATGTCTCTGTGTTCGTGGTGAGACGGCTTCATGTCTCTGTGTTCGTGGTGAGACGGCTTCGTGTCTCTGTGTTCGTGGTGAGACGGCTTCATGTCTCTGTGTTCGTGGTGAGACGGCTTCATGTCTCTGTGTTCGTGGTGAGACGGCTTCGTGTCTCTGTGTTCGTGGTGAGACTGCTTCATGTCTCTGTGTTCGTGGTGAGACGGCTTCGTGTCTCTGTGTTCGTGGTGAGACTGCTTCGTGTCTCTGTGTTCGTGGTGAGACTGCTTCGTGTCTCTGTGTTCGTGGTGAGACTGCTTCGTGTCTCTGTGTTCGTGGTGAGACTGCTTCATGTCTCTGTGTTCGTGGTGAGACGGCTTCGTGTCTCTCTGTTCATGGTGAGACGGCTTCGTGTCTCTGTGTCCGTGGTGAGACGGCTTCGTGTGTCTGTGTTCGTGGTGAGACGGCTTCGTGTCTCTGTGTTCGTGGTGAGACTGCTTCGTGTCTCTGTGTTCGTGGTGAGACGGCTTCATGTCTCTGTTCGTGGTGAGACGGCTTCGTGTCTCTGTGTTCGTGGTGAGACGGCTTCGTGTCTCTGTGTTCGTGGTGAGACGGCTTCGTGTTTCTGACACGTGTCTTGACTCGTTTTATTGTCATGGCGGCACATGTCTTTAGCCCAGTGGTTCTCAAACTTTTTCTGTCGGGGCCCCCCCAACACAAATAGTCAGGCTCAGAGATTTCTTTTGGGGGTGCTGTGGGGTAGCTTGACGTTTCATAGAGGGTGCTCAAACATGTAGGGTTTCCCATTAATGTGCCGGGCGCTACAGAGGAATGTAATACTGCAACACTCCCCACAGGCACACACACAGTGTACCCGCGACTGTTGCAATGAAGGCTCGATAATCAGCTCACGGCATATACAGTGGGGCAAAAAAGTATTTAGTCAGCTACCAATTGTGCAAGTTCTCCCACTTAAAAAGATGAGAGGCCTGTAATTTTCATCCTAGGTACACTTCAACTGTGAGAGACAGAATGGGGGGAGAGAATCCAGGAAATCACATTGTAGGATTTTTAATGAATTAATTGGTAAATTCCGCGGTAAAATAAGTATTTGGTCACCTACAAACAAACAAGATGTCTGGCTCTCACAGACCTGTAACTTCTTCTCTAAGAGCCTCCTCTGTCCTCCACTCGTTAACTGTATTAATGGCACCTGTTTGAACTTGTTATCAGGATAAAAGACACCTGTCCACAACCTCAAACAGTCACACTCCAAACTCCACTATGGCCAAGACCAACGAGCTGTACCAGGCTGGGAAGACTGAATCTGCAATAGGTAAGCAGCTTGGTGTGAAGAAATCAACTGTCGGAGCAATTATTAGAAAATGGAAGACATACAAGACCACTGATAATCTCCCTCGATCTGGGGCTCCACGCAAGATCTCACCCCGTGGGGTCAAAATGATCACAATACTTTTTTGCCCCACTAAGCAGGGGTAAAGTGTTATTTTTATACGTGGTGTGTGGATCTGACATAGGGGGGTCCGGGGGCATGCTCCCCCGGAAAGATTATTTTTTTAAATATTGAAGTTAAAAGCATCAATCTGGTGCACTTTGAGAGCAACATGAGAGATCTATGGATACCTCTCTCAACACCCATTTGAAACAGAACTGTGAACAGATTTACTTTTTCTTTATGGATATTTTACAAATCACCCTTTTAAACTTTATTCTTGTTTTACTGTCATATAGTATTTCATAGCTGTTTTTCATTTATTCTCTTATTTTTGTATAACTATAATGATCTTATAAACATGTGCCTCGGAAATAATTGTTTACCTTAATGGTGACCAAAACGTTTGAGACCCACTGAGATAACACTGAGAGTCCTTTAGCTCACTGAGTCTCTCAGTCTGACAGCAGAGGACTCTCCTCCACTTTGTTGTTGAAAAAACTCCTTATATCCGTTAGCGTAGCTCGCTAGCACCAGAAGCTAACAACGATCTCCGGTACCGGTGCGCTCTCTCTCGCGCACACAAAATGGCTCGTTCCACACACAGAGAAAACAGAGACCCAGACCTAATAGTACTGCATCATATTATTTCCGAATCAATAATAAAGTTATGATTTATTTATTTATTTTTAATAACCATTTTTCCTCCTGGTCTCTCGCGCCCCCCCCTGGCATGCCTCTGCGCCCCCCACTTTGAGAACCACTGCTTTAGGATGATGGGGAGGCTTTTTATCATTGAGAAACATGACATTTAACTTTACAAAAGTAAATAAGGGAGAGTCTTTTGGTTTGGGACCAATGTATCCGTTAGCTGCAGCCCTGCGCGATGTCTTTTGTGTCTTGAATTGTTTTATGTCTCACAGTTCTCCTGATTTTATTGTCATGGCGGGACAGATCTTTGGGATGAGGTGAGCGTTTTATCCGCAGAGGACCTTCTCTAGTGAACTCAAACCCGCCAGCTAATCTCTGAAATGAAAACATGGATAGTTTGATAAGATTGCTGTAATATTTGTGCAATTCCATTTCCATGGTTCTTTTGCCAATAAAAACAAACACATTTAGTAAGGACTGTTTTTGACTCATAATGTCATGGGGTCGTTGACTTGAATACATTAAGAAAGATATATGTTGACTGTTCGTGTGATATATTCTGGGCACAGACTTTCAGAAGATCTCTGGTTTCTTAAAACAAACATAGAATGTATGTGCCAGATATAAAAAATGTTCATGTGTTAACTGCACACCACAATGTCTCCGTTTGTTCACGAGCCAATTACAAAACCAAACAAATAAGAACAACTTTCAAGAATTCATCTTGTGTTGCAATTCTGCCGATTTGGTAAAATAACTCCAGTCCCGGGATATTTCTGTTGCATGCCATTCCCAGTCTTCACCAACAATTCCTTGTCATCTCCATAATATGACTCCCCCATCGAAACGGCAAAAGCTTAACAATGCTTCTGTGGGAGAGGAAGGAACACGGGGCAGAGTGGTTTGAAGGTCAAAGATGGGTTCGGGTGACGGGGAAACGGGAACATGTGTTGTCTGGGGATGCAAAAAGGATGAAAGGAATATAAAAGGTTAGAAAAGTGTCAAAAGAACGCGTCATGTGAGGCTTTGGTGAGGGGTGTGGTCTGGAACAAACTCCGCTGCAACTCTGATTACTTTTAAATCCAGGCTGAAGACTTTTCTTTTTGCCGCTGCTTTTAAAGAACTATTCAGATGTCTATTCATGTCCCTGCTTTTCATTCTTTGCTTTTTGAATGTTTCTAATGTGTTGTATGCTCTAAGTCACCTATTATGCAAAATCCTCTTCTTCATGTCTCTTCTACATCAACATGTGTCCCCTCTTCTTCATGTCTCTTCTACATCAACATGTGTCCCCTCTTCTTCATGTCTCTTCTACATCAACATGTGTCCCCTCTTCTTCATGTCTCTTCTACATCAACATGTGTCCCCTCTTCTTCATGTCTCTTCTACATCAACATGTGTCCCCTCTTCTTCATGTCTCTTCTACATCAACATGTGTCCCCTCTTCTTCATGTCTCTTCTACATCAACATGTGTCCCCTCTTCTTCATGTCTCTTCTACATCAACATGTGTCCCCTCTTCTTCATGTCTCTTCTACATCAACATGTGTCCCCTCTTCTCCATGTCTCTTCTACATCAACATGTGTCCCCTCTTCTTCATGTCTCTTCTACATCAACATGTGTCCCCTCTTCTTCATGTCTCTTCTACATCAACATGTGTCCCCTCTTCTTCATGTCTCTTCTACATCAACACGTGTCCCCTCTTCTTCATGTCTCTTCTACATCAACATGTGTCCCCTCTTCTCCATGTCTCCTCTACATCAACATGTGTCCCCTCTTCTCCATGTCTCCTCTACATCAGCATGTGTCCCCTCTTCTTCATGTCTCTTCTCCATCAACATGTGTCCCCTCTTCTTCATGTCTCTTCTACATCAACATGTGTCCCCTCTTCTCCATGTCTCCTCTACATCAACATGTGTCCCCTCTTCTCCATGTCTCCTCTACATCAGCATGTGTCCCCTCTTCTTCATGTCTCTTCTCCATCAACATGTGTCCCCTCTTCTTCATGTCTCCTCTACATCAGCATGTGTCCCCTCTTCTTCATGTCTCTTCTACATCAACATGTGTCCCCTCTTCTTCATGTGTCTTCTACATCAACATGTGTCCCCTCTTCTTCATGTCTCTTCTACATCAACATGTGTCCCCTCTTCTTCATGTCTCTTCTACATCAACATGTGTCCCCTCTTCTTCATGTCTCTTCTACATCAACATGTGTCCCCTCTTCTCTGTCTTTCGTTTTTGTAAAGCACTTGCCTTGTGTTGAAAAGTGCTATATAAATAAACGTGCCTTCTTCTCCTGTTTAGGACCAGCAGGAGACAGATGTGGCCTCTGAGCCCCCCCCTCAGGAGGCAGCGGGGGTCCGGGCCCGGTCCAGAGGAGCTGATGGAGGAGTTGGGGGTCCCGGAGGTAACGGCAGTGGTCCAGAGCAGAACGGGCAGCCCCCCCCTCGACCCCCCCGGGTGGTGGTGGAGGCAGAGGAGGACGACGATGAAGAGCTGACCCTGAAGTATGGAGCCAAACACGTCATCATGCTGTTCGTGCCCGTGACACTCTGCATGGTGGTCGTCGTGGCAACCATCAAGTCGGTCAGCTTCTACACGCAGAACGACGGCCAGAGACTGTGAGTGAAAATACTTTTACTATCAAACAGAGATTGCAAAAGTACACACATCCTTTACTCAAGTAGAAGTACAGATACTCGTGTTTAAACATACTCTTATACCCTTGATGATCCATGATATGGCGTTTCATCACGGCAGCATTTAGTTCAGACAGTAGCTGCCGGGTCCCGCATGAGCTCAGACCCCTCCTCTTTAAAGCTTTATCCCCAAATCAGCACTTTGGAAACAGGAAGTGAAACAGAGGGATATGAGGCGAGGCGAGAATGGGTGCCAGTGTTTGGTGTTTTGAGCAAAACACTTGCATGTTTTTTATATATCTGAGATCTGTGCTATTGCCTACAGATAGCATGATATGTGACCTTTAAGTGCAGTAAACAAAGTATTTGTACTCCACTACTTCCCACCGCAGGGGGATTCTAAGTACGTTTCTAATGGTTTTTCAATGGACAGTCAAATATTCTGCGTTTTATTTTATGCAAAAATATCAGGACAACTTTTCTTTTTTTCAATCTCTCAAATATGGAAATGTCCTGCTTTTCTTTGTACACAAATCAAATCAATATCTTCGAGTTGTGCACTGATTAAAGACATTTAAACATGGACTAAAGAAACTGGATGGAATAGTTTTTTCCTTTCTATTTAAAAGACTAAACAATGAATTGATATGTAAATAAATAATCATTATCTTCAGCACTCATGCTCAGCTCACTATGTCTGGTGTTTGAAAGAAACGCAATATAGCCGTACTGCCACTAGATGGAGTTAATGCAATATTTATCAGACCGGTTTGGTTTAGTTGATGCATTTTGATCTTATCAACTCTCATACACATGGAACAAGTATTACTTATCTAAAGTATTGACAAACCAATGCCAGTTTAAACTGACTTAAAACCCTTTTTACATTTATACTTTTGTGTAAAACTCCAAAAATCTAAATCCTATACACATTAGTGTTCATACCGTAGGTTTCAATTTTCATCATACTTGTCTCATATTATTTATTAGTCCAATATTATAACATATTAGTTGGGCAGCTCTAATTCAATCTAATTTCTGTATAATAAGATCAGTTTTGGTGCATGCCCTTCCTCAGACCTCCAGACAGTATGTAATGTATGGAGCTGTAATAAAGCTGCATAGTTTAAATACCAAGACGGTGCTGTGAGTGCAAACGATCATAAAGCAGAGTCTGATCTGGCTCAGGGCAATAAAACACTAAAACGTCATATTTATATATTAAAGTCATATCCAGAGCAATGTTAACCCCCTGAAGCAGAATTATCTCACTTCATTACATGGCTTAGTTGAATACTCTATTCTGATTGGTCAATTCAGAACACGTGACACGTTGTTAATCCAGAACAGACAGACCGCTGTCAAGCACTTATTGACCGTTGTTAAGGACGCTCACATCTGCAGAAAGAAGTCCGGTCGATTTAACTGGATGCAGTTTGGCCGAACTGGGACAAGAAAGCAGCGGAGAAGTAACGGGGCAGAAACCCTCCTTTTTACGCAGCGGTCCAGACATAGACATCAAACGGCGACACATATTCAGTGTGCAGTTTCTTCGGCATCAGGGCAGGGGATATCGAGATACTTTCCAAGGTTTGACATCATGAAGTGTGCTACTTTTAAAGCAAGCAACGATGTTTTCAAATCTGTAATCAAAAAGCTCCTCAAAAGCGCTATCCGAGCAGTTCCTGCCGTTGCTACGTAGTTCAAACGGTGACAACGGACTACTTTTCTTAGCGGATGCATGTCATTTTAAATCAATAATAGCCTACTATTTTTTTTAAATCAATAAAAACATTTTCTAAATCTATAAAAGCATTTCAATTAATATTGGGAGTCATGTCGTTACGTTGTTGAGAATGTGGCCGTGTAATAAGCGGGATAATGTGCAGCGACTTGGTCAAGATCCCTCCGCTTCGGGTCAGGCTCGTGATCTGCCTGTCGGGTGTGCTTTTCCCCATAATGACCGCCGCGCTGCACATTATCCCTTTCATAATAAGAGCCTCTGTATTTCCTTTACTGTATTTATTATATATCCTGCTCTGCTCAGGATCTACACTCCCTTCCCGGAGGACGCTGTGACGTTGGGACAGCGAGCGCTGAACTCAGTCATGAACGCCGGCATCATGATCACCGTCATCATCGTCATGACGCTGGTGCTGGTACTGCTCTACAAGTACCGCTGCTACAAGGTACTGCTTTACAAGATTCAAGGCTTTATTGTCTTTATGTCTACAGTGATGATATGGCAATGAAAAACTGAAGTCCCAGGCTCCTCCAACAGTGCAACATGATGAATATATATATATTATATATATAAAATAGGGGACATACAACAAATAAAACAGATAACATTGTGCAAGAGAATGTCTTGAGATGTGTGGAAAATACCCCAGGTTCAAATGGGCCTTTTTAAAGCAGGCTTTCAGACCTGACTTAGTAGGAAAAGCACAGGTTTACATATTTCCAATAATGATGACTGCATTTTAATTCAAGTGCTTTAGTAGGAGAGTAGCTGTCCAGGTAATTTAAAGGGGAGCTATCATGCAAAATGCACGTTTTGATGTCTTCTCTACATCAACATGTGTCCCCGCTGTGTCCCCGCTGTGTCCCCGGTGTGTCCCCGGTGTGTCCCCGGTGCGTCGGGGAACTCACGCAGCGTCAGGAAATAAAACCCTCTCTCTTTTCCTCCGTACCCAAATCTCTAAAAACGGGGAACAACGGAGCTGATCCAGATGTGCGTCCGATATGACGTAACATCTGAAATGTGGACCCACGGCCCAATCAGAAACGTCGCCATCAGAAACAATGCCCGACTGCTTTGGACGTAATATGGTCGGTGTTTACATTAGCATCGCTAACACTCAGAGCTAACCTGTGCTGGAGAGCATGTGTGTGAAGAAGCAGGAAGTAGAAAGGAACTCACCTTGTGGTGTAACCGGCAAGAGAGAAAGCCTTTGAGCTCCAGACTGTTTCAGATCCTTGATGATCCATGATATGGCGTTTCATCACGGCAGCATTTAGTTTAGACGGTAGCTGCCGGGTCCCGCATGAGCTCAGACCCCTCCTCTTTAAAGCTTTATCCCCAAATCAGAACTTTTGAAACAGGAAGTGAAACAGAGGGATATGAGGCATGGCTGGAATGATCTGTTTGGTGTTTGGAGCGAAACACTTCATAGACATGTTTTTATATATTTTCATATATCAGAGACCTCTGCTGTTGCCTAAACAGTAGCCTGATATGTGACCTTTAAATCAGGCGCACTATGAACAAGTATTTAC
The DNA here is from genome assembly GCA_036324585.1 of Champsocephalus esox. Classification (NCBI taxonomy): domain Eukaryota; kingdom Metazoa; phylum Chordata; class Actinopteri; order Perciformes; family Channichthyidae; genus Champsocephalus; species Champsocephalus esox. The sequence goes on from CM070494.1 coordinate 35,961,511, forward strand.
AGGTATTGGTCTCTTGACGCATTAAACCTACAGCATCGATATCTCCTTCAACTAAAAACACCCAAACAAAGAAAATGAAACTGCAGCGGAGGAACCAGACAGCAGACCTTATTCTAACCACTCTTCCTGTCTGTCTACGAATAAATAACTTTTCAACCGTTACAAGAAGCTGACTTCAAAATAAAAGCATAAGTAACTTACCAAAATGTACTTAAATGATGATTACTATGTGCTAAACGTCAGACAGAAATAAATAAAATCGCTTTAACAAACCCCCTGACTCCTCCCAGGTGATCCAAGGCTGGCTCTTCCTCTCCTCCCTCCTCCTGCTCTTCTTCTTCTCCTACATCTACCTCAAGTAAGCTCAACCTTTGATCTCAGCTCCCACGTATTCTTCTAAATGTCCCGATGTCTTATCTTCACCATGCTCTGTGTAACAGGGAGGTTTTCAAGACCTACAACGTGGCCATCGACTACTTCACGCTGGCGATAATAGTGTGGAACTTCGGGGTGGTGGGCATGATGTGTATTCACTGGAAGGGTCCTCTGCGGCTCCAGCAGGCCTACCTCATCATGATCAGCGCCCTCATGGCCCTCGTCTTCATCAAGTACCTGCCCGAGTGGACCGCCTGGCTCATATTAGCCGTCATATCCGTCTACGGTAAATCTTCCTCTCTATTCGGCTGCTTTAGAGAAGATGATGAACCCTTCAGCCTTTGGCGGGATGCTTAGTCTGCACCTGTGTCCATCTGGGTCCTATTAGGGCGTAAGGAAAGAGGATAGATTTGACCATTTATTATTTTATGATCTTTAGGAAAGGAATAGATTTGGAACCAAAGCTGAAGATATTAAAATGTTAACAGACAGTCCTTTAATTCACTTTGTATTGCTTTTCAAATCATACATCATACAGCACAAGACACGCGGTGTAGGGGTGGGCGGATCGATCCCAAAATATCGATACCTCCGATCAGAGTTCGCGTTAACGAATATTTTCCGTCTACGTCCGATTTTTTTTATCAATGGCGGAAAAATCTGAAAGCTGTCCGTCACTTTTGGCAGAATGGAACAAACCCAGAACGGCGCCAAAGCGTCCCCGCAGCGAGGCTCCGGTGTTATGCCGTGTGGTGCTTCCGCGCGGTGCAGTGGGCATGCATAACACCGGCGCTAACGGTTCACGAGCTATTTCACAACTGTTAATGAAAACGTAGCAAACTGTGACGTGTGCAAGAAGGCAGTTCGCTCCTGTGGCCACTTTGTATCGTTACTTTTCATGTTTGCACTTTAAATTTGCAAAAGTAAAATGTTTATTCGTCTATAAAAACTGTCCTGCCTTTAGTCATGAAAATGAATTCAGATGTCGTCTATTTATGATGCTTTCAGCTCAAATGCTGTCCTGCAGCTCTCCCCTGCACGACAGTACATAAGGCGCTTTCCATTTAAAAAATGACGGCATCGTACTGGCCCTGAAATACTTGGGATCGGATCGGATCCAGATGTTGTGGTATCGCCCACCCTTAACGCGGTGCATTGCTGTCTGAGTGTAGCATGATTTAAATAGGGGGGGTTCTGTTGTCTGTCTCTCTCAGGCTGTCTGTCTCTCTCTCTCTCTCTCTCTCTCTCTCTCTCAGGTTGTCTGTCTCTCTCAGGTTGTCTGCCTCTCTCTCTCTGTCTCTCTCTCAGGCTGTCTGTCTCTCTTCTCTCTCTCTCAGGTTGTCTGTCTCTCTCAGGTTGTCTGCCTCTCTCTCTCTCTGTCTCTCTCTCAGGCTGTCTGTCTCTCTCTCTCTCTCTCTCTCAGGTTGTCTGTCTCTCTCAGGCTGTCTGTCTCTCTCAGGCTGTCTGTCTCTCTCAGGCTGTCTGTCTCTCTCTCTCTCTCTCTCAGGTTGTCTGTCTCTCTCAGGCTGTCTGTCTCTCTCAGGCTGTCTGTCTCTCTCAGCTGTCTGTCTCTCTCAGGCTGTCTCTCTCAGGTTGTCTGTCGTCTCTCAGGCTGTCTGTCTCTCTCAGGTTGTCTGTCTCTCTCTCTCTCAGGCTGTCTCTCTCTCAGGCTGTCTGTCTCTCTCAGGCTGTCTCTCTCAGTTGCTGTCTGTCTCTCAGGCTGTCGTCTCTCAGGTTGTCTGTCTGCTCTCTCTCAGGCTGTCTCTCTCTCAGGCTGTCTGTCTCTCTCAGGTTGTCTGTCTGTCTCTCTCAGTGTCTGTCTGCTCTCTCTCATCTCAGGTTGTCTGTCTCTCTCTCTCTCTCAGCTCTCTCTCTCTCAGGCTGTCTCTCTCTCAGGCTGTCTGTCTCTATCAGGTGTCTGTCTGTCTCTCTCAGGTGTCTGTCTGTCTCTCTCTCTCTCTCTCTCTCTCTCTCAGGTTGTCTGTCTCTCTCTCTCTCAGGCTGTCTCTCTCTCTCTCTCAGGCTGTCTGTCTCTCTCAGGTGTCTGTCTCTCTCTCTCTCTCTCTCTCTCTCAGTTGTCTCTCTCTCAGCTGTCTGCTCTCTCAGGCTGTCTCTCTCTCTCTCTCTCTCTCAGGCTTTCTGCTCTCTCAGGCTGTCTGTCTCGCTGTCTGTCGCTCTCTCTCAGGTTGTCTGTCTCTCTCTCTCTCTCTCTCAGGTTGTCTCTCTCTCTCTCTCAGACTGTCTCTCTCTCAGGCTGTCTGTCTCTCTCAGGTTGTCTGTCTCTCTCTCTCTCAGGCTGTCTGTCTCTCTCAGGTTGTCTGTCTCTCTCTCTCTCAGGTTGTCTCTCTCTTTCAGGCTGTCTGCCTCTCTCAGGTTCTCTCTCTCTCTTTCAGGGTGTCTGTCTCTCTCTCTCGCTCTCTCTCTCAGGCTGTCTGCCTCTCTCAGGCTGTCTGTCTCGCTGTCTGTCTCTCTCTCTCAGGTTGTCTGTATGTCTCTCTCTCTCTCTCTCTCACACAGGTTGTCTGTCTCTCTCTCTCGCTCACAGGTTGTCTGTCTCTCTCTCTCTCTCTCAGGTTGTCTGTCTCTCTCGGTCTGTCTCTCTCTCTCAGGTTGTCTGTCTCTCTCAGGTTGTCTGCTCTCTCTCTCAGTGCTGTCTCTCTCTCTCTCAGGTTGTCTGTCTCTCTCTCTCTCTCAGTTGTCTGTCTCTCTCAGGTTGTCTGTCTCTCTCTCTCTCTCTCAGTGTCTGTCTCTCTCAGGTCTGTCTCTCTCTCTCTCAGTTGTCTGTCTCTCAGTGTCTGTCTCTCTCTCTCTCTCAGGTGTCTGTCTCTCTCAGGTTGTCTGTCTCTCTCTCTCTCAGGTGTCTCTCTCTCGCTCACAGGTGTCTGTCTCTCTCTCTCTCTCAGGTGTCTGTCTCTCAGGTTGTCGTCTCTCCTCTCTCAGTTGTCTGTCTCTCTCTCTCAGGTTGTCTGTCTCTCTCTCTCAGGCTGTCTGTCTCTCTCTCTCTCTCTCAGGTGTCTGTCTCTCTCTCTCTCTCAGGCTGTCTGTCTCTCTCTCTCTCTCTCTCTCTCAGGTTGTCTGTCTCTCTCTCTCTCAGGCTGTCTGTCTCTCTCTCTCTCAGTTGTCTCTCTCTCTCTCTCTCTCAGGTTGTCTGTCTCTCTCTCTATCAGGCTGTCTGTCTCTCTCTCTCTCTCTCTCAGGCTGTCTGTCTCTCTCTCTCTCTCAGGTTGTCTGTTGTCTGCTCTCTCTCTCAGGTTGTCTGTTGTCTGTCTCTCTCTCTCTCAGGCTGTCTGTCTCTCTCTCTCTCTCAGGTTGTCTGTCTCTCTCTCTCTCTCAGGTTGTCTGTCTCTCTCTCTCTCTCGGGCTCTCTCTCTCTCAGGTTGTCTGTCTCTCTCTCTCTCTCTCTCGGGCTCTCTCTCTCTCTCTCTCTCTCAGGTTGTCTGTCTCTCTCTCTCTCTCTCTCTCTCAGGTTGTCTGTCTCTATCAGGTTGTCTGTCTCTTTCTCTCTCTCTCAGGCTCTCTCTCTCTCTCTCTCTCTCTCTCTCTCTCTCTCAGGTTGTCTGTCTCTCTCAGGTTGTCTAACTCCAGCTGTGTGGTTTCTCTCCTCTCAGATCTGTTGGCGGTGCTCTGTCCCAAAGGGCCCCTGAGGATCCTGGTGGAGACGGCTCAGGAGAGGAACGAGCCCATCTTCCCCGCCCTCATCTACTCCTGTAAGAAGCTCTGAATACTGAATACAACAAAGACACGAGGCAATGGAAAAACGCTTCCCCTTTAATGTCCTACTCCAACTTCTCTCACATGCTCTTTAACTTCCTTAAGCGGTTTCGACTGAAATGACACATTTTTCATCAGCTAATCTTCTTTCAGCGCTTTCACTGTATCCGACACTTTAAGAACCTTCAAATAACACTTCAACTCCTTTTAGCGTCTGCACTCCCCCTGAGTCTAATGAGCAGTTCAAAGGACTTCCTCAGCACTCTGCCTTCAATGCTGATATGCATTGATAATTCTGTCTACCGAATGTTCTTGTATTTCTTTTGGCTGTGGTGTAGAAAGAATGAGAGAATATGTTTGTATACAGCCACAAGGAACCTCATATATGTTATTATTAATGTACACTTACTTTATTAATACAACCATATGGTTACCCTTTGTCTCAACCCTTAGATGCACAAGTGGGTCTTTTTGGACCCGGTGAGGTGGTTTTCTTGAAGTATCTTTGTAATAAAAATGTTTTATCATTTCATATTCCAGCTATTCCTCAAAAAACATGTTTTGGATATCATGCCATTCAAATTTTAAATTTAAATTTTAAGAAATTGTAGTTTTTGTATTTCTACCCCAAGCTTCCATAAGTGGGTCAAAAATGACCCGCATGCATTTCCTATGGGAACCTTTGATTCTTATCACCTGTTGCTGTCAGGACTACATTCACTGCAGACCACACAGACTACATCACATGTGACACCTCTCAGCAAGATTATTTTACACAGCAAGTTATCTGTCAGTGTAATAATAAAAATAATACATTATATTTTTATAGGGCTTTTCAAGGACTCAAAATCGCTTTACAATATAAGAGAAGGTTAGGGGGGGGGTATAGGACTATCACACTTGATCACAACCGGCATGGATTGATGGGGGGGGGGCTATGAGTAGACAAGAGGAGAAGAGATGAGTTTTGGAAAGGGACTGGAATACTGTGAGGGTCTCATCAGAATAGCGGGGCAGCATTCATTAAAAAATGGAATTACTTTTTATACATAGTGAAAAATTAAATATAAAATATTTCTAGTGTGAACCAAAATATAATACTAAATATTATAAAAGTGATTTTTCTTAACCAAAATGACAAATGGCATAAAAACACACATTATTCTAATACGGATCCTTTTTGACCCACTTATGGAAGAGAGTGTAGGGTCCAGTCACCCGGGCATCTAAGGGTTAACCAAGTGTTTGTTCATTGATGCATACAACTGCACCTTCCTAGCTTTTCTTGTATTATGAATCCCTAAACATTAATATGTTTCTCCTCCTCCTCCTCCTCCTCCCCTCCTCCTCCTCCTCCTCCTCCTCCTC